>CAJQZJ010000182.1:0-41923 GCA_907164525.1 Lophiomys imhausi
TGTGTGTGTGTGTGTGTGTGTGTGTGTGTGTCTGTGTGTGTGTGTGTGTGTGTGTGTGTGTGTGTGTGTGTGTGTGTGTATGTGTGTGTGTGTGTGTGTGTGTGTGTGTGTGTGTGTATGTGTGTGTATGTGTATGTGTGTGTATGTGTGTGTGTATGTGTATGTGTGTGTATGTGTATGTGTATGTGTATGTGTGCGTGTATGTGTGTGTGTGTGTGTGTGTGTGTGTATGTGTGTGTGTGTGTGTGTGTGTGTGTGTGTGTGTGTGTGTGTGTGTGTGTATGTGTGTGTGTGTATGTGTATGTGTGTGTATGTGTGTGTATGTGTATGTGTGTGTATGTGTGTGTGTATGTGTATGTGTGTGTATGTGTATGTGTATGTGTATGTGTGTGTGTATGTGTGTGTGTGTGTGTGTGTGTGTGTGTAGTGCTTACCAGATATAAAACTCAAGCTTCTCAAGACCTAACCTTTCAATTCAGCTATTTATTTTTTTAATGTTTATTTATTCCTTCAGTTTACATCTCCATCACAGTGTCCTCTTTCCACCCCTCCCAGTCCTACCCTCCCACCCTCTACCCCTAACCCTTCCATCCTACTCCTCTGGAGTGGAATGTCCCTATATAACAGTCCCCATCCCCAGTTCAGCAGTCATATGAGGGCCAAGAGCCTCTTCATACACTGGGGGCCTACAAGGCAGCACCACTAGGGCAAAGTGTCTCACTGACAGGAAAAAAGTCTATGTTCTTGTTCCCTTTGATGCATTGGTTGTAGTACAGTTATCCTGTACTTATGTACAGTTTTAGATGGCAGACATGAATGACAACTCAAAAGAAAGGCAAAAAAATACCAAGGTTGTGCTACAATCAGACCAGGATGGCAATTAAAAGAAACAGAGATTAACAGAACCTCTTTGTGATAGTGTAATCTAAGCCTTGTCTAAAAATAAATAGTGATTTTTTATGAGTGAAAGGGAGTATAGAAGCCACCTTAGATATAAAGGAT
Organism: Lophiomys imhausi; assembly: GCA_907164525.1. NCBI lineage: Eukaryota > Metazoa > Chordata > Mammalia > Rodentia > Muridae > Lophiomys > Lophiomys imhausi. The sequence continues at coordinate 1,003 of CAJQZJ010000182.1, forward strand.
AATGTGATCTAAAGACCAGGATCAGACACTGGACCTGAGCAGAAAGTGGTGTAATAACATTGAAGGTCTGGGCAAATCAGTAGAGTCACATCAAAAAGGCTAAAACAACTAAGAGGAAGACTGGAAACAAAAAAACAGCTTTAAGTTTATTGAGTGCATGACAAAGGTCATGTGCATGTATAGCAGGGTGGTAGCAGTGAAAGTGGAAAGAAAAAAAAAGATGGTGGAGGCATTGCCAAATGAGACTAGGAGGAAACTTTGATGATATGACCAGAATATAGGAAACAGGAGCTACTGTTATCAACAGACAGACTCCTCCAAAGTGTGGCCATCAGGAGCTTCTACTGCAATAGTAATTTCCAAGTGAGTCTCATACTTCAATCATTAAAACACAGCTAACACCCCTACAATGTCAGCTTTTATTTGTATAGCACACTGGTATGATAGCACTAACACATATTTTATTACATATGAAAGTAAAAATAACAACAGGGTGACATTAAAGGAAATGCAAATGCATATCTAGCATCTTCTCCAGACTCTCTGTGTCTGCTTTACCCAATATTCTGGAAACCACTGGATAGAGTAGAACAATATTGTTTTAATCGTTTAGTTATTTCATTACATATGTAATTTGTTTGTGTGTGTGTGTGTTTGTAGGCTGGTCTGTGGTTTACAGGAGATGAAGATATAAAAATTCCAGAAAATCCCCTTGAACCCTTGCCATTCAACAGGCTGGAACATCTTATAGAGGTAATTAATAAGATTCTTTATCATGTTATTATTATTTTTTAGATGATTACCATTCTGTAACTCAGGTTGATGTTCAGAACGTGAAGCAATCCTGGGCCAGTTTCATCCTTTCAAGTACTGTGATTATGTGTTTAAACCATGTTAACCATGAATAATTCTTATGCACTATGTAGCAATGGTTAATTTCTTTCTGTTCTTCCACTTGAATTGATTCCCCTGTTTCTTTCCTTCCCTCTTAGATCCTTTGTTTTTTCCCAAAGTCAAAACTTTAATACTGTTTCAAGGGTCTGTTCCTTGTAGAGAAGTTCTAGGGGAAGAGACAGGCCAAAAGCTTCTGTTACCTATGTGATTATTGGAAACTTTCAGGGATTCTCCTGGGTTTCAGGTTGTTGTTGTTGTTGTTTTTAAATCTATCTAATGAGCCATTCTCCCAATAATAAAGTTCATTAGCATTCTCTCAATTCTAAAACAGTAGAATAAGATTCTGTCATTTTACAAGTATTTGCTTTATCTACTTCCTTTGATTTCGTTAAACACTGCGAGATTTATATGCAGATTACTCATGTCCACAAGTAGCTTGTTGTCCTCAGTATGACATTAATAACAGAATTATAATCTGCTGCTATCTCTGAAGCTACGATAGATTCAAAAACCTTGAAACATGAAAGTCATGCTGACTTCTATATAAATTATTATATATATATTAAAGCATAACCACATTCAATAATATAGTAGAAAAACTGAATCATAGATTTAGACATCACAGCAAATTCTGTATAATGTATTCATGGTTCTGTTTCTAGCTAGTCATTAGCTCAAAATTGGAGTACAAAATTGAATATGACACCTTTATAACATAAAAGTAAGTAATTCCCTCCCAGTTGGGCTGAATTTTTTAATTTAATGTTATTTTTTAATATCATAATGACATCATTCCACCCATCCATTTCCTCCCTCCAAACCCTCTTTGGTCTCTTTCAAATTCATGGCCTCTTTTTTCATTAATTGTTGTTACATACATATATGTAAATACAAACACATTCCTAAATATAACCTATTCATTCTGTATACTCTTACTTTATATGTTTTAAGGACAGACCATTTGGATATTTAGCATAGTAGCATATAGTTCTTTGTGCAAAGTTGAAACTTCATGGTCTTTCCCACTAAGCATTTCTGCAACATGCTAGCAGGAGAGAAAGAAGAACCATGTAGTTACCAACAAGGTCTGAGATATGTGGTTGCATGTGGGGTTAATAGTTATTGATTGGTACTTTTAATGTGAAACAGAAAGATTGAGATAAATTATCCCATAAATCATTTTTTCTTTGGGACAAAGGTATCATTAAGTACACCTGACTGGTCTAGAACTCCTTATGTAGATGAGATTGGCCTTGAACTCACAAACATCTGCCTGCCTCTTCATCCTGAGTGCTAGGATTCAAGGCCTGTGCCACCACACATGACTTTCATATATATCTCCTGGGAGGTAGTTTCCATATGATTTTATGAACACATCTTCCAGTATTATGAACAAATTCCTTAGTACTTGGAATGAAGCTGCTGCTTGATAATCGTGTCAGATGAAAAACCTGTCTGTTCAGGACAGGGCTTGTAGCTGTTTATTCAGTAGTGAAACAGGAGATGACATTAGATACATGGAAAAGTGGGATTCTAACCTGCTGATAGAAAACTATGTGGGGGAAAAGAGACAGTGGAATCCAAGAAAGAGATGTCCACATGGACAAAGATGACTGACAGGGTAGGTGGGTGCACACATGTGTGTATGCTGTGTGGTGTCTACAGGACAGAAAAGAACAGACTGAAATTTTCACATACACACACACAGACACAAAGACACACACACACACAGACACACACACACACACACACACACACACACACACACACACACCCTACCTCAGGGATTCTCAGCACCACTCTAAACATCTCAATGTTCATAAAATGAAATCAAACAATCATGTTGCTCCCAAACTGTGAGGTCACAACAACACTACTTAGATACACTGTAGTGTGTGATTTTGTAGTTGTTTGTTTGTTTAAGTCTATATTTATATATTGACAGTTTGATATCTACATATATAATGAATGTTAGTCTTTTCATCCATTATTATCCTGTCTCATCTTCCTCCCTTCTCCCTACAGAAACTTGTTTTCTTCCCAACCAGTCACTCTCTTACCTCTTATTTTTCTGACCTTTTGGAATAGATGACCCACTGAATTTAAATAGGGCTGCCCGCATGAGTATGGGTAGGAGCATGGGCAATTTACGTAATTACACCACTGAAGAAACTGCCACCCTTCCTGTGTCACCATTAAGTGAGTAACTGTCGATAATCCCTTAGGAGAGGGGTAGGGATTCATGAGCCTTTACCCCTTCTTTCTATGGTGAAATGTTGGCGTGCCCAATCTTGTGCAGGTAACCATGACTTCAGTGAATTCAGAAGTGCATCGGTGTCGTGTTCAGCAGACATTGGTCCATAGCAAAATTAGCTCTTCTAGACTTGCTATCTTCTTACTAATTGTATTTTCAATGCTGAAAAAATCCCTGCCTAGTGTGTTAAGGTGCTCAATAAGCATTTGTTAACTGGATCAGTCTCCGTTTTTATGTCATGAAGCAATTACCACAGAGTTGGTAGCCTGATAGAATGCCCACTTGTTGTCTCATACTTCTGTAAATCCAGGTATGGCTTACCTGGAATCTCTGCTCACCATTGCCCTGTCTGCATTGCTAACTGCCACAGTGAACCCATTTTTCCTGTAGTTAACAAATTTTGTATGTGACAGTTCTTCTTTAGGCTGTTTGCTGACTGTCAGAAGGATCCTCCTCAGCTCGACTACACTCAGATGTTGCTGTATTTTGCATGCCACCCAGATACTGTAGAAGGGGTCTACAGGGCCCTGGGTGTGGCTGTGGGGACTCACATCTTCCGGCAGATGGAAACTCCTATTCTGACTGCAGAAAAGGTAACCACATGGCACAAACGCAACTACTCTGGGTTCTGGGTGGAAGCAAAGATGCCAGAAGAATCATTAGGGATGTACTTCTTTCCTTCAGCATATTTTTCTGGGTCTTCAACACAATTCTTTACATGTACCATGTCTTCCATTAAACCTTCTTCAATTGCATTAAAGTCAGGGAAGGCAAATCCCCCTGACCAACACTTCTGCAGTAAAACTGACATCTGTTCAAAGTCTCTCGATAGGATTGAAGTTTGCTGTAAAAACAGCAGACTAGACTAGGTTTTGCAAGAAGTACTGATCATTAGAAACAAACGGGAAGTGGATTATTAACCTTATCCATGTATTTTAGAATATGTGAAAATTTAATCTGAAGCAAGCTCATACCTCAGACATTACCCACACGAATATGACTTTTGACAGTATTTTCAGCCTCGAAGCCACAAGCATTTGCATCATTTTCCTCAAAGGGCACAGAAACTTCCTAGCTAATTCAGGAGTCACCACACACTCCCCCTGAGAGATGATTTCTAAGAGATGGGTGTTCCTTTGCATTTTCAGGTTGAAAGGCCTCCTATCCAGTACAAAGGGATTCGTTTCTCTGATACCCACTTGTTCTTTTTCTGCCCTTTGATTTCTGATCTGTTCTCCCAGGGGCAGAATCCTGATGTTGTTTCTTTCTGTGTTCTTTGTAGGAACAGTGGGGAGGGGCTGTTGTCTAGACCCATTAGGGTCCCAGCCATGCTTATTTCCTTTTCAAATGTATTTATTAAAATAGAGATAATCAGAAAGAAATAGAAGAGCCCTTTGACAGTGTTCATTGTGTGAAGAGACGGGCTCTATTAGATTTGAACCTGAAGTCTGACCATAAGCACCATGCAAGAGTGAGAACAGACTGGTACCCAGTAAGCTTACATGGGGCTCATCAAATACATATGCTGTAGCTAATGACTGAACACTTACACAGTAGCAAATGCACAAGCAAGGAGTGTTGATCTTTTCTACAATAGAAAGCCACGTTAGAATTTTCCCACTTAAATAACTTAGGTATTTAGGTTATTTATGTATATAATCTATTTATACAGTTATTTAGGTAGATAAGCTGTCCTGGGGTAGCATTTGTCACATTCACAGTGTTATCTCTGTATCCCCTTATAGATTGCGCTTCCTTTAAACTAATACTGGATTTATGAATAATACTAAATTACAGCCTTCCCTGATGTCTCTGTGCAATGACTGTCCCAGGGACAGAGAATTTCCTTGGACTCAGATAATGGTTTCCCTTCTCTGTCTCTCCTGTCCCCTCTGAGACCTATATTGCTCACATGGTAAGGTGACAACTTCTTTGAAGTCATCTTCCACTCTGGACTGAAAAGACTGAAGCTAAGGTGTTGGTGGCCAGTAGGCACTTGCCTTGCTCTGCATCCTCAATCTTAGAGCAAGATGTAGAGAGGAGTTTGGTGACATTGCACTGACATTCTTGAATTTTGTAAATTAAACTCATTACTTAGTCTCAGGTCTGTGATAGACACAAATAAATTTTCTCTACTGAAGGGATGCTGTCTAATTGCTCAATCCATGTCCTAAGAAATGAGGTAATGATGTACCACACAGGGAGGTAACATGAACTATTTAATTGAAAATATATTTTGATGAATATATTCTGATCATGGTCTCCATCCCCCAACTCCTCTGAGATCCTCCCCACTTCCCTACCCACCCAAATCTACATATTGTCTTTCTAAAAACTAATAATAGTAAAAGGTAAAACAAAGAAAAAAAACAAACCAGAATAGGACAAAGCACACGGACAAACTAAAGAAAAAACTGAAGAAGCATATATATACATATATATGGAAAGGCACACATATTATCACATATAGAAACTCCATAAAAATACAAAACTGGAACCCAAAACATATGTACAAAGGACCTGTAAGGACAAAGTATAAGACAAAAAAAAAACTTCCAAAGATACCACTGAGTTTGTTTTGTGTTGGTCATCTACTGCTGGGCATGAGGCAACTGGGCTTTACAGAGTTTTTTATACACAGTGAGACTCTTCTGGAGAAAACTAATTTTCCATTTGTGAGCAGCTGTCAAGTTGTAGATAGCTACCTCTGTTTTTAGCTATGGGACCCCTTTAGGCTGGGCTTTGTCTATCCATTGGCTTCCATGGCCAGATTATCCCCTTCTGGAGCCTAGGTCAAATTGTAACCTTGTTTTGTCTCATGTCCTCCAAAGTAGCTGCAACATATCAAATGCTCTGTGTTTGTGAATAGAACTAAAAAAGAAGAAGCATGGTGGTGGGAGAAATGGAGTCTCAGCTATAGGACCAAAGAGGCAAGGAGAGCAACACATAATTCAGCCCAGAATAAGAAAGACAAAAAATGGAGAGGCTGCACCAACACCATTACTGTAACAACATGCAGCCACAGTGGTGGGTGGCACCAAGCCACCTAGAATAGGTGGCCTGTATACCTGATGTCCAGGACTTGCTATCTACATCATGTTAGTGTTATCACTCAGGAAGTAGCTCCATTTGAGAGCTGCTATCAAAAGCTGTTCTAAAGCACAAGGACATTGTTCAGAAACTGAATTCTTAGGCAGCAGAGACCAAGGATACCTGTGAAGGTTGGGGTATGTCTCTCTTCAGCCTTCAGAGACTGTTCAGACTTGGAGTGGACTTTAAGAACTTCAGAAACACGAAAGTTGTCAACCTCACTCATTCCCACTGAACAACATTTTATCCTCAATTATGTCCCTCTGTTCCCGAGACCTTTCCAACTGTGTTCTAGTTTCCTGAGCAACCACATCACAGTAGTCTGCAAAGAACTCATCTCTATGCACTCTCAAGGAATTCAATCAAATCTCTGCTTTGGCCTTCTGCCTATGTTATTATGATAACTGGAAATTCTGTCTTACCTTTTATTCCTCCTTCTGTATCTTTGCTGCCATGCTGCTTTTATTCAATGTGGCTTAGATCTTCTATAGAAAGTCATAGCTTCTTAAGTAATTTTTTAGAGCCCAAGGCCAAAAGCATTCATCAAGAATATACTGTTTTTTGTGAATTTAATCCTTTAAGTAAGTGAAATTTGATGGAAATAGCTAATTCTGAAACCCCTGTGGTATAAAAGTGTGATGGTTAGATATTAGTACATTGTTAACTTGCAGCTCCCATATAGTTGAGGTCTTATTAAACCCTTTTGGCAGCATGTTTGAGGCCCTGGAGTTCAAAGCATATGCACTACTATTCATTCTTTTATACAATCCTTTTCTCTTTACTTCTCAGAATCAACATTATTTTCTATATGAGGAGATTAGGCCTGAGCTGAGTGAATAACAAATATACCACTGGGAAGATGCAAGGGCATCATTTCATGGACACGCTTATTAACAGGATTTGAGATCCTGTCTGAGAGTCAGAGAAGTATAACATAGTATTCAAGGGTTCCCCTATTACCCTGTTAAAGGGCTTGGGTCTCTCTGCTTTGAGGCCACAGATAATTATTCAAAATCACTGCCTTTTCTTCTGGCTACCATCACTGGTTCTCTATTTGTTAGAGTGAATCCTTTTCTTGCATAAACCGTTTATTCCTCCCAGAACACTGAGGCTCTACTTTCATTCTTTTCTATCTCCCCTTTTGAGCATATTATATTGTGTAGTCCAAGTCCCAAAGGGCAAAGGCAATAAGAATTTAAAGAATAAACAACAAACAAAACAAAAAACTCTAACATTAGTAAGTTAGGAACCTTTTTATCCTAAAATGTTACATACTTAAATTGTTACATTTTAGGTTAATTATTCCAGGATACATGTATAGAGTGTTTATAAAGGAAATGCTTCCCTATCTATGCAAATAGTGACAGGGAAACCAGATTTTTGTAACTTTGAAACTGCCTGCTCATGGAACAGTGATTTGCTCACCCACAGGTTCTGTCTTTACACTGTTGTACACTGTTGCCCCGGTGCCTGTGCAACATTCCACATAAACATCCATTCATTCCACACCACTGTGCAGGAAATCTGATGACCAGTCTACATTCATCTCACTATAGGTCAGGTTTTACTGACCAAGGGGCCTATTGATGTGTAACTGAAGAAGTGATCACCGAGAGTCCAAGGGGAAGAGACTGACGCCTATTTCCTGCTTCAACCATGTAGTTTTTAAATGCTGTGAGTGGAAAAGAGGTGTAAAAATTTATGTTTTAAGACGTGTGTAAATATATATTTAGTCACCCAATATTCAGCTATTATAACCCCCTTTTCAAAATTTAATTAAATTCTCTATTTAGACAAAAATATAAACTCCCTCCAAAGGCAAGGTGACCTCGCCTTTGCTAAATCAACTCCACCTCATCTTTTCAACACTGGTGACAGTCCTTCCATGGGGACAGATTTCTACCACATGCTTAATGTATTGCCTTCATCCTGTCGTGTATGAAATGTCACATTTGTTTAGAAAGCACTTAAGTAACACCTAATGATCAACTGCATTGATATTGGCACTCTCCTAAATTACCAGTTCCCCTTTCCTAGTGGTAAGGGAAAAACAGAATCCAGGTGATCTCATATTTCTAGCCAACCAAAGTTCCAAGCTATTCATTTGTCTATGCTGAATAAATAAATATCAATTACTTTATCATTAGAAAACACACATGTGTGACCGTATCCAATCAAATTTACTGCAGACATTTTGAAGAACATGGACGTCACTAGCTTTTTCCCCACTGGTAACTGGTGTTGACAATATAATGTGTCCTTTATTTGATTGATAATTGGTCACATAGCAAAATGATGATCTGCTGTATTTATTACTATGTTTTCTGTGACTTCTATGAACTTACTCTGTGAATACATTCTTGTTTGATTGGGTATCCTTCTATAATTTTTATAGCAGAATTGTGTCTATCACAAAATTAATTTCTGTCGGTATTCCTCCACCTTTGAAATTATAAGTCATTTATGTTTATTCTAACACTGAATTAACTTCAATATTCAAAACTCTTCTTCTCTGTGAATATTTATTCAGGATCATCCCTAATCTGTACCTATGGAGTCCAGAAGCACAATTTGTCTTATAGCTTTCTATAAGACAATATCTATAAGATATTGTTTCAGAAACATCATCTTTGCTATATATTAGATGAGAGCATATGAATTCAGATCTGTTGACTAAATTTTGAAAACCATCAAAAATAATCGCAACCTGACTTGAGAAGTTAGTTTGCCATAACCTCAACTGAAGTCAATTTCAAATGGTAATCCTGTCACATGCAGAGGTTGGGAACCAATTACAGTAATTTACTTCTGTGTGCCCTTAGGAAGAAATTTATGTACCTGGTAGTGTAGTAAACGTGAGGGTGGGTTGAGATGAATGGGATACACCCCACACTGAGACTTATGGCCACTCTAAACTAAAGTGCTCTAGGATTTTGACACCAGTTTTGAAATGCAGCCAGTACATTTTCTTTTATAATTTGTTTGCTGTGTTTTATGATAAGCACTGGCCTTCATTTACACAGTCCTTGTGCAGTGAATGAGTTGACAAAATATCTCTATTGCTGGAAGCACTTCAGTCTGACTTTATGCTGCCATCATTTAATTTGACAGACCTCCATCTCCACTGTGAGTCCCAATGAGGAATTTCCTGAAGCTGAGGAAAACGGTGTGGGAGACGAGCAGGAAATGAAAGAGGAAAGAGATGAGACAGATCAAAAGGAGGAAGAAATTCCTGAAAAAGTAAACACTGAAAAGATTTCCATGGAAACACTCCTCCAAGTATTTGGAGGAGGAAATGAAGTCCTGGATGCTAATAGATTTGCCAACTGCCTGAAGATAGAGAATATTTACGCAGAGGTTGGTTAGACCGCTTACATGAAATTGTTTCAAAAATACTCTGTATTGTGGAAAACATATGGTGACTAAACATTTACTTTATCATATGAATCCACTTTAAAAGAACCTCAAGATCGCAAGGTAGATTAACTGCACTTTTGTTCTTCTTTAAAGAACTTTGTAAAGACTTTTCAGGACCTGGGAGCCAAGAACCTGGAACCAGTTGAAGTTAGTACTCTTTTGAAGCATCCTTATATTCAGGACCTGATTGCAACTTATTTAGACTACAAAATTCCTGTGAGTATGAGTCAAAATTATCCTAGTTTGGGTGTTCCCAGCAAAGGGCATGCTTGGCATACCTACTGTGAGCTATTAAAGGACAGCAAGCTGGACTTTGCCCAGACTGGACAGCCTGCAGTGCCCAAGAATAGCACAATATGCACAGTGGGGACAATTCTCAGCTATTGTATTACTATAGATATTATAATAACTAAAGTTATTATAGATTTACATCCTTAGTACATGGTCTTTATCTTGGGTCTACAGCAAAAGGCTATGGGTGGGTTACATTTAAAGCTTGCTATGTGCACTCTAAGGGATATGAATTGTTCGAGTCAAGTACTGATGCTGTCTACAGTAGAAAAGAGTGGAGAGTAGGACCTCTGCTAAAAAGGACTAGCCAAGTCCAGAGTCTCCATTCAAGTCTTAGGATAATCACATTTTCAAATCATGGTATATACTCTCAATGTAGTGCACCTGAGAGCATGTTAGTTTGCTTTCAATTGCTGATAAAGCACTCTGATCAAAAGCAACTTGGGAGGAAAGGGTTATTTGGTTTAGAGATTACAGTCTATCATCAGAGGAAGCCATGGCAGGAACTCAAGGTAGGAACCTGGAGGCATGAACTGGAGCAACAACAGGGGAGGGATACTACTTACCAGTTTGTTCCTTGTGCCTCACCACATGACTTTTTCTCTAACCCAGGAGCCCCTGCCCCAAGAAACCCAGTTGTCTTGTCTATGAAGTGGAGATAACAATTATCTCTGCGCAAAGTGTTATGGTGAAGGCTAATCAACGTCATGCACAGAAAGCATGTAAAAAAGACTATGAGTTCCATTCAATATTGAGCACCCACCATTGAGTTCAGTAGCATAAGCTCCCATAGGGGAGAAAGAAATGAGTATCAAACATAACTGCTTCCCCCCCACGAAAATTGCACTAATGTTTACAATATACTTTTTACATGTAAGGCTTGCAGAAGAATGACATAATGTAGATTAACCAAGTACAAAACTACAGATATTCACTGTATGTGACTTGTGTGTATTATAAGCATAGAGGGAATAAGCTGCACAGAAAGTAGAGGTGATTGAAGTTTTAGAAAACAAAGGGAGAAAAGACTGCATACATTTTCCTACTGGGATGGGGCAATGAAGGCATCCTAGGTGAGAAGGCAGGCCTGAGACAAGGTATAGAAGCAGGACTGCATGGAAGAGCAGGATCCAACCCCTGGAAAGGCTGCCTACAAAGAATATAGGGTGATGTCATTGGATTAGTGAGATTGATTGCTCAGACTCAGAAGAATGGCATCTATTCACTTATAATCAGATTTTAGCTATATAGTACAGGATAACTATACTACAACCAATGCACCAAAGGGAAAAGGAGCATAGACTTTGTTTCCTATCAGTGAGACACTTTGCCCTAGTGGTGCTGCCTTGTAGGCCCCCAGGGTATAAGGAGGCTCTTGGCCCTCATATGACTGCTGAAATCGGGTGGGGGACTGTTATGTAGGGACACTCTACTCCAGAGGAGTGGGATGGAAGGGATAGGGAGTAGAGGGTGGGAGGGCAGGACTGAGAGGGGTGGAAAGAGGACACTGTGATGGAAATGTAACCCGAAGAAATAAATAAATATTTAAAAAACTGAAAAAAATGAAAGTGGAATTTAAATTGAATTTGAAAAGGCAATTGAGGAATCAATAGGCTTTTGAGTATGAGATATGTTATTATATTAACCTTTTAATTTCTAAAATTTTCCACATCACCTAACCATATCATGTTACTATGTTGTTTTTTTTTTAATAGAGAGTTTCATAGTTGACTATTTAGACACCATCTCACCCTACATGATCTGTTTTGAACTAGCAAATAATTATTACAATGCTTAGAATCATGTATAACAGAATTCATTTTCTATTACCCAGAATAAGTATGAGCATATAAAATGACAGCCCAATTATTTCCTCCCACAAAGCCTGGGCAGCTCAACAACCCCTTACACTGGCCAGAGAAGATTCTGTTCAGTTCATGCCTGACAGCAGAAGCCTTGAGATGAGCAGCTTTGAGAGTCAGCCTCTGAAGGTCTGCAAGATCCCCAGGGAAATCCAGAGGCTACAGAAGTGATATGTTGCTCCCATTTTGGAAAGTGTTTATTTCCCATAAGGTACTTTCTGGTGATAATAACACCATGAGATTTTTTTTTTTGAACTGGAGGATGGAAGCTGGATGGCTCCCAGACAGTGAAGGCTAAAGAATAGGGAGGGTGTGATACTGCAGATCCAGATACCAAAATATGACCTTCACAGCTCCTCCTTATGCAGGAGTGTAGCAGGTTCCAAGCCACCATACACTGTATGCCAGGAGAATTTTGACACGTTGATCATCAAAACCTCTTCTGTACATTCCCAGCATCTTCTTGTGTATTCAATTCACTGTCTTCCTGGTAACCCCTCCTCCCAATCATCCTGCAGCTAACCAGACTCCTAATGCCAGTATTACTTAACTCACTAAAAAGCCAGCTCATTTCTTCATTAGTTAGTAAGCGACTAATGAGTTCACTTAGTGGCCAGTTACCTCTTTGTAAATCTGTGAGTCAGATCCTTTACATCTTACCTGCACTTAATATCTCCTGGCTGTTGCTGACCTCAATCATCAAAAGACGGGGTGAGAAACTATTTAATTCTCATCATAAGACTGTATCAACAAGAGTTGTGCCAATGACCTGGAAAGCTTAAAGTGAATGTTGGAGATCTAAAGGGGGAGAGGACTCTTTTCAATTAGACATTCTATTACTATTTTTGCTAAAAAGGAAAGAAGTAAAGAAGGGAGAGAAGAAGAGATGGCGGGACATAGGGAAGGGGAAGGAAGAAAGGAGGGAATGAGGGGGAAAAGCAGAAAGAAAATAAACATTGCAGATTGGAGTGGAAGTTCTCACACTTGTACTGCTAGTTTTTGTTCCAGATATCCATGTACAAGTAAATAGATCGCATTTTTAAATGAACCTTAACCACAGTGATGTTATTTGAAGATCGTTAGAGATAGGTAGAGCAAAAGCTAGATTGTGGTTTTTCAAGGTTAAGAAGTTGTTTGCTATTGTAAACAGTCGGAAGATGAAGGTTGCTGCCTAAAAGTTCTGTGTTTACAAGGTCTGTATTTACAGGCCACAGCATTTAAATACACATACTTGAAAAAAATGGGTTCTATGCAGTGGTATCAACACTCCTTAGTTTTGCTCCTCTTTTAAGGTGGACTGACTCTGTGCTTATGAGAGTAAGTTCTAGGATCTTGGAAATGTGTGGTGTTGACAAATGAGTGGTACGATGTCACAGTGCCCTGTGTTCCACAACTGCGATGTCAAGATAACTGTCAGACCCTCCTCAGAAGGCTTTTGTGAGGATGACATGAGTTGATATACACAAAGTGCTGAGCTCAGTTCCTGGCAGATAAAACCCAGATCCCACTACAGATACCGACACAGGATACAGAAGTATCAGAGCCCAGGAAACGCGTGCAATTGAAAGGAAGCATGAGAAGTGACAGGTAGATGGACAGATGGGTTGCCTCTCGCCTCTCCAGATAGAGACAACATTTTCCCTGGCAGAGGGCCACAGTGACCAAGTGTCAAGCTGAAGTCTCAGGAAGGGTCAGTGGTGAACACAACTGGAAATTCCAGATTTGGTGTGGGATATTTTTACAGATTTGCAGCATACATCATGTATTTAATTTCTACTCCTACACATCTTGTAAAAAGAAAGAACTATCAAAAATATTTTTAAATTATTAAGCAGATGATTTGGGTAAATTTTGCAAAATTAGTGAGAGCATCCTAACTACACTGCTGGCGAACAAAGATGACTACCTGTGACAAATACATTGACAAATGTAACTGGGTAAAGTATTTCTCTCCAACAACTTAAGCCAAACCATTTCTTGTACTGAGAACATGCCAAAATGACTGAGTTTTTGTTTGAAAAATCTCCCAGATGTAGCACAGGTCCAATGGGAAATAGGAGTAATTGTTTTAGTATTAAAATCAAAGCGTCACAAGAGAGTATCTTTTTTTTCCTTTATTTTTTATTTCTTCAAGTTACATTTCAATAGCAGTCCCCTCCCTATTCCCCCTACAGTCCCATCCTCCCACCCTCAACCCCCTTCCTCTTCCCTTTTTTTTTTCTTTTAAGTTTAAGGTATATCTTATTTCCCCCTACAGTTTCCCCTTTCAGTCCAACAAATGGCTCTTTCTCTTATAATAATAAATACAATACAGTACAACAGAGGTAATTAGGCCACAGTTATGAGGGTTATATGGCTTAACGTACATTCCCAATAACCAGTCCATATGTATTTGGTACCTGACTTTAACATTCTACTATCTAACCATCTCCATGAGTTTAAAGTTCTATATCTGACTCAACATTCATACTAACTTGCAACACAATTTTAAAAGTATCTTCTTAGATCTATAACAGTCACAAGAGAGTGTCTTATAAGCAAGTGAAGACCCCACCACCACCACTAAACACAACTGTGAGCAGAACTGGAAAGTTGTTTTCAGCCCACTCTGTCTCCAATGCATCTGATCTAAAAATACTCTCCAATCTCACTCATCTTTGTTAAAACATATGACAACGGCTTCCATACTTTGCTTTCATGGCACCCAGGGCAAGTGTCAACTGCTACCTGTCCTCTCTCCAATCTGTTGACCATGCCACCCTATTTCATCTTGATTTCACCAGCACTGGTTGGCCAGAGCATGCCGCATCACTTCGCCATTCTGTGAAATGTCAGATTAGCTAAGGCCCACTGACATAAATGTCTGTCCTCTAGAACTGCAGCGAGTGGGACCTTGAAATCAATAGAGGCCACTGTTCTTTTCTACTTAGCTTACTCAGAGTTCACTTCTGCCTTTAAGAAAGTCGGTGTTTTCAAGGAATGGGGTCTTTCAAGGAAATGACTCAGTGTGGTTCCTGGCAGAAACTGACACAGTGATGTACGTGCAAGCCAAAAAGTTAGACAGTGAGATAGCCCACCTCTTCATGTGTAAGGTGACCATAAGCTGAAAGCTGTGGACCTCAGCTCTGGAGAAAAGAAACTTACATTCTTTTTCTTTTCTTTATTTATTTGTTGCTTCAAGTTACAACTCCATCATACTGTCCTCTTTCTCCCCTTCCCAGCCCCACCCTACCACCCCCTACCCCCTAACCCTTCCATCCCACTCCTCTGGAGTGGAGTGTCCCTACATAACAGTCCCTTGCCCCAGTTCAGAAGTCATATGAGGGCCAAGAGCCTCCTCATACACTGGAGGCCTACAAGGCAGTACCACCAGTGAGAAGTGTCTCATTGCCAGGGAGAGAGAACTAAAAAACAAACAAACAAAGAAAAAAGTCTATTTCCATGTTCCCTTTGGTGCGTTGGTTGTAGTATAGATATCCTGTACTATATAGCTAAAATCCTACTATAAGTGAATAGATGCCATGTGCATCCTTCTGAGTCTGGGTTAGCTCACTCAGGATGAGCTTCTCTAGTTCCATCCATTTGGCTTCAAATTGCATGATTTCGTTGTTTCTGATGGCTGAGTAGTATTCCATTGTGTAGATGTACCACAGTTTTTTAATACATTCTTTGTTCAGAAACTTAACATTCTTAAAGCACTTTCCTAAACTGTGGGAACAAATTAGAAGTTAAAATTACCATCACTATGCAAATGTTGTGTTTTGCATATATGATAGTATTCATTCTACATATGTAAGTTTACATTTATTTTGAAAAAGATTTAACTATCTCTGATAGTAAGAATAAAATGAAGAAATAGGAAAGTTCCAGGAAAAAAAATCTACTGCTCAAAATTTCTACATTTAAATTGCTATATAAATGTGATTAATTTGGCACTATGATTTTTCTTTAATAGAGTGTGAATACTGTCTTATTCATTTATAGGAAAATAAGTTTTTGGTTTACATACCATATGACAGAGTTGAGTAATTGCTTTTATAAGTGTTACTTAACATGACAACTCCATTATAAGATTACAAAGGAGAATTTCTAAAACCCTTAGATATCGTCCCAGGGATATAACTGGTGGTTTCAGAATGGAATTCACACTAAATAGGAAACATTTTTCTCTGAGGAGACAAAAGGAAAGAGTAAATAATAAATTCTTTATTTTAATTTGTACATTCTCTTTGATTTTTCTCTCTTAGGATATTAAAATAATTCTTCAAAGGAGTGAACATGTACAAGGCAGTGATGGAGGAAGGTCACCCTCAAGACTTACAGAGGAAAAAAAGTAAAAGCTGCGTTTTTTTATGATGTTGAATAAATCTTCTTAATCAGATTGACCGTGGTGGTGTTGTGTGCATCATTATATAGGTGTAGGTGTGATTCCTTCTCAGTTAATGAGAAGGTCTGAAGATGAAACCTTCTCAATTCAGAGATGTTCTAATCATAAACCTTTATAAAGAGAGAGAGAGAGAGAGAGAGAGAGAAATCTTAAAGACATAAAGATGTATTTTAAGTGATCCTGGGAATGGAAACTACCAGAACAATATGCTCCAAGTAAATGCAACTCATAAACCATAAACCATAAAGACTCCCTATGGGAAGTATGTACATTAGGGGAACATACTGAAAATCCCTCCCAAAGTCCATCAGAGCAGAACTTCTCTTCCCTCTTACAGCTGTTACTTCATATATTATAAAGCTTGAATGACCATCCTAGTAGCCAAGAAAGAACGTGCATTATTGAGTTTGTTAGACCAGTCACACTTTTAACTATTTGTACTTATTTCTAATAGAATACAAAATTCCCTTCACAGACAGCTGCACTAATTGTCTACATGATTAACCCAACACCAAATTCAATGATAGTCATTTCAAGAAAATATAAAACATGAGTAGTGAGTGGCTGAGCTTCTGTTATGCCCTCCCTGGTTCCCCTACTTGGCTGTTCTCTGAGGATTTCTAAGTGAATCTAACACTTCCCACATGTCATGTGTTTGGGAGGGAGGATCCTAGGAAGAAGCTGGCCTATGCAGACAATTTCTGGATGCATCTTCCATTTTCATGAAATTACAGGTATTGCTACAGCTTAAAGTTCTTCATAGCTGACTGCGTCCACCTACTTCATGGAGCCATCTCTTCCTCTTTAATATAGAGGCACACCTTGGAACAGGTGTTGAGGTAATGCTGCTAAGGAGGTCATTATCTTAGGGTAAATGGAGGTGTCATCCCCAACTGTTTGTAATACTTGTTGTAAGGTCCTTTACTGTGACACAACACTGGCCTCATCAGAACATTTTGCCATCTTTCTCTATGGCTGCATTTTTTCCACCATCAAACACACTCCAAGGACATCACTCCTCAGCACCACCCTTGTTTTTCATCTTTATGTCTTGTTGACCCATGATAATCACGATATGACACATACAATCTCACTATCATCTCTTCTTGATTATTACTCATATTCAGTAAAGTTCTGGCATTCCCTATGTGATCTGATCCACTTTAATTTTTTTTAATGCTAGCACCACTTTTTTTTTTAATAATCCGAAAACAAAAGCAAAGAGAAAGTGAATGGAAGGACCCAAGTACCTGCTCTGTGATGTGGAGTGTGTGCATGGTCCCATGCATCATTTTCACATTTCACCTTTGTGATGCTATCAAGGGTTACTTTCCCTCCTTTACAGATAAGGGCACTGAATCGCATACAATTCAAATACCACGTACTGAGCCAGCTCTGGAAAAGCTGTGATTCAAACTCAGTTTCTGAGTCACACTAAAGTCAAGCAACACTATATCACCTTCGAGTGGCAGCTCGTGGAACTGTCTGAGCACTGTCAGTCCTGAACCTCTTGCTTTTCCTGTTGCCTCTAACAATTCTTTCTCATTATCACTTAGCCATTAGTCTCAGAGCAATGAACTTTTTAAATTCTGCCTGCTCTTATGATATGGATCCTTTTCCCATCTCAACCTCAAAAACCCAGTTCATTACTAGTTTCTGTTTGTGTTGTCATTGGGAGCATTCGGTTTTGGTTTGGTTTGTCTCCTTCCTTTGGTTACTTCTTCTCAATATACAAATGTGTTTAAGACTCATATACATTGGGAAAATGCTTCTCTTCACCCCATTCTTCTTATCCCTGCAGCATGTCCTCCCCTATCCTTCCTCTTTTAATTCCAGATTACTTGTAGAGTATGGTGTGACCTTATTTGTCCTACTTTATGACACTTGATTTTATTGCAAAGATATTCAATTCTGACAAATAATTTTTGTGCCTATAAAATTATCATATAATGTTGCCTGTTTAGTATCTGGATATGGGGAACTCTATTGTTTAATTTTTGAGTGATGAACCAGGTTTACATTCTAGAAATGTGTTACCTTTTTTTAATGGTATTAGATTTAAGTCACTGACATTTTTTTGAGGATTTTTAAAATCTACATTGAAGCAGATGTTAGTCCACAGTTTCATTTTTCCTAATATATTTAGTTCTCATATCAGATTAATTATACCTTGTGACGTAAGTTGATATGTAGTTCCTCTTTTATGAAAAAGCTTTTATAGAATTAGCTTTTCTTCCTTAAATAGTTGCTGTAACTTCTAATAAAGCCTCCCGACCTCATGCTATCTTCATTGAAAAAGTTTTAGTTGTGAATTAATTTAGTAGCTATGATGTCATTAAGTTTACCTTTTTTCTACCTGAGTGATGTTTGGTGTCTTTTGAGGAATGTTTTAATTATATCTCTATTTTTAAAAACCATTTTATACTACTCCTTTGTATTTGCTTGTGTTCAGGCGCATGTGCGTGTGTGTGAAGAAAATAACTTTTGGTGTCATTTCTCACGAGCTGTCTATTCATCTAGACAGGATCTCTCACTGGCCTAGAACTTGTCAAGCAGGATAGACTATCCTGCTGTCTGGCCGTTGAACCCTGAGATCTACCCCTTTCCAATCTGCAGTGGTAGGATTACAAGCATGCAAAACACACACACACACACACACACACACACACACACACACACACACACACCAGAGAGAGAGAGGGAGGGAGGGAGGGAAGGAGGGAGGGAGGGAAGAAGAGAGAAAGAGAGAGAGGGAGGGAGGGAGAGAGGTCTTACATGGTTCTGAGGATAATGCTCAGGCTGCCTTCACACTTGAATCACTGAACCAGTGAAGCTGTCCCCAAGGCCCCTCTTACCTGTTTTGTATCGGCAGCTTCTGGAGTGCTGATTGTAGTTTTATTCCTTATGCTTGTCAATTATGTTTACTTTTTCTGGTTAAATATTTATCAATTCTACATACTGTTTCAAACAAACAACTCTTTATTACCTAAATTTTCTATTATTTCTTTGGTTTGCACCTGGATTTTAACCATTAAGCTATGTAACCCTCCTATTAAATCAATGAACAGAAACTATATATGTAGACAGTTTTCGTCCATTTGTACTGCTGATCACTCCCTTGTTGTTAAAATTATCTGCCTTTGAATCCACGGCAATGAACCCTGCCTTTACTTCTCTCATTATTCCCTGTCTAGTTATTTCAGTTAACTTATTTTTCCTTCTTCTTATACCACAGATAAGTCTGTTTTCTTTCTTTTTTTATTATAATCACATATCTTTAACTCTGATCTACATGTAAATAAAGCAAATAGTTTTCCTTCATCTCTGACTCTCGTAACATTCAGTGATTCATATTGAATCACCTGATAACTTTAAGCTCTCAGCATGCCTTAGCTGTAGGAAACTGCAGGCCTGAAGTTGTGTTACTATCCGCCTCTTTCTAGATATGGGGTGTTTTGGCATCAATAAGGCATTTTGTAAAATCATTCATGTGTCCTTTTCCAAAGGATATCATGAATATGGACAAACAAATACAGATGTAATATAATGGGAAATGAATTTGAAAATACTATAGTAAATTTAGCAAAGATATAATGTTCTTTTCATGAGTTAAGCATTAATTGCTATCTTTTGTGGACCTTAAGTTGCATGAGATATTGTCGCTATATGCCTTACCCACTGCTGTGATCCAGTTCGTTAATGTAGACATTCAGAGAGACATCAGATTCATGTTAATTATAATTATGAGTGTCACTATGTTGGAAGAGATATGAAGTAAATGACATTCAATAACAGAAAAAGACCCAGTGTTTCCCTGAAAAATGAATTATACCTAACAAGATGGAAATATTATTAACATACAACAATAGCCAATATTAGATAATACTACTGATGTTTAACTATGAGCCAAGAATATATAAAGAGCTCTTTATCTCCACACCTTTAATCCCATCACTCAGGAGTCAGACGCAGGCAGCTCTCTGAGTTCAAGGTCAGCCTGATCTACAGAGTGAGTTCCAGGACAGGCAGGTGTACACAGAGAAACCATGTCTTAAAAACAAACAAAAACAGCTCTTGGTTCCTCTTAATTTAGTTCTCACTAAGTTGTGATACGTGTATTTGTAAGTTTGCCAGTGACAAATGATGCAGATGAGGGCCAGGTATATTATTTAACCTGCCCAAAATTACAGAGCTGTAAATAATATATGGAAACTAGATGCTGATTTCTAAACCCAAAAGCCACCCACTTACCTCATTTTCTATGCTTGTGTACAAAACCCCAACTACACAAGCACAGGGTGGAGGAAGTATGGCTTATTGTTACTTAAAACCAAAAGTTACTTTTTATTCAAAACTAAATTGAAGCTAACATGATGTATTATGTGACCGTCAGGAAGCCAATAACCTCAGAATATTAGTAACAATATGACAGTCAAAACAAGGGATATGTTACTTTTTCTTTTTCTGTTTTTTTCCTTCTCTTTTTTTTCTTTTTCTTTCTTTCTTTTTTTTTTTTTTTTTTGAGAGAGGGATTGTCTGTGTGTATCTGGCTGTCCTGGACTCACTCTGCAGACCAGGCTGGCCTTGAACTCACAGAGATCCACCTGCCCCTGCCTCCCAAATGCTGGAATCAAAGGTGTGCGCCACCATACCCAGCTATAAGTTTTCTGTGATCTACTGTGACAAGATCTCAACAGAAACATCTACACAGTTCATGGCCACACAGTTTTATATATTCATGTGCTCTATACACAGATAAATAGAATATATATTACATATAATTGCAGTTTATTACCTATATAAGTCACTTGTTACATGTATGCATCTTTATATATACTATACTGTCATTTTATATCATATATACTTAAATATAGACACTATATTATAACTATATATGATTATACTTACATGTTATCTATTCATATATAATCTCAGTATATTTGTAAGGAAACCCAAAAGTCCTTAGCTTTGAGAAGAGAAACTTCAGCTTTAGAGAGAATGTAAACCAAAATCAAGCAGCAATAAGCTTAGATGAGAATGCAGATATGTGGGTCATGCTGTGATTACCAAGTGCTGACAAGAAATTAAGGTATGAACCACACGAAGCTGTTCAAATGAAGTAGCTTCTCTGTGTTCCCTAAGGATAAGCCAGCCTCACTGATAGTGGTGAATGATAAAGCACAATGGAGTTCAACATGAACTCCTCTTGCCAGAAGTTCAGATGCATTCTGATTGGGCAGGCGTCAGGGGTGTGTGTGAAGGCAGACACTCCGGACTTCACCTTTGCCTTGCTCCTTCTAAACTTCCATCTCTAGTGAGCCAATGCCTCCACCCACTCTTCTTAGCTGCCCTCTACCTAATAGGCCATTTGACTTGGTCTTCACCTAGGGTAGACCCATCCTTTCTCTAGAACCCTTGACCAGTACTTGGATAACCCTTTCTTGAGAGCTAAAATAGCTGCCATTATGCTGTTTCTCTGCTTAGGCCTGATGTTCTCTATAGGAAGGTTACAATGAAAGTAAAGTGGATGCAGGGGTTGAACACTTGACTGCAGCCCCAACCATCTCTAAAGTTCTCCTGACATCCTCTCCTGTATTAATGGCAATGTCCAAGGTTCCCCTTGTCTCCCATATTCAAAATTCAGTGCTAACTCTCCCTCCTTCTTCACGACCAAATCTTACTCATTATTTCTGTGAATGACTCTCACACTGGTCACCTCTGTCTCAAAGGTTCTCTGAATCTTCCTTCTAGACTCTGGCAATTTCTGTAAGTTCCCCTGTTGTTCTTTTGATCTTCTTCTGCCAGCTCCCTTACTCTTCCTCAGTCTAGCCTCTGAGTACATACAGAATCATTTTCCTGGAGTTATCTTAAAGTGTCATGTCACATCTTTGTTTAAAACTTTTGCCTAGCCCCCCTCCAATTTAATTTCCAAATCTCCTGGATTATTATTCAGAATCTTATTTTAATCTTAGTCATGTTTTACTCACACTCAACACCTAAGCAGCTTCATCCAATATAGTTTCTAGCTTCTACACTTAATAAACATGGAATGGCTTAATGAACAAAAGACATCTCCCATCAACACAGTTCTAGGAAATGGACACTCACTGACTTACCAGAGAGGAAATTTCCCCCTAACTTCATGTTCTGCTTGTACTAAATCTATACAGAGAACCGAATTAGAGGATATATTACTTGAAAGCAAGGATTCATGAAGGCTAATGAGATCTAAGTCTATTCCAATCAGCTTTTTAGGATCTTGAGCCTGGTGTTTCCCTAAGCAGGCCAGCTATGAAGCCATCATCAGACTAGACTCACTCTAACCTCTCTCCTGTTTGTCTCCTTTCTAAACAAAGCTGCCACGACTCTTTCTTGACTCCCTTTGTAATTTATTCTACCTCTTTCCATATTTCACTAGATTTGGCCTAATAAAAAAACATGTTTCCTGCAGGCACAACTCTTTCATTTCCAATAGTTTTCGTGACAATTCCACAAGAAAGCCTTAAGACACAGAGGCGTCTCTGGTCGTCCTGTTGAGCCAGAGTTAAGCAAGGCTACAAGCAGATTTGCTCTAAGATTCTAAGCGTTAAGTACAAAGAAAATTTTGTTTTCAAGCTTGCTTCAAAACAAATCTGGAAAGAGATGCCGACCCAGACTTGTGGCTGCAGTTCAAAGATCCAAAGGGGACCAGGGGACTCAAAGATGTGCCTTGAGCACTTCAGCTCAAACACTTGCTGTATCTTTGCTAACTTCAGACTAACCACAGGGAGACAACTACTCTGTTCACCATCTCTGAAACAGCCTCACCTTGCTATGCCCCCACAAACCAGGCAGAAACCACAACATCCTTCTTGTGTATGACAGACATCACCATCTACTCTGGAGGTGGAGAACTCACTCTTCTTCTCCCCTCCACTTTCACTGTCTGAGCCCATTTCGCAGCAAAGTCCCTGCAAAGAAAAAGAAAAAGTCTCTACCACCATGATCCCTCTGTGGATTGGAAGGCATCACTTAGCTTCCTGATGCTACTGGAACTCCTTACATTTTTCTTCTGAATTTCTGCCTTTGAGAGCTTGATCCATTCTGCCAGAGACATGACTTAGAAACTTCCTTTAAATTACCAAGGCAAAACTTGTAAGATTGTGTCACTGTGGTATTTTAAGCAGACAACTTCCTCCAACCTGATGAGCAAGGTTTTAATATATGACATTTTCTTAAAGAGGTAGGAGAAATAGTTATCATGTAATAATTGTTTTGGGTTTTGGTTTTTTTTTTTTTAAATACAGATTCACTCACTTATTCTTAGCCTATAGGTACTTATAAGGTGTGTATTTTACTATCCTCAGGATATAACAAACGGAGGTAAGGCATGAACAATTAGCAAGAATCTGGGATTGTTATCCAGGAAAGAATTTGGCCTCTGCAGTCTCTGCTGGACTCCATTGTTTCCCTGTTCTAGTCCTTTGATTTTGAACTCCTAACCTTTGGAAGTGTGAATCAAGTAAACTTCTTTTCGTTATAAATCCCTTTGTGTATTTTCCTACAGAACCGAAAGGCATACTAGAACAGAGTCTAGTTCATTTGTCCTGATAAACACTCTAGACAACAAACCTCAGGAGAGCTGAGTTCTGAGACTATTGCTTTCCAAGTAAAGCCTGTGCAACAAACACAGTGGTCACAATAAGTTAGGTTTCCTTTGTACATCTAAGTTTGACTTAATGATCAAATGAAGGCACATGCAGTAAACAAAATGTCTTAGGTTTCCTCTGTTGCATGATTATGAGACTATTTGTAGCAGGGGCTATGAATAAAAATCCCTGGGTAGCCTTCTTCAAATATGCAACAGGCCAGACACTTTAAAAGTGATTTCCTACATCCATGAGGTCTCACCGACATGACCTCCAAATTGTGAGCTGAACAAGGATGACACTAATGGATGTGACAAAATGGACAGGTTAAAACTCAGGAGGTCTCAACCCTTCACAAAGAACTATAGGCATCTGAGGGAAGATGGGAGGAGAATTGGTCTTTCCCAGAAATAAACACACCAATGGATTGTCCACTGCCAAATAGTCAGCCCTGGAAACATGCATACAAGTGACAGCATATACACTGAGAAGTTTATTTTTATGTATATACGTATACATATATGCATACAATGACGATTAGAGAAAAAAGGACCATGAATTTGAAAAGGAGCAGGAAGGGTATATGAGAAAGTTTGGAGGGAAGAAAGAGAAGATAGAAATATTGTAGTTATATTATAACCCCCCCCAAAAAAAAATAAGTTTTAAAGTGATTTCCTAGTCTTTTTTTTTAACACTTCCAACTTTTTTTTTTAAAAAGTACAAGATGAATCTCACTTTTCCCTGAAGTTCTTTTAAATGAAAATGGAGGGCAAGCACTACCCATAAACCGCGCCATTAACCTCATGGGGGGCTGGCTTTTTGGGGGCGGGGCTAACTAGGGTGGTCAGAACAAGGGCTATGACACACATTGACTACTACCAAACGTCACCTGAAAATAAATTCAGAACATTTTGCAAAGTCCCTTGAGTTTTAAGTATTAACAATTAATTGAAATATTGTATAATACTATGTGGCCCAACTTTGTGGAAGATAAATCAATACTGTATATGAGACTTTTGCATGGCCTGTGGATTATCACTTTCCCATTCCCAGACTTTCCGAAGGACATCATTTTAAGACCGGTTGAGAACAACTGGTCTCGACGTTGAGAATCTCAACGTCCCATCACTGCTAACCCCTACAGTGCCCTGTGTCCCATTACAAGTTATCCTCTGGGAGACTGAATTACAAAAACATTGTCTCTCCCTTCGGTGTACTGCAGCAGCATGGCAGAGGCAGAGCTCAGTAGATTGACAGGTACACTCCAGCCCTAGTCTCCTCTCAACTGCTTGCATATGTCCAGCTCTGAAAGTCTCTCTGCAGGAACATGAGACTTGGCATACACTCATATGTACATATATGAAGCATATATGAAGAAAGAATATAATTAGCCTCTGTCTTCTCCAGACGGTGCCTAAGAAGACTGCAGCCGCCAGGCATTTGTACCCAGGTGTTCCAGGGATGTACAACTAGACCAATGATAGTGCTAAGGCCCTTTCTACCGCCTGCTTCCTCATTGCCTGCACCCACCACCCATGCTAGACACAGAATGGTAGATGAGAGACCTTGAACTTCTGCGTGGGACAAGGTTGAGCCTTGAAGAAGCCTGGAAGTGGTAAGGTAGGACAGGTATGAGAACAAGCACGCTAACAAATTTCACAATCTCTTGATGCATCATGCAGCTGCCTGCAAGTTTGGTTAGAATAAGTTGAAATGGAAAAGCCAGTTCAGTTCTTTTTGCAGCTACTCCTCTTCCTACGATGAGGAAGAGAGTAAGGTAATTAAGGCAGCAATGAATAAGTATTTAGATATTAGTTCTGAACAGAGTTTGTTGATCAAGCAGGCTGACCTTTCCAAATGGGCTACCGCCCCACACCATGAAGGATTCCCTTTCTCTTACAGAACTTCTTAAGAAAGTATGATCAAAAGGTGTGGTCCACTCCCATACTCAACCACCTTATTTTCAGACACTGTTATATCCTTTTATTTTTTGCAAAGTAAAACAAGACTTGCAAAAATAAAATGCATTTCCTGAGAACCTTCATGACCATGCTTAGTGAAAAACAGGTGAGTAGACTACCCTTCGTTCTCCTTCTCTCTGCTTGTCCTCAACCTGTCTTCCAACACAGCCTCCAGCCTCCCACACCAAACACTCTTAGAGTTGAGCTTCCCATGGACATTACTGAACCTGGAAATGAATATGGTTCTTCTTCCTCAGTCTACATGTGACATGACAACGGTTGAGTCTTCTTATTCAAGATGACTGTGGTTTCCATTTTCAACTCCTAATACAGCAGGAGGAAGTGACCAAAGCAAAGTCAAGACTGGCTTTGTCCATAGCTTTCTGTTCCTAGAATGTCCTTACGAAATGAGCAGATGATGTTTAGTTACGAGTCCAACAGATGTTCCATGGTTCACTGCAGTCTAGATAACAAACTATGGTTTCTCATTAACCTATATTTCTATCCATTGACAGAACATAGCCTCAGAATGACTCTGGAACTCAGAAGCTTATAAATAGGAGTCAAGCATCTTATATAAAATGGATGCTAAGCACAGAATGAAGCAAACAGAGGCCAGCTGTCAGATTCCATGGAAAAGTCATAGTAGCCACTGTGTTCTTCAGCTCGGATTTGCCTTCTGTCACATCCTTGTTGTACTCACGGCCTCAGGAAAGAGAAACCCGACACAAAGAATTACAGGCAATTAACAAATGCAGAGATGGGGAGAGAAAGTCTTCCCTAGGAGGAGCACAGTAATTGGTTATCCAATATAAATGGTCAGTCCTGACAACAAATATATGAGAAACATTACACAGACTGAGTAGGTTGTATTTACATTTATAACTACGCAACAACAATCAATGAAAAAGAGGCCGTGAATCTTAAAGACAGCGAAGAGGGATGTAAGGGAGGGTTTAGAGGGAGGAAAAGGAAAGGAAAATGATGTAATTGTGCTATAATCTCAAAAAATAATCATAAAAAGAGAAAACTTAAGCATATACCAAGTGTTATTTCCCTAACATCTGGTGCTTGACGCTTCTACAAAAGAATGCCAGATAAAGAAGAGATATTGAGTCCTTTCTCTCTGTCATGAAGCATCTTTTATACTTCACCCCCATCCCTCTACACATTCTAGCCGTACCTAGAGACAGTACCTGCTAGAAGAAAGACAGAGGCAGATTTTACCAGCCAGAATGAGGGTGCCCAGAAGAAAGGGGCAAATCTGATGAAATGTAAGGGATAGCAGATTCTCTCACGATAAGCCAGAATGAGGGTGCCCAGAAGAAAGGGGCAAATCTGATGAAATGTAAGGGATAGCAGATTCTCTCAGGATAGTAAGGCTTGCTTGTGAAAAAATTAGGACAATCCTCTTACTCCAAAACACGCAGGTGACACCTTTAGGTGGTTGCTGCCCCTGAGAAAGTGAGTCAGTGTAACTCACACCTACAGAAATGTGAAAACAGGCTTTTAAGATTAAGACCACTCACAGTCTTAAGGTGGTGGCATTTGGAGCAACCAGGTTTAAAAGGCTTGAGGAAATGAACCAGAAGAGCCCACTTCAATTCCTGTGTGTTTTCAGAAATGCTGACAAAGAAGTAATCATGTGTACAGTGCATTCCTGATGTACAGAAGGGAATTTTTAAAGATTTATTTTAATTGTGTGTGAGAGAGAGAGAAGAGAGAGAATCTGAACATGAGTGCATGTCGCCACAGAGGTCAAAAGAGGGTGTCAGATGTGCTGAAGGTGCAGTTGCAGGCAATTCTGAGACCTCAGGTCGGTGCTGGGAATTGATCCTCAGCTTCTGAGTCACCTTTTCAGTCCCAGCAAGGGATTCTCAACCCAGGAAGATTTCTAGGAAGCAGTGTTATGGTAAGGAGTTTCCCTAGATAACCCAAAGTGACAGACATGCTGATTCTCGTGTCTTCAAGGCTCACCCTCACAACAAATTTAATTTTAGGCTCTACAGTCAAGGTGGCTCGAACCTATTTGTCAGCTCTCTGCATCTCAGTAAACTTAGTTACTTTAACTTTTTTAGAAGGCCCATTACTGAAAATTTAATAGTTAGTTGGTGGTCATAATTCAAACCATGGGACCATGTAGAGAAATTTTGAAAGTTTCCTATGACATTGACTCACTATCTGATTTACCAAGTATCCCCTGTGAAATCAACCTTCACTGACATCACCACATTTTCATATCCTCAAAAACTAAGATATGTGGCTTGGAAATATTTCCATTAGCACCACAATGCTTTAACTGGTAGACAATGGTGTAACAGCATTCATAGTAGTGTGTGAGAGTATCACGTTTCCAGGGAGCCTTGAGAGTAAAAAGTAACTGTTTGCAAAGATTTCCCCTTGAAATAGAAAATATGTGCATGGCAGGATTTCATTTCATACAAATATGTGGTTAAAAAGTAAGTTTTTATCCTAGGCTTGTTTATGAGCTCTCATGTTCTCTACCAAAGAACCAACCCCTATCTCTCTGTTCTTCAACTGTTCTAGACATACCAATATATGAGATACACATCTACACCTCTGGTTTAACCTATGGGAAGTGACTGAAAACAGGAATTTCAGCTGGTTAAGTGCATCTGAGTCACCAGGGATCATACTAAAAACAGGTTCCAGTTCCTGAGAAGTCTGCCTTCAGCCTGTTTGTCTGCTTTTGTAGTTCAAAAACTACAATTAGAATGCTATCTAGAACATTTTATTTACTCCTGTGCATGATGTAGTTAGTGACAGTCAACACAAGCTGGGGGAAAGTACAAAATTAACAAAATGTATTAAAACTAAATATCTGAAATCTACTCAGAAATTTTATTCAGTATTGCCATGTAGGGAAAGATTTCAAAACATAGATACAGACATTGATAGTTTTATACATTTGAACCATAATCTGTTGGTGTGTATCTATACAGTAAGTTGTGTGTGATGGCACATACCTTTAATCCGAGCACTCAAGAAGCAGAGGCCAGAAAATTGCAAGTTCAAGGCTAGCCTGTGCTACACAGCATACCCTCTCTCAATAAAAGCTCACTTACAGGAAATAATTGAATAAGCTGTGATATATTTGTAACATAAGGCAGTGCAGTGTTTTAATAAAAGAGAAAGGAGCTGTAGAAGTAATTAACTTACTCAGAGAAATTTCCATAGAATATTGTTGAGTGCACACTAAGGTCAGGCTTAGAGAAGTGTGAGTTACTGATCTTACCTTAGTAAAATGGAAGAAATAACAGTACCTACATATTTGTGTTTGTGTATGTAAAATCTGTATGCTATTCATGCTTAATCATCAGAGAAATGCAACTCAAGATGACTCTGAGATTCCCTCTCACACCTGTGAGAATGGCTAAGATCAAAAGCTCATATGACAGCACATGCTGGCGAGGGTGTGGAGAAAGGGAAACCATCCTCCATTGCTGATGGGAGTGCAGGCTTGTGCAACCACTATGGAGGTCAGTATGGCGATATCTTAGAAAACTTGGAATAGCTTTGCCTCAGGACCCAGCCATACCACTTCTAGGTATACACCCAAATGACTCCTCACCAAATCACAAGGAAGTTTCCTCATCTATGTTCATAACAGCCTTATTTGAAATAGCTAGAAACTGGAAACAACCCAGATGTCCCTCAACCAATGAATGGATAAAAAAAAAACAAAAACAAAAAAAAACTGTGGTACATCTACACAATGGAATACTACTCAGCTATCAGAAACAAGGAAATAATGTAATTTGCAGCCAAATGGATGGAACTAGAAAAGCTCATCCTGAGTGAACAAACCCAGACTCAGAAGGATGCACATGGCATCTACTCACTTATAACTGGATTTTAGCCATATTGTACAAGATAGCTATTGTACAACCAATGCACCACAAGGAACAGGAAAATAGACTTTGTTGATGAGACACTTTGCCCTAGTGGTGCTGCCATGTAGGCCCCCAGTATATGAGGAGGCTCTTGGCCCTCATATGACTGCTGAACTGGGGTGGGGGACTGATGTGTGGGGACACCCCACTCTAGAAGAGGAGGGTGGGAGGATGGGACTGGGAGGGGTGGGGGGCACTGTGACGGAGATGTGGCTTGAAATAGTGAATAAACATTTAAAAATTATGCAAGAGGTTTGCCGTGATGACTCAGTAGTTAATTATGTGCTCTTGCAGAGAACTAGAGTTGAATTCCTGGCATCCACACCAGTAAGCTCACAATCACCTGGAACTTCAGGTCCAGGGAATCTGATGTCATCCTCTGGCCTCCTTGGGTACCCACACTCATGTATACATAAACACACACACACACACACACACACACACACACACACACACACACACAAATAAATAAATAAATAAATCTGTAACTATGGAATATACACAGAAGTAATTATTCTAAATTTAATGAGCAAATTAAGAGTACAAGTACACACAAAAAAAAAGAAAAAAAATGTATTCAAAATAGCATTTACTGATATATCAATGTAAAATTATACATGTGCACATAACCATGTTTACACAAACTGGCACTGGAAAAACATTGTTGACATCAAGTGCAAAATATGAATAAGAGCTTCACAAGATCAACCCAGCCAAATGCCAACATGGGTAGGGGAGGAACTCTCAACGTCCCATCCTAGCTGAGGCTCTACAGGCAATTGATGTCCACTCGGGAAAAGATGATTGGTTTTCTTTGGATGTGTCTCTAACAGGCTATCCATGTTACAGTATGTAGTCCTATAGCCTTGAACAAGCTGTCAACACCAAATGAATTCAATGTTTTTTTAAAAAGGGTACATTAAGTTTGGTGGAAAATATGATGGAAGGAAGGAGAGGCATTTAAGAAGAAAGAATGGAAGGGAAGTTTTGATTAAAATACATTATGTTCATATATGAAATTCTCAAATTAGAAAAATTTAGAAGAACAAAATATGTGTATATTTTATGATAAAGACCACAAGTGCTTCAATACTAGCAAAGCATGGTCTTTCATAAGTTATTAAAATGACATTAGTATTATGCGTTTAAGAGTCTTGCTTAGCTTTACAGAAGCTTTTTAGTTTCATGAGGTCCCATTTATTGATTGTTGGTCTTAGAGCCTAAGCTGTTGGTGTTACGTTCAGGAAGTTGTCACCTGTACCAATGAGTTCAAGGCTTTTCCCCACTTTCTCTTCTATTAGATTTAGTGTGACCGGCCTTATGTTAAGGTGGTTGATCCACTTGGACTTAAGTTTTGTACAAGGTGGTAAGTTTGGGTCTAATTTCATTCTTTTACATGTCGACATCCAGTTGGACCAGCACCATTTGTTGAAGATGCTGTCCTTTTTCCATTGTGCGGTTTTGGCTTCTTTGTCAAAAATTAGGTGGCCATAGGTGTGAGGGTTCATTTCTGGGTCTTCAATTCAATTCCATTGATCCACTAGTATGTTAGCTACAGAGATCTCAGATTAATTGTTTTGTCAAATAATGCAATGACAGTGAAAACTGACCCTTAGTAGTGACCAAGGATCATGTGATATGGACCCACCCCCTCAAAGTTAGCTGTTTTTATGTACATTAGTATTTTGACTGTGCAAGAGTGTCAGATCCCCTTGAACAGGAGTTACAGAGAGTTTTGAGCTGCCATGTGGGTGCTGGGATTTGAACCTGGGTCCTCTGGAAGAGTAGCCACTGCTCTTAACCACTGAGCCATCTCTCCATCCCCGTTAGTTGCTTTTAAAGGTGAGCACCACTGCAGTGATTCCATCTCCTTGAGATCTCACCTGACTCTGTAAGGTAGTTCATAAACCTACCATCTGTCACCATCTGTCGGCAAAACCTTCTTCACAGCTTCCTCTCACCCTTCCTTCCCACCAGTTTCTGAAGAAACACACAACACTTCAGCACTGCCTATCTCTCCCACATTGTGGTGCAAAATGTGGGGCAGAAGACCAAAGTACATGTGATGCATACACAGTTTGAATGGTTTGTTTTTTATCCTAAGAGTTAAGAAGTACTATTTCTTCCTCCTTACTGCTTACCCACATCTGAACACAATCAGACAGATACCTAAAATACACACAGTTAGAAAAAAAAAGATATGGTCACACTTGCATTTCATTTTGAAGATTTTCTGATAATACCAAAGATTGTTTCCAAAACCACAGTCCTAGTTTCACAGTCCAGGGGAATTCTTTAACCGTTTCAGGAATATAACTGAATGCAAGGTTCTCAAGAACCTTGCTACATTAGGCACTGAGTTTAGCTGAGTTTCAGTGCAAAATTATTGGGTCTAAATAAATACTTTACCTCACTCAAAAGGTTTACTTCTTTGGGCAATTGACATCCAGGCATTCAAAACACCTGCTATGACCACCCTTCTTTTCTGATATTTTGTTTTGTTTGTTATTATTGTTATTATTATTATTACTACTATTGCTATTACAATTATTACTTTGGAAAGAATATTCTGATCATGAATTAGGACAAAGATAGTCTTCTGTCTCATTTCCTTGCTACAATAGTATAGATAAACAATTACTAATTATTTGTTAAAGGGAGTCGTCACTGTTTCAAAGAGTTTCAAGTGCCAAGTGAGTATAAACATCTAGTTTCTTTTGGAAAATATAATTGTATGAGCTGGTGTGTATGTGTGTGTTGTGTTTGTGTGTGTGTGTGCTGTATGTATCTGTGTGTGTGCATGTGTGTGTCTATGTGTGGGCATGTGTGTTCCCATTGTCTATGGAATACATATTTCACATACCAAGTAAACAAGACCTAATGCCTATTTTGTTGAAATAGTGAGGGCCATCATAAATAATAATCAGCCTCTGATTCACCACTTTTTCTTCCAGACAAATATTAACCTACAACTAGGCAGTGGATGTCCAGGCCCACTACTCCCTAGGAGACATTAGCCTAACTGGGAAGTCACCAAGGTGCTAAAACCTCACTCTATTTTCTTTCTCCATAGCATCTCCAGATACTAATGTCACCTGAAATTTCTAGGGTATAGATTTGCTGATTACTGAAAATGCACCCAAATAATATTGGATGTAGGGAGAGCCATATGCTGGGAGAGCATTTCACAATAAGATGGAAAGATGCCACACATAAGTAATGTGCTGAGCAACACAAGTAATCCCTGCTCATAACATAATGCCAAGTATGATTTTAATGATTTGACATGGAATCTACTCTAGATTAAAGAAAAGTATAACATTCTATACTTCTATTATTTCTAAGCATCAAACATACATTTGCAAGACTAGAATGAAAAAGGGCTTCTTTTTCAACACATTTTTCTATAGATATTTATATTTTAAATTTATCAAAAATTAACATCCTAAAAATTGGAATGAATGAAAAAATTATCAAATATTTGGTGAATTTTTGAAGGAACAGTATCAAATTCACACATCAGTGCTATTCATGCTAAAGTAATTTAAAGACTTTTAAAGTAAGCTTCTCTCTTCATCCTGCTACCAGGTTGGTTTGTTTGTTTGACTCTTCAGTTTTTAAACTATGTCTGAATCCAGGAAGTAGTTCTTTTATTGCTATCCCATAATTAAGTCTTTTTTTAACTGAAATCTTGAGATATTAGATATCACAGTGACAGGAATTTTGTTCTAAAGACTGCTTTTACTATTGACACTGTTTCTATCCAAGCTGGGAGCTTGTCCAGCTGTATTTCTGGTTGCCAAACCAATTCTATTTTATTTTTTTTCCTTTATTTTTTATTTCTTCAAGTTACATCTCAATCGCAGTCCCCTCCCTATTCCCCCTCCAGTCCCACCCTCCCACCCTCAACCCCCCATCCTCTTCCCTTTTTTTTTCTTTTAAGTTTAAGGTATATCTTATTTCCCCCTACAGTTTCCCTTTTCAGTCCAACAAATGGCTCTTTCTCTTTTAATAACAAATACAATACAGTACAACAGAGGTAATTAGGCCACAGTTATGAGGGTTATATGGCTTAACGTACATTCCCAATGTCCAGTCCATATGTATTTGGTACCTGACTTTAACATTCTACTATCTAACCATCTCCATGAGTTTAAAGTTCTATATCTGAATCAACATTCATACTAATTGCAACACAATTTTAAAAGTATCTTCTTAGATCTATAACACTCTCTTGACTCCTAAACAACTCAAAATTAAATTATGAGACTCTAGCTATCTGTTCTTCAACCACCACAGAGACCTGAGAGGGATAAATATATCTGATTTTATAGGAAGTACAGGGCCTGCAGCTTCCCAAACTAAGAAATGACATACCAGTGGCTGCCTGGACAGTTCCCATTTTCTCTCCATACATTACAGCATCGATCTTCAGTCATTTGGCCCCGTTTCTCTGACAGACATTGATTGTAGAGCAGGGGTTATGAAGGACTTACCTACCCTGTCTTGGCAGAGCTAGGCTGTCGACTTACCTGCTTCCAGGTTTTGTCCTTTTTGGACAGCATTCTGTCTACAGTTGGGGCAAGGGGCTTTTCCTACCAAACCAATTCTATTTTAATGCATTGAGAGACAATAGTTTGGCAGTCTGGAGGGGAAAATGTACAACTCTGATTTCTTGCCTTCATGTTACCAAATGTTACATAGATCTTCTGTGCTCGAGCTGGACTCCTTCTTAAGCAAGTAGAACTGTTCTTAGCAGGACACTGCCTTGACCTACTTTGATGGGAATGTTTTGCACAATTGCAAATCATTCCCCATTCTGTCTAGCCTGACCTGTTTCTAGTTGTAAAAAACTTCTACCAAGTACTTGTTGAGATGGAACATAAATTAAAACCATTATGGAATTGCTTCTTCAATCAGACAGAAATAAAATGACAAAAAGTAGTGTTATGAACCATATTTTCTGCTCTGTAGACAAAGACATCTTTTCCCATGATCTTCTACTTTTCTACTTGAGTGTCTCTAATGATGTATTATTCTTAAGAACTAAAATTTCTACCTTGAAATACGCACAATGGATCATACTCAGTACTCAGAAAGCCAAGGCAGAAGGATTGCTATGAACTTGAGGCCATCCTGAGATGTATAGCAAGACCCTGTCTAAAAAAAAACAACAAAAAAAAAACGAAAGAAAAATAAAACTGAAAATAAAAATCCTTCTTTCATTAACTCCTATCTCCTAATGAATGATAATTCATATTTGAACGAGCTGGTTTAATTCTCTGATTTCAAAACATATTTGTAAGACTTGGTCAATAGTCAGTCACTATAGTGCTGGAAGTCTCATGTAACTCACCTGTATATTTTTGATGCTGAACACCACTACACCCAAAATATTCTCTAGTTAGTGCATATTTTGAAATGAGACAAGATGAAGCTTTGAGAGGACCTAAATGTTTAAGGGTTAGAAAATCATCTCCCTACCCAAATCCATCGATTTCCTTTTATTACATAATTGTCAAAGCACTGGTTACATGTGTTTTGAGTGTTGCCTTATTGGGAAAAAGCTTTTAACACCTAGAAACCACAAGAGGAGTGGTGTCAGAATAAACAAAGTTCTTTGTTCCCACATTTGTTCATGAAAACAAAAATATGTATCTGTAAGCGAAAGTTGAAATCAACACAGTTCTAAGACAAAATGCTGACTTAGACTACGTGTTGGCTCCATAGCTCAAAGGGTAACAAGAGTTTAGGAAGAAAGGGCTGAGGACAAACTAGACTTTAGCAAATAATCTGAAAGACAAGAAGAACGCTTTCCATTTCAGCTAAAAGTTTGCTGAAGATTTTCCTGTAGTTTTAGTGCCTGAAAAGCAAAAGTCAACCCTACTCATTTGAAAACTCAGTTTTGCAATGTGACAGTACTTCAAAGTGGCTGAGTCTGAAGAAGCTTCTGGCACATAGCAAGAGCAAGGCCCGTGCATGGAGACAGGGCTGTTGTCTAAAGTGTGTAAACAGGAAAACCTCACCTCTGTGAGTTTCCAATCTGCTCACCTTGCCTTGCTGCTCAGCAAGCATGTTAGTGCATTACTGGGGAGCAGCTAGGGGCCACCTGAATTGGTTTAAAATATTGATCCTTTGACATAGTCGCTCACTGCAAGGGAGTCAGGGAGGGGGTGTTTGTAGGAAACCAGAGCTGAACTAGTTTCATGTGATCTACACTAAAAAGAAAGACCAGGAGAAATGTAGACAAAAAGGATTTCAGATTATTAGTTTTACTTGGATTAAAATAAGAATGTGACTGTTATGTAGGGACACTCCACTCCAGAGGAGTGGGATGGAAGGGTTAGGAGTAGAGGGTGGGAGGGAGGGGCTGGGAAGGGGGGAAAGAGGACAATATGATGGAGATATAACCTGAAGCAACAAATAAATAAATTAAAAAAAAAGAATGCGAGGAAAGGATAGTGAAATAATCTTTTTAAACTCAAAACCCACTCTTCTGTTACTTGAACTTGATGTAATCTATTTCAGATTTAAAATTTTTTAATTTAAAAATTTTAAATCTGAAAATAGTTTGTTCCTGAACATCTTCTTAATTTTAGTTGTTTCACTGGAATAGCATTGACACATCCATTTGATTTCATAGAAGGCAAAGACTTCATTTTTGATTGTAGAAACTGTGATTGGGCTCTCAAGGGAGCCGGGGCTACAAAAGCATTTTCAGTCTTTGCAAATCCTGGTATGTGCTCTCAAGATTTGTACACATGTAGACGAGCTTGAGAGCCCATTAGAAAAGAAGGTAAGAGCTAAGGGATGAGGCAGTTATCAAAAGTCATGTAGTCTTATTGGAAGGGGAAATCTGTTTATAATTTGACAGTGTTCTTCATGGAAGTGGGACTCACCTGGAAAGCCATGAATGAGAATCCTGAGCATGCTTTAGCTGTCATGAGGATGGGTGACAGGGGTGCCAGCAAGGACTACAAGACAGTAGCTACACGTGTATTTTCTCACACATCCCATTTAAAAGTGGCAGCTTCAAGACTCTCAGAACTTACTGTCCTCACAGGGAAGCAGTACACTGACAGCATTGTCTTGTGACTTGGGGGCTTACCTACCATGAGCAGCTCAGTTCTCTCCTCTCCCTCTTCCACTCCACACTCAAGGCTTCCAGATTTTTCCTCTGGAAAAAAAAATCACTCATGATTCCAGCAATGGTGATTCTGACTACTGCTGACAGTCATAATTAACTCTTCTTCCACATTGAAATCATTCCTTCAGTGACTTCATAAACAAACACTTCTTGTAATCACAAAAACATCTACCTAGAAAGTTGAGGGCAAAGGGGAACGACATTGGTTACTTTTTTCAATGTTAATCAGAGAGAGACTGAAAGTGATGCTTTGTGACTAAATGTTT
Source organism: Lophiomys imhausi (assembly GCA_907164525.1). Taxonomy (NCBI): domain Eukaryota; kingdom Metazoa; phylum Chordata; class Mammalia; order Rodentia; family Muridae; genus Lophiomys; species Lophiomys imhausi. Next base: position 38,114 of record CAJQZJ010000182.1, read on the forward strand.
GAAGAAGTGAGATACTTCAAGTTGATGGGGGGGGGGTCTGTGGCTCACATAAAATATGGATTCCAAGACTCTTTTATGGTGCTTCAACTCACTTCTTGAAATTTAATTTTCCAAATGATGAAATTTTAATTCCTAATAACTGCAACTTTAAACATGATGAAAATGCATTTGGACTGCATATCTCAGTTCATTTGCAAATGTGAAAAACAGGAGTGAATGATCATGTCGATGACCAAAAAGGAGACCAAGATTCTGAGAACAGTGGAGCAAAACCAGTAAGAATGCAAAGGGGGGGAAATAAAAATGGCACCAAAGTACTAGGAAATTGGCAGTAAAAACATTTAAAACTCTTATTTTGCCAAAAGAGAGACAAATAAAAACTCATATAAAAGAAATATATATATATGAGGAATATTCATCCCATCCTGAACAGAACATAAAAATAAATGCAGAATATGAGAAAGACATTTTGCCATCCAGCAACTAGACAAGTTTTTACATTATTCCAGCAAGCTTGTTCCATGTTCCCTGGCTGCCATTCTCCCGGCCTTCTACGACCATGCTGACTTGGGAAATGTTATACTGTATCCACCCAGCATCAGCACAGAAAGATGTAAGAAGGCAAACTCAGAGTGTTAGTCCCCCCACCCCCCCCCCCCAAAAAAATCACTAATCTGATGGGTTCAATTTGAATTCATTGATTTGTAGGCCTAAAATTTAAAAGCCTCAGTCTCCATAAAACCGAAGGGAACGGAGTGATAGAACCAACTTTGGGTTCAGATGCACATGAGGAAAACAGATCTGCTAGCTGAGCCAGAATTAAGAGCCTAATTTGAAGAACACCCGATATACACCAGGTCCTGCTAAATGCATTCACTCTAAACTTTTCTTTACAATGGCATTGCATGTAATAAAACTGTATTCTATGTAATTTCATTTACAAAATACATTTTTAAAAGGTAATCTACAAAAAATTAAAGAAAGAAAGAAAAATAAAAGCAAAACAAAGTTATAGGAATGGCTTACACAACCATGTTCTTGATACTGCTCTGTAACTGCCCTCTGTGGTTCCTCAATAGTCATTGTCTTTTACATATTGGATTATGATTATTTGATTTAATTGTTTCATCCACTTGTGGTACTTTTAAGTGTATGTACTGTAAAGAAAACCTTTTGATATTCTTCTAGCCCTTAGTTGGGCTTTTTTGTTTGTTTTTAATGAGTGAAGATTATAATTTATGAAATTTGTGTAAAAAATAATTTTGTTTTTAATCTCTTTATTGTTTATTTCTTATTATAAAGTTGTAATTGTGTGTCTTTAGATCAGTAACTTAGTTTTAGAAATTTAACTTATAAAATAAGAATCATGCAATAATTTAAAATTGTTTTCATGAGGCATGAAGAAAGCCACCAATCCCTATACAAATAAACAACAGCAAAAGAAACTGCTGCAGAAACTCCTAACCAATTAGGAGCAGGGATTATCAGTTAAATAAGATTAATAGAATAAGCAAATTCATTAAAGAAAATACAAACCTAAACTCTTATATTTCAAGCATACTAAATGCATTAATTTCTAATTTCTAATTTAAGAATAATGAATTTTCCCCAATATAAAGTTTGATATATTTTTTCTTTTTTTTTTTTTTTGGTTTTTCAAGACAAGGTTTCTCTGTGTAGCCCTGGCTGTCTTGGACTCACTTTGTAGACCAGGCTGGCCTCGAACTCACAAAGATCCACCTGCCTCTGCCTCCCAAGTGCTGGGATTAAAGGCGTGCGCCACCACCGCCCGGCTTATTTTTTCATTTATTTGTTTATTTTATATTACAATCACAACCTCCCTCCCTTCTCTTGTTCCAGTCTCACCATCCCACCCACTTTCCCCACACCTCCCCTCCCCAGCCCGGTGCCAACCCATTTTGGAATATCAAATTGATATATTTTCACAATCTGATCAAGAAGTAAGTCTCATGTGATTAATTCCTGCTTCTTTCTTTTAAGTGGAATAATTAACTAATGATGCCCGTGAAACTGAGTGATGTCACATCACTCAGTTGCTTTGCTAATGGTAGCAATTGTTTCATGCCTACTCATTGGGTGTTGCCATTCAGTAGATTAATCAACTTTACTTTTAATTCAAGCGTGTCTTATTGAATAATTATTTTTGTTTTGCATTGAGAGTTCATTAGTTCATCTAATATTTAGCGTGGTTAATTGCAGTACAATTACATCTGACATGGAAACATTTGCAGAGAAACATACTCTGTCTTTAGGAAATGAACAGTGTCACTGGTTAGAATACAATGCCTTGGGAAGTCAAATACTTGAAGAGTTCCATTTATTCCTTAACACTGCAAAAATTATATTAGAAACTACATGAGCTCTTCATTTTATGACAAAAGCTCTTCAGAATGAAATTTTCAAAGTAAAATTGTGAAAAACATTGCAAAACATTAAAAAACAAAACAAAACAAAAAACCTAGTAAGGGTTACGTGTTACAAACCTGAAGGAAAAGCAAGGTGGAATCAACAGGCTGAAATTTACATAGTGATTATCTAGAGATCTCACAAAATGAGCCTCACCTGCAGTTACACTAATCATCACGAACAGTGTTTAGATGACTTAAAACTTCAACAAGGCGCCCAACAGACTGTAAAGACACCCAGCAGTTAATGCAATTGCACCCACTCAAATGTCTCTAGAGGAATTTTCATGAAGCCTAAAACCCTATGAAAAGCAGACCATTCCTTCTGTAGTCTTGTTAGTGCCATACAGCTGGTCTAAGATTAATCATGCTTCTCACACAGATTCTCTCTCTCTCTCTCTCTCTCTCTCTCTCTCTCTCTCTGTGTGTGTGTGTGTGTGTATCATTGTGATTTTACTGCATGGTTCTTTAGACTAGGTATAAGAACTATCTGACATTTATGAAAGCACATAGTGATGTAGCCCAAGACTCAGTTTGCTCACAGGTCTTTAGAGTGTGGCAGTTGTCACATCAGGTCACTGTTCTTCCTCCTTTGGTCCCCACATTCATCTCAAGATCCCTAAGCCGGTGCTCACATTTCCCCCATATATTCACATAAGGCCATCTTCTTCTTAAACAAAACAAAGGAAGTCAGTTCTAAACCTAGTCACTTGCCACTACCCAAGGGCAGAGCTAGTCACCACTCTTTCAGCTGCATAGTAATCTTATCCAAGCACTAATATCAAAAGATGAAGTTGCAGTGCCCTCCCAGTCAGACATGCTTTCTATCACATTGGCAGCTCCATGAAATGCAATGCAGTTTTAAAGACAGATTATCTCTGTCTCATAAGTACATCTATGGTCATATCACCCTGTGACATGTGAGATCTTGAGCAACTTCATTGGAATCCCATGAGCCATGTATCACTCTTAAATCACGTCATCTGAACTCTGATTCATTTTTTTCTTACAGTCATGATGTGATTTTAGTCATTCATAATAGGATGATAAAGTTTGACTTCTTTGTCTGTAATACTCTATCTCTAGCATGACTTTACCAAAGTACTAATCTCTCCTCTTTCCTTCCAGCACAGTTTTATAAGTAACATATATGAATATCCATATGTATATAATGTTAGAGACAAATGAAAAGATTTTAAAAATGAGATATTTTTATGAAACTAATCAATCAAAAAGACAAAGAACTACAGACAACTAGTGACTTTGAGAGATTTAGCCTCACCAGGGATGAGCCTCCTAATAGGTTATCTGAATTTATAAACACAATCCACACTAAACAAACTCAGCAGGTTGTGTGTGTGTGTGTGTGTGTGTGTGTGTGTGT
>CAJQZJ010000182.1:46923-64906 GCA_907164525.1 Lophiomys imhausi
CTTTTTAATGCCAAACCATGGAAATAGCCTATACCTCTACAAAAAAACCAAAAAACAAAAAAAAACTTTTAAGCTGCTATCAAGTATGTACAAAGTATAAATAAAATTTTCTCATCTAGGTTGACAATACTACTCCCAAGAACCATAGACTATCTTAAAAAAAAACCCACCAACACCAGGCATGTGAAGTCCCCTTTTGAGTTCTTAGATCAAAAGACTCCCAAAATATTATACACTATTTCTATCACCTTTGAAGGTGACTTCCCAGTGGCTGAAGATAAATCCCTATTGCTAAAGACACAGACACCACATGCTTCAGAATCAGAGGAACTGAAAGCTTTCTTCCTGAGGACTAGTTTCTATGGTACTGAATACAAACTTCCAAAGAGGGGAAGCAAACAATAGTCCAGCTATGATGCTTGTAATCTACAATAATGACAACATGGCACAATATCCCTAAGAGTGCAGTAGTGGCGAACCTTATCAGAAACCACTAGTTCTCTTTAAGTTCTGCTCAAAAGGTGGAAAATTATGGCTGGCATTAGAAACTTAACCAACTACCTGGGACTAGTGAAGTCACAGATCTTGGAGGAGAATCTACAACCACCACTGTATGAAACCAGCATAATTCCTAGCTGTATTCTAAATATTTAGTCTTATACCCAAGGTCTCACTCCTTATCAAAGAAAGCTCATTTAGCAACAGATACTATTACAGAGAACCACAGCAAATCCAAATGCAGAGAACAAGTGAACAACCACAACTCCTACAACATAACTCCTGCGCCTACGGCTCAAGAATAATATGGAAAAGACAGAAAGATTGTGAGAGTCAGAGGAACAGAAAATGTGCTTTAAGATTGTGTCTCCTAGATACTTCAAAGAAACTATACCCACGAATTCTCATTATCATAGATACTTAAACAAGATCCATCAAGGATGACATTAATAGACATGCTAACTTGGAATTTGAAAAAAAAAATCTCATGGAGTCTCAATCCCAGACAAAGAACTATGGGAAACTATGGAATTATAAGAGTTGGGTAAGTAGTCTAGCTCCTCAATTGGTTAGCCAATATACAGTAGTCAGATACAGTATGATTTTATGATATTTTGTAAGCTAAGCAGGTTGTATTTATGAATTTAGAAATATATATATTCCTATATATTGGAATATATATTTAATTGTATGTTTATATACATTATATATATGCATGTGTATATATATACTGTGTATAAACATACACAATGAAATAGACATTGTGTGTTTCTGTATATGTATATATACAATGCATACACATAATTAAATTGAGGTTATGAGTTTTAGAGAGAGCAAAATGGTACATGGGAAAATTGGAGAGAGGAAAGAGAAGGTGAAAAATAATGTCATATTTACATTTCAAAAAAATTTTAAAAGAGAGAAAGAAAGAAAGCTTATAGATGATTATAAATAATGAGGAACCCTTAGCCCCTCCTTTCCCAGATGTGAGTTATTTTTATGTCTATCTATAAAAAGTGCCAATAAGTAGGATGTTACAATAGGAAATTATGACCCAGAGAGTTCTTTGACACATTGCTGGCAAGAATGACTGTGTGCCTGGCACAAAGTGCATGTGAAAATAGGGATGCCTGTAACATAGGAAGGAGGACAGAGAAGGACACCCTAGAAATCAGGGTGGTCACTATAGCAGACTTCTGCCTGGAGTTGTATGGCTAGTCTAAGAGGGCTGGTCCTCAGGGCACCAAGAAAGGAAATTAGCCTACAGATGAATGGGATGCAGCATGTGGAGAGCATTTGGGCACTACCAGAGGTAATGAAAACAGATATGACTACCTGACATGGAAGGTAGATTTCGAATGGGATAAAAGGAAACTGCCAATTGAGCCTAAGGTCACCAAAGGCAAGGGATCTGAGACGAGTGGCAAACAGTATCTGCAGGACTTCCTTAGGTCATTGGAAGAGGGAAGAGAAAATAAGCTCTGTGGCCTTTATTTCTATGCTAACCCAGTTTATTTTTTATTCTCAGCATAAGACTTCTTTGGAAACATTCAAATTCACCAAACCAAGAGAAAGAAGTCTTCAGTAGCTGGTGTGGACAGACAAGGAGAGGACGGGAGCTCTAGGACTCAATGCTGATGATGGGAGCTCCACCTCTAATTCAGTCTCCTTGTAGGAGCAAAACATGCAGGAGCAGAAAGAAATGAGCACCGGTTTCCCATCACCTCTATATGCACAGTACCCGTGATAACACATCCTGAGGCTGCAGGCCAAGGACAAAACTGGACGTCCTAAACTTTACATATTCTATGATGAGTCAGAGGCTCAGTCAGGACTGAAAAACCAATGGGAATGAAAATAACCAAATCAGAGACTTGGGGACCTGATGTAGGGGGCAAAACAGTAAGTATTCTGAGTACTTTTTGTCTGCCTTCTTCTCACCCTTTTCATGTCACCCAGAAAGTATTTGCTAATGTTTTTGAGACCATAGACACTTTGAAGGAAATTATACCTCTCCATCCTACAAGATAGATAGCAATTTTTTTACCCATTGCAAATTTTATTCATGACTCCTCATCTTAATCTTAATCTGGCTATGAGTCATATGGAAAAGATAAATGGTGGAATACTGGACCCAGTTTCTTTTTCCTTGGTTAAAACAACCTCAGGCTTCCTTGTTATTTGGACAAGTTCTTGCAACAGAGAAATGCAGGGAGCTGTAGAGTGACATTAGTACACAATTAAATATGCCAATTGTATTCCCACCTGCCAATCAGAGGCCTGCCAACTTCATGTAAAACCACGTCACAAAATCACATGCCTGCCCTGCTTCCTCCCAAACTAGTTCATCTTTGTATCTCTTACATGTCAGTGCAATATTCATCTAATATCCTTTATGTTTATCCACATTTAAAAAGAATTGCTTCAAGAATCAGCATTAAGATGTACTCGGCTCCTGAGGCCAAGACCACAGTTGAGTGTGGAGTGCCAATGGCATTTTTAAAGGAAGAAAACAAGCATAGGATCCTCTACTTATTGGGGAGCAAAAAGCATCTGGATATATTATCACTATTATTTGATAAATGTTAAGACCAAATTTCCTTGTACTCCTTAAGAAATCTAGGTCATATAGAAAAGATAAATGGTGGAATACTAGACCCAGTTTCTTTTTCCTTGGTTAAAACAACCTCAGGCTTCCTTGTTATTTGGATGACTTCTTGCAACAGAGAAATGCAGGGAGCTGTAGAGTCAATGAAGGGCCAGTTTACAGAATGAGCCTGAGGGGTCCCAACTCTGGAGATAGAGTGCCTCTAACTGCCAGAGCGGATCAATTACAGTGCTTCCTGGAACTGGTTTGGTTGGGTGAGAGAATCTGTAAAATAAGAGATTTTCACAGTTCTGTTGAGCTCTGTGGGTCCAACTGTCAACTGTCCTAACACTTGTCTTATCTGAGTTTGTCTAGAAAGTGTACTAGTTTTCTAGGTGCCGAGAGCACTGTGATGCATAATCTGTATGACCTTTTATTTCTACAAGTCAGAAACTCAGTTTATCTTCATTCTGGCCTCAATGAAAAGCTGATTTTGCTCATTCAGGATGGAATTCATATTTTAGTTGACTTAACTTTTTTTTTCTACTTCCCTCACACTTCCTGAACGTGATTAGGATTTCATTTTGACACCTCTTCCATACTTTCTATTTCTCCACGTTGCATCTGCTGGGGTATTCCAAGTTTGACATTGTCCCCAAAACCTCCATGCATGTGGGGTCATTCACATAATCCCCCCACCTTAAAACATCTTGGTCACATATCCTCCAACTTTTAGGAATGAACAAAAAAATATTATTCTTTCTGAGACATTTGGAGAACATGGGGACTGAGAAAAGCAGCCAAAGTCTTCCTGAGAGAGACCCTGAGAAGCTAATCTTTCCTCTGTTCTCTATGGCTTTGATAGGTTAAGAAAATTCTATGGATGATTTACTCTCAGCCCACTGTACAAAAACGGAAGCCCACTTGCTTCTCTTCTCACAACTCCTGAGACTAAGCACAGTGAAGTATCACGCTGCAGGTCCATCAGCATTCACCCAGCCACCTTTCTGACTTAATTCACTCATCTTTTTCAGTTCAGAACTTAATACACACTCTCTCTGTCTCTGTGTCTCTCTCTCTGTCTCTCTGTCTCTTTCTCTGTCTCTCTCTCTCTCTCTCTCTCTCTCTCTCTGTGTGTGTGTGTGTGTGTGTGTGTGTGTGTCTACTAAATTAGTTTAGAATGATGTAGGAAGGGGAAGTATGCTTTGCCTTGACAGTTGATCTCTTTCCTGTCTTCTAGAATGTGGCTTTAGAAGCTGAAAGTGAAATGCAAAGGATGCCTTTGCTGGTGTGACAATTTTCTCTTGGTGCAATGAAAAAACCTGGTGGGAGGAGTCATGGATTGAAAATGAGTGAGAACAGGGTCATAAGGCTTTATAATCTGTGGTTTAGTTTCCTGTATTTGTTACCTTCATGATTAAAGTAGGCAGGGAAGAAATTTGTTTGCACTAAATGATATGTGGCAGCACTGAATGATGTACTTTGATAGCAGAATGGGCCCTATTTTGCAGACTAGGGAAGCATACTCAAAAGACTCTGCCAAAAGAAGACTTGAACTCTGGCATGATTCCAAGTCCATGCCTCATCTCTGGTAGTTCAGTATAGTGCTTTCTCAATCTTAAGTAGTAGAAATCATTTTAAAAGCAACATCCTACATAGAGAACTAAATATAAAACCTATTTTACCAAGAAGTTCTGTTATCTTGGCTCAGAGCCATTTCTCTTTAAGGGCATGAAAAAAAAAGGAACAGTATTGAAATATTGTTTCCTCCTTTGTATCCAAATGGGAAAATGGTGAGTCTGCTGTATTGAAATCTTTGTTAGGACCCATGGGGCCCTGGTGATATCAATATTTATAGCACTACAGAATGGAGATGAGATCTGACTAACTCCCAGGAAGACACACATGTTGGTGTGTGATTAGAAATTTGAACTCCATTATTTTGCATTTGAATCCTTTAGCCTGGACATACCCAACTCTTTCTTATTACTTCTTCTATTGCAGCTGTCCTCAACTTGTGAGTTGACACACCTTGGGCAGCCACATATCAGACATTCTGCATATCAAATATTTATGTTATAATTCATAACAGTAGCAAAATTACAGTTATAAGGTAATGAAATAATTTTATGATTGAGGGTCACTGCAACATGAGGAATTGTATTAAAGGGTTGCAACATTAAGAAGGTTGAGAACCACTGTTCTTCTTCTTCTAACCCACTGTAAGCCTTTGTCTGTAGGTTGGAAGAACTGGCATTTTAGGAGCAAAGGGATGGAAAATGCTTCCAATTGTTTCCCTCTTCACCCTGTTTTACTAGCTTAGAGGATCAGACTTTAAGCATATAAAATCCGGGAAGACAGTCTTTACTTCAAAGGTGGCAGCTGACTTTCTTGCAAGGAAGGTTCAAGATGTTTGGTCCCAAATGTAAATAGGGAATGATGAGAAGAACAACAGAGAAAAATAAAACCTATGCTTGAAACAAGAAATGTGGGAGTGATTGTTTTTCTAAAATATCACTGGAACTTGACTCACAAGCCATGGGCTCAGCTTTCCTTCTCTCCTGTCTACATCTTTTGGTGGCCTATGAACTCTCCAGAGAACCTTCTGTGTGATAGTTTGAATAATAACGGTCTCCATAGGATAGGATCAAATATTTGAATGCTTAGTTACCAGGGGGTGGCACTATTTGAAAGGATTAGAAGGATTAAAAGGTGTGGCCTTGTTGGAGAAAGTATGTCACTGGGGATTGGTTTTGAGCTTTCTTTCTTTTTTTTTCTTCTCTTTTTCTTTTTTCTTTTTCCTGCTGTACTCACTTTATTCATTTATTCAATATGGGAATCCATTTTATGGAATAGTACATCTTACATTCAGGGTAGCTTTTCCTCTTCAGTTAAACCTTCAGGCAGGCAAGATTAATTTTAACAATGAACACCACCCAATGTCAACTTGACACCCAGTCACACATTTTAAGATATAAAACACTAGGGCTTTAAGCTTTGAAAAGTCAGTCTCTCTCTCTCTCTCTCTCTCTCTCTCTCTGCTTACTGATCATGATGTAGTTCTCAACTACTTTTCCAGCATCTGTCTGCATGCCACAATGCTTCCCACCACAGTGTTAATGGACTAAACTTCTGAAACTGCAAGCAAGCCCCAATTAAGCACTTTTTCTTATAAGCATTATTGTGATCATGGTGTCTCTTCACAGCAAGAGAACACTGACTACAATACTCTAAAAACTCAGTCATAACATACTGTGCAATTTCCTCTGAAATTTTACTTAAAATAAGAATTTGCCTTTGATGATGTGAAATGGTGAAGTGAAAAGTTGATATTCAGCCCTATGTATAAACTGTAAAAGGTGAGTCGGTTCAATGGAGAAAACAGAACGAGCTGAAGATAGATAGGCACAAGATGAGCACTAGTTTAAAGTCTAAAGCTCCCTGATGAGATCATAACTACAGTTGATGAATTTATACCCCTGCTGTTAGTTTCCAGCAGTAGACAGAACAGTTAGAAAAAGAGGCAGATATACAATACATTTTTTTTATAAAGAGGAGGGTTGCTTTAGAACACATGTCAGCAGTGCTCAGAAAGTAGGCAGTGCTGAGAAACCTGCATAAGAAAGGGCAAACTTCACTCCGGCCACTGGGAGTAGATTATGAGTGGCCACTCTTCTCCCATCTGCTTCTGAGAAGGGAAGATAGCAGCACAAATGCAAAGACCACAGTTGTGTTGTTGCACACTACTCTACCCAGCTGCCAAGATTGAGGTGAGTGAACTGCCCAGCATCCTGAACCATCTCAAGACCTATAAACTCAAATCCAGGCTTAAACAAAACAACATGATTTTCTCATAGCCAGTAGTCTTATGATGACAATTTAATGACTGTGTCATACTGTTAACCCCTAGGTGCATCAATCTTAAAGCTTCTAGGTCACAATCACACATGAAACTCTAGCAAAAGAATACAGTCTTTTGCTGGTACATATTACTTGGAAGTTCAAGAAACTCATGGAGCACCCAACTTTGGGACATTATCTATAGAACTCTGATTATGTTCAGTACTTCCTGAGATCAGAGAATATAAGTTGTAAGGTAATTCAAGTTTTCACATCTCACTGACCAAATGCAAAATCTATTTCACATAAGTTCTTGGTCCAGTAAACTTCAAAGATCATGTTTCACTCTTTAATTTCTAGGTTGAATGTCCCTGTTCCCCTACAGGTGGAAAAAATGATGGCTACCTGTATACTTCATGACTGATACATTCACTTTGCTACTAAATGTGTAACTCTTACAGGGTGCTTGCTTCCCCATCACCTTTCCCATCATTTTTTTCATCTTCTTGCTTTCCCTAATAGAACTCTATAGAGAACTCTAGCTTTAGTTGGGCACAGAAAAACCCTCTTTCAGACTTTAATTCCCTTCTTCCTTTGAAACTAAAGTGATCGCAGCAACTATTTTTTCTCACCAATAAGTTTTAAGAAGAAAGTAACTTCCAGATTACATCTGGGTTGCAATATGGCTGGCAGAATGATGGCAATTACCTGAACTCCCTCAGAAAATGTCTTGTAGAAGTAAGGTCAAGAGACAGATGTAGAACACAGGCTAATCAGGCACCAGTCCCTTCAGGGTGCTTTTTCCTGACAAGGGCATCATCACTGGCCTGAAAGACAGTCTGTAGTTGAAGGATAACCATGCCTGCTTCTGATCCCTACAGGAGCACTATGAGCAGCTTTACAAGAAACAATCTTACCTTCCCTAAGAGCCAACCCACTTGTTAGCATTTTAATCAAGATTTGAACTTAGCCTGAAGTTAAAATATTCAGTTACTTATAGAACTGTCTTTGGCAAGGAGTAAACTACCAGTACTCACAGACTCTATGTCGGTCATACCCAAAAATACACTCTGAAATCTTATGAAGATAACTTATGACTATGCCAATTCATACTATGCCCAGAGGGGAAAAAAAAGACACAGGCCTGAAGATGTCAGGGGAGGAGAAAAGAGAAATGTAAGAAGAGCCACAAAAGGAAAAATTGTGCTCCTGGAAATGAAACTTCAAGATGCTGGGACTCCCCCTCAGAGCCCTAGGGAGTGAATCAGCACAACTGGTAGAGTGCTAAGGCAATTCTTTTCAGTTAGAGCTAGAGCATATGGGCTCCTTACAGCCACCCTTGCCTACTTGGTACCCTCGACTGTTTTCACTTCATTTGCCATTTTCTCCACTAGCAGGTGTAATTATTTTCTCCAGAGGAAAGCAGGTGCCCAAGATTGGTCCACATCTTAAATACAAAAATTTACTAATTAAGAAAGGCAAATGGTGAAAGGGGGTGATCAACACAGAGCTGATAGAAAGTGTTTGAAAATGTTTTTAGGCATTCCTCAAACATCAGATTTGGACCCAGGGCTGACATTCCCCATCCATTAGTGTGGTGTGTGGTGGTTGTTCCATTTTGTTGTCCTTCAATTCACAACTACAAGGTAAGTGGCTTTTGAATTGTTTTCATTTGGGAAATCTTACTAAATGTGTAAGGACTATTTCATAGCCTTTAAGTAAAAATATTCAGGGCAAGTACTTTTTCACTGACAGCAGATGGATGGATAAGGAATTGGTGGTGTCTCATTCAGCCATAGTGCAAAAGGAAATTATGTTATTTGGAGGAAGATGGATGAAGCTTCACGTAAGGCTAAGTGAAATAAACCAGACTCAGAAAACAAAAAAGCACAGTATCTCTCATTCATGGAATCTTAAGTACGTGTGTGTGTGTGTGTGTGTGTGTGTGTGTGTGTGTGTGTGTGAGTGCAAACACACATGCACTAAGTTTTGTAAGTAGAGGAAAGACTATGAAGGCTAGAGGAAGATAAGGAATGGGAAGAGGAGAAAAATATAGTACAATTATGATTTAGAAGATGAAAAATAATGTCTCATGTTTTCTATCATCTGCAGAATATATATATATACATATATGTACAAATGAACGACATGAAGAAGGGGGAACTATTGCAGGAATGGAGTGGACATGGTAATAAGAGGGTCAAGAAAGTAATTAGAGTGACTACCACCAACATAAAATGATACACACAAAAATGTCATCATAAAAACCAATCTTTTATATACTGACTAAAAATAATAGCATCATTTTTAAAAGATGCTCAGTCTGAGTTTTTTCTAGCAAATGCCTTACCTCTCCTTAGTGGGAGAGAATGAATAAGTGGGTCTTCCTGGGTGGACTCTGAGTCAGCAAACAAGGAGTACTCCTATGAAGAACTCATACAACCCTCCACCCAACTCTAGCATCCTGGGATCTGGAGTCTCACTGAAAGTTCAGCTCTCTGAGACCTCAGTGGTTTTGTTTGTATATAAAGACTAAGTTTACAATACAAAAGTAAGAACCACTCCTATATGCTTTGGCTATTTCGTAGACTCCTTTCCTATAAGCTTTTCCTGTTTCATAGACTCCCTGATGGATCACAAAAGCAAAGAAGATTCCAGATACTTGAACAAGTGGTAGTGGAAATTCAATGAAATACTCAGATAAAATAGCTTCCCTTTCTAGTGATTCACTACATTTTAAGAACTCATGAAACAAAAGAGTATAAAAGAAGAGTAAGAAAAGGGAGTGATGACTGAAGAGAAGAGTGTGATGATCCGAGTAAATTGCGACACCCAAGGACATCTGTACTTGGATCATGACATTCAGATATCCAGAGAGCTTTTCTTCATCCTTCTTTCTGCTTTCTGCCTGTGTTTTTCTTGCAAACAATACTGACAAAGCAATGTATTAAGGGCCTGTCATGTGGAGGACACGGAGGGGAGAACGGATGAAGAAAAGGGAAGTTCTTCGCCTTTTGTGAGCTTCAGAGGATCCACGGTAAGAAACAGAATCACCATTGCTCGCCCACAATCTCTAGAAGGATTAGAGATCTTTCTCATTTTTCTTGAAGCTCCCCGAACTTTATTTAGATTTCTCTCTGATGTCCTTTCAGCATCCCCTGCCCCACCCAAAGAGGGGTAAGCACACCAGTGGAAATCCCCTGAGCAAGCTAGCACATGCTGTACCAAAATATTATGTCTTGACTTTGTTCTTTTACATCTTCACAACTAAAGGAAAGAGATACAATCAAAATGATAGTCCACTTAAATGATAAACAAGAGAATTTAAAGAGGCATGACCCAATTACTCACCATAGAGTGACAATCCATAAGAAGCTTATGAGATCTGGGTTGGTGGAGATACATACATATATTTCTCCATAAATATTTTTACATATTTTTGAAAACTTATCATTGTAGATTTATAGAAAGCACATTTAACTTAGTGTGCAAAACACACTGATTCTGTGAATAAAATATGCTTTTCTAATGAAGCTTTCAAAGGAAGATTAGAAACAAGAGCATAAATGATTACCTGATGCCAAAAATTATCTCTTATTTCAGTTGGGAGAATTTTTGAAATTTCAAAAGGAGGCCCAAACACAAAGCAGATATAGACTATGATACATTCAGTTGAATTCTTTCCCTAACATTCTCTGTGGCTTTTAGAGAAGAACACGACATTATAACAAGTGAAAAATCACATCTGTCTCCAAGACCCCCTCAAACCTGCAGAAGAGTTTTCAGAGAATAGCACAAACAACCCACCTCTTTCTTATTGTATTTGGGTCATCTCAATAAGTCATGCCTAGAGAACCTAAGCCATACAGCTTCCAAGGACTAAGTGTATTCAAACTGGAGCTCCCAGGGACTAATGGTATTTAAGCTCATTGTTCATCTATGTTAAGTTAGTCTTTTGTATGGGCCCATGTAACTAATTCTACAAATGATAAACGTAGAACAGAAGTTCATAATGCCCTACCCAATGAGGTGTTTGGAATGCCTTCCCTTATGATCAGTCTTCTTACTTCTTTCCATAGAGAGTCACCATGAATCAAAACAAACAAACAAAAAAAAAAAACTGGGCTCTATGGTCTGGATCCAGGTTTCTTGATTCCCCGAAGACCTGAAAAAGCGTCACCCATCCAGTTATGACAGGACTCCTAGCTAGTCAACAGTAATCCTGATTCTGAACTTAAAGAAAACAATCCAACTCTAATCAAAATCCCAGCCATTCCTAACAAAACCCACCACTTCACCTTGAGACCATATTAAAAGCAAATTGGGTTGATATACAAGACTAGGCACAGTCTACATTATGACGGTTTCAGATGCCTGGCCTACATCCCTTGGGGCCAATAAAATTTGTATGGAACCTATGTTCCTGAGAAGTTGATAACCAGTGTGATGAGGCTCTGTTTTAAATATTCCAAAGATTGTGATTTTCTTTTTTAGTCGTTTGGAGATCAGAAGATGTTTTCTAAAGTCAGATGGTGAAAATTTTACTATTTTATACATCATAAAATTCCCTCTTTGCCCACACGTCTCTGCTATTGTTGGGTGAAAGTAGCTGTAGATGATACACAAACAAATGTGTAACACTGAACTCCAGCGATGAGTTACTTATGAAAGAAGGTAAAGGATCAAATTTTGTCCAGTGTCATAATTTGCCATAACTTGTGTTTAATAATTCCTGCATGCCTATATAGAGTAGTTAAATATGGATGTGTACTAAAGATGTGCCATACATAAAGGAGAAAATGACTGCTTTTGTAAACTGAAAGACTGAGTATAAAATGTTTTAAATGAACCTTTAATAATTTATGAAGTAGGAAATTTTCATTTTGTACACTTACTTGTTTTTAGAGACTGCATGTATGTATGTAATGCATTTAAACCATAACCACCCTCCACTCTCCCCTTCCTTCCCCTGGAATACCTACTCTCCTTCCCAACTTCATGCCCTCTATTCCCTTAATAACCCACAGACTCCATATTCCCCGTTGCTAAGAGCCTCAGCTATGGTCAGCCTCACAGATTCCTGGGAGTTCCTTTGTCTTAGGTTACTAGGTTGTCCCAGAGATGCACCCCCCGCCCTGATCTCCTGTAACCAGGCAAGACTCAATGAAAGAATTGGAACACCAATCCAACCACAAAACCTTAGACCCACAATTTGTCCTGCCTACAAGATATGCAAGTCTGAAAAAAAACTGCAGCAGAATTTGAGGAAAGGGCCAGCCAACAACTGGCCCAGCTTGAGACCCATGCATGAGAGGGAGTCCATTCCTGAAATTATGAATGATATTCTGCTATACTTGCAGACAGGAGCCCAGCATAGTGTCATCAGAGAGGCTTCACCCAGCAGCTGACGGAAACTGATGCAGAGACCCACAGCCAAACATTAAGTGGAGCTTGGGGAATCTTGTGGAAGAGGGGGAGGAAGACCTAAGGAGCTGCAGGAGTCAAGGACACCAAAAGAAAACCTACAGACATACCACAGCCCTCTGAACATGTATAACAGTTGTGCAGCTGGGTCTTCATGTGTAACTTCTAAAGTGGGAGCAGGGGCTCTCTATGACTACATTGCCTGCCTTTGGATCCCTTTACTCTAACTGGGCTGCCTTGTCTAGGCACAATAGAAGGAGAGGGGCTAAGTCTTACTATAACTTGATATGCCAAGGCTGATTGATATCCCTGGGAGGCCTTCCCTTTTCTGAAGATAAGGGAGGAGGGTTGGATGGAGGATGGAGGGGAGGTGAAAGGGAAGGACTGGGAGGAGAGGACAGTAGAGAAGTTGCAATCAGGATGTAAGGTAAGTAAATAACTTAATTAGTTAGAAAAGGGTTAAAAAAATAACCCAAAAAGTACATTTAGTTCTGCTCCTGTGCTCATGAGTGAAGGACTATTCACTAGTGCTTGGGCAACCTACTATGAGACACACTTTTAAAGAAAACTGACTCTCACTCCCTCAGTATTATCAAAACTGCTAGTAGCTGCTCAGCTAGGGATGGGGTCTCCTGAGTCCCTGCCCCATCCATGTTGGAATGTTGATTGGCATGATCTCGTGCCAGTCCTGTGTAGGCAATCACAGCTACTATGAAATTATGAGCACAAAGATCCTATCATTATTGGAATAGATGGTTTCATGGTATTTCTCTCTTGCCCCAGGCTTTTCCAGTCTTTCCTCCTCTTTTTCATGCTATTCTCTGAGCCTTTGAGGGGAGTGATCCATGGCTTGTGCTATAAACGTGGCCAAGAACTCAAGCTTAGAGAGGTCATAGGCCATGAGGAAAAACATACTAGTATTATTTTGTTAGGAAGACATAGTATCAAACTGGCTTCTAGATATTAGAACTTATATCCATAGAATAGTGCAGCCCCCTCACCAGAGAATTTTCTGTCTCACTACATGACAGTTAATGGAAACTCCCAATTGCTCAGAGAGCATAGAACTGAGTGTGGCCATTGAGGGTTCAGCCCTAAGGGGGACAACTATAACCTCGCCTCATTTTTCTAAAACAAAAGTCTGCTCAAGCAATCAACTGATGAGCATCATAAAGTTGGATTTTCACCTTGTGATCCTGTTGAGTTGGGCCATGAGATCATTTGAAACATGCCATCTCCCACCTTTCTAGAAAGTAAGTAGTTCAGTCTGGGTGCTGCAAGGAATACTAAGATGAAAAAAATGTCACACTCTACCTCTCCGTTTCCTTTACCTCTACTTAGAGCAGCAATCCCTTTGCTCAGACTTCCTGTTTCTGGCTCTTGCTGTCTTCTGTGATGTGTTCACAGTTCCCTGTCTGTGGTTAAGTAGGCACAGAGCTAGGTTTGGTCTCCCCCTCTCTCATTCACTTGCACACAAGCGCCTCTTCTCTCTTCTCTCTCTCAGAATGATGGTTCTGGGTAGAGCTTTTGCTACTGTTTTCTGTTTACTTGGAGCTGTTTCTGGAGAAAGTGGCAATGCACAGGAGGGTGAGTCATTTAGAACTTGTTTTGTTTTGGTTTTTTTTAAGGATTTCAAATTGTTTCTAGCATATATGGTCAGGTTTCTCAGTTCTCTAACAGGCCGGAGCAGGGCAGCAAGAATTTAGCACCTGTTCAGTTATTTTGTTGGTATTAATCACCAGGACAGAGGGAATGAGGACAGTACTGCAGATGGCTTGGAACTCATAAGAACTGTCAAAGAGAAATGAGTTTCATTCAAAATTTGACTCATAAATATGGACGGATGCTGGAGCTCTCAGAAAAGAACACACTTATCAATTCTGTTTGTGTTTGTTGGAGAATCTCTTCCAACATTGTATTGTATCTGCCACAAAATCAAGCCATCTTTGTTTTATTTAACTAATTATGGAGTTCTAAAACCATAACTGTCCATGATATATTAATGCCCAGAACCAATAGGTTTATGTATTACCAGTCCTATATTTCTAGTGTATAGAACATAGGAGTTACTTGATAATGTATTTCTTCAAAATACTTCAGCTTCAACTGATTCATGTCAAATTGCTAATGAATAATTCAGGGGAGAGCTGAGGAAAGTGTCTTATTTCAAGTACTCAGGATTGCTTTTATATTCAGCAAATCCGTCATATGGTCATCATAATTCTCTTTGGAATGCATAAAATACTTAGACCTTGACTCCTTAAAAATATGTATTCTAATTACAAGACTGTGCTCAAAAGTCTGGCAGCCAAAAAAAGCTACGGGATGCGAACCTCCCAATTTGTTTCCACAAATGAAGCTGTTTTCATACACACACACACAAAACATAAAAAGTGGATGTGTGTGTGTGTGTGTGTGTGTGTGTGTGTGTATGTATCTATGTATATTCTGCCTCTGCCTCCCCAGTGCTGGCATTAAAGGCAGGGGTCATCACTCCTGGCCTATATGTACATTCCTAAACTGGGTGTAGAAGCATGGGAGGCTGAAACAGGAAGACAGTGAGTTCCAAGCCAGCCTAAGCTACATAGAAAAAGCTTGTCTCAAAGTACATATGTATTCTCTTTATAGACAATATCAACACATATCAGCCTAATGACTCAGCTGAGATCTTTTTACTCAACTTCCCTTAGTCATGGATCCTAAGCTTGAATATTTGTGTAACTTCACTTAGTAATTTCAAAGGATGGAAAATTCCTGCATTTTCTTATTAAGAGAATCATCAAAAGAGTATCATTCTTCAGCGTGACTGAGCATGAGTCACTGTGAGGGAGAATCATTATCTCATGTTAAATACGTGCAAACACATGGCAGGAAGCATGAGAATGTTATTGCTGTTTGGTGGAGTATTTCACAGCTATTTCTTCCTGTTGGCCATACTATTTCTTTTTTTTTTTTAAGTGAAACATTATTGCTGAAAACTGGACTTCCACTTCAGCTTTTTAAATTTTTGAAATTTTTTCAGATTGGTAAGCTTGGGCAGCACAACCATGTAACCATATCAAAATACTTTCCAATTTGTGCTTAAAGGAACTCACAAGCAATCTGCTATTGTTGGTTGAATAATAAAGTTAGTTTTCTACTAACTATAAGGATGATCAAAACAAGATCAAGTCTTCTAAATGACACTGTCTTGCATATAATATGTATTCCAGATGTTTTAAGTTTCTATACTTAGAATTTTTTATTTAATACTTACATATTTACTTAAATATTAATGATACTTGCTGCTGAACACTTAATGCACTAACACATTATTCCACATAAGGTCAAAACAACATTAAGAATAAATGTTGATGAACTATAAGTTTTTTCTAAAGAACTCCAAATGTTGCATGTATATTTGCAGTTATAATTATATCTTACCTTTTCATACTGATTTCTCAAAGACTCATACAAGAGTTCCCATCCTTACTGAGAGCTTACTGTGAGCTGCGTAAAATCTCTGTGTAGATTTGTCCAATGACTCCTACAATGCGCATGCATGCACCGGATCGTAGCTTTGGGTGTCTGGTGTACGTGAAGAGGGAACAGCTACAAAGTTAGAACAGCAAAGATTCGCACGCTCATCCACTTCTTACACTACTCTTAGCTAAGAGTTCTTCAACTCACATCGGGTATAATATTGTCCCACAATAGCATGTGGTTTTTTGTTTTTTTTTACAATTTTTTCAGAAATGTTTTTGGTTACAGAGCAATTGCACCCCACAACAACGCCTGTTACAGAGCCAATGGACTGCTAATTCAAACACAGCCACTTTGATTGCTGAAAAAAATTTGCGTAATAAGCTATTTGCATATCGTGTGAGATAACTTGAGATGTACTTTGAGACATGCTTTGCCAGACTGGGTGGTGGGAGTACGTGGAAATCCTCTCGTCAGCGGGCACCTGTCATCTGCTAGAATCGTGCATTCTGTCTCATGTCAAATATGGAAACAAATATGTAATAAAAATGACCCATAGGCTGTCTAAATCCAAATAGTAATTCATATCCATTACATAGAGTTGACAGAAGGTCCAGTAAAGCAAAGTACAAGACAGTAAGAGAGCTGTGAGTTACCATGTGAGAGCAGGCAAAGCCAACCAGAGCTGTTCCACTCTGAAAGGTAACCGCACTGGGAGGCTGATATCTAAGTCTAGAAAATTAAAAATGAGCATGTTTTGAAATATTATGAACTCTCAAATGTGGGCTTCTCCTCTGTTACCTAACCCCATCAGTGGGAAAAGTACACCGTACAGAAAGAGTGTAAAAAACTTTCCTGATGTTCCAATTGTGAATTGCTTGGGCTCCGGGAACGCTTAAAAAGTTAAATCCATTAGCTGTGCACAGTGTCTACAGTCTATGTCTAGGTGAGCTCGTAGAACTCTTGCTTAGTATATCCACTTACCTGGTTGACCTATTTACAACCAATTTTACTAACCTTTCCACGGATCTTTGGGGTTCATTAAGAGAATGAAATTACAACTGCCTATAGCTGCTAAGACACACAGCTGGGGCCCATTGTTAGTGCATCATTTCCATATTGAAGCCCAAAAAGCATAAACTCTCTATTTTGGGTGAGATTAAACACCTGGAAGCTGTCAGGGGCTCTCCACACTCCACCGTTATGTTATAACCCTTTGGTTACTCTAGTTTTCCTCATCCTTATTGGAATGTATTTATTGGAAGATTTTTCTGTCTTTATTCTGCTCTTAAATATGTCATGCACACACACACACACACACACACACACACACACACACACAAATACCTATCTTAATCATGGGATCTACAACTCAGCTTAGGAGATCAAATAATACTTTTGACAAACTTCAGTTTCCAAAAGTGGCTACACATACGAAAAATCCCATTTCCCACATTCTTTTAGAATATTGCTGATATGTACAGAATAATGTAGGCACAAATTTCAGTATCCTCGGTGTTTACTATGTTATAGTCACAGTTGGCTCAGTAGGTCACTTAAGATAAGATGCCTTCAATTGTCACAGTGGAGGCATCAATACTACTGTGCCAGTTGTGATGCCCTTTTAGGGGACAATAAGCCATCCCATGAAAATGTGAACTTGAAGCTGAAATAGTTATCTCTCATTTGAAAAGGAAGGGAACAAATGAAGACCAGAAGTGAAAACCAAGGTTGGATTAGGTGGCATATAATGAAATACAAGATCTTTTATTTGAAATATGTAATACACTTCCATATAAAAAAGATAACTTGAACATTTTAAAGCCTCACTGGGCATTTGTTCATTAAAATTTAGCATCTTCTATGTATGCCAGGCATTGCCTTCTCTGTACATGTTAGATCACCTGGCTGAAGTGGAGAACATAACATCAAATAAATACCTTCTAAATATAGTGTAACAAAGAAATTCTGATTTAAGCAAGGAAAGAGGTTTGTCCATTCCCCTTCTAGTTTTCCAACATACTAGTCCAATGGTAGAACTATTTAGATGAACTTGGAATTTGACTATAATAAAAGTTTTCAGTTAGAACTCTCTGTATCTGCACCTGCACAATGCATTTCTGGGGTGTGTGTGTGTGTGTGTGTGTGTGTGTGTGTGTGTGTGTGTGTGTG
>CAJQZJ010000182.1:64916-75965 GCA_907164525.1 Lophiomys imhausi
ACACACACACACACACACACACACACACACACACACACACACACACAGTCAAGCCAAAACAAAATACAGATGTATAGAATCATCCCTACAACTTGATAAATCAACTAAATAACTCATCTAAGCAATGTTCTCAGTTTTTATGGGAAAGAAGATTGTATAAAAATTAATTATAGGATTTAGAAAATCCCTTCACATAGAGGTCTAACTTTAGGTTTTTCCAATCAGGTTCTTGGTGGGCTCTCATGAACACTGTGGTTTTGCTTGATAAATAAGTAGCTCAAGCCATGACTAACCTTTTGGTCCAGTTTCATTCACATATTCAACCATGTTCCTGCCCACTGTAACAAACTTCCCTTTAGTGTCTTGAGCTTTTCTGACATATATTAGTCTGTCCAGAGCAGCACTTTATGTTTTCCTGTGGGACAGATATTTCTGCTAGGAAAAGACTAACTTAACATATATCTTAAGGTATACAAAGTGGAAAACAGAATGTTGACCTCAAATAGATAGAAATGCTTCTAGAGCACTAATATTTCCATAAGGCATCTACACTTTGAGTGAGCAGGTTGAGAAGATGTAATTAAAGAGTTCTGAATATGCATGTTTCTTCTCTAAATGGAACTAGCTTTTGTAGAACATTTGTTTTCTTTTTTTTTTCCATGAATACAAGAGGGGAATTTTTTATTCTCTTGCCAAGAGGGTGGCTTCAGAGTTCTTTGCCACCTTCAGAATTGTCTTGGACAGTGTCCCAAGGTTGATGTCAAATACATGATTTCATAAGAGTTTTTCTTTTTTAATAATTTATTTTTTTATTTCTTCAAGTTACATCTCAGTCACAATCCTTTCCCTACTCCCCCCTCCTGTCCCACCCTTCCACCCTCTTCCCCCTCAACCCCCCATCCTCTACCCGTTTTTTTCTTTAGTCTAAGGTAAATCTTTTCCCCCCAACAGCTCCCCCTTTCAGTCCAACAAATGGCTCTTTCTCTTATAACAATAAATACAATACAAAACAACAGAAATAAATAGGCCACAATTATGAGAGTTATATGGCTTAGCATATATTCCCAATGTCCAGTCAATATGTATTTGGCCCCTGACTTTAACATTCTACTATCTAACCATCTCCATGAGTTTAAAGTTCTGTATCTAACTCAACATTCATACTAACTTGCAACACAATTTTAAAAGCATCATCCTAGATCTATAACACTCTCTTGACTCCTAAACAAATCAAAATTTAATTATGAGACTCTAGCTATCTATTCTTCAACCACCTCAGAGACCTGAGAGGGATAAATATATCTGATTATGTAGGAAGTGCAGGGCCCGCAGCTTCCAAAACTAAGAAATGACATACCAGTGGCTGCCTGGACAGTTCCCATTTTCTCTCCATACATTACAGCATCACACTTCAGCTGTTTGGCCCCGTTTCTCTGACAGACATTGATTGTAGAGCAGGAATTATGAAGGACTTGCCTACCCTGTCTTGGCAGGGCTAGGCTGTCGACTTATCTGCTTCCAAGTTTTGTCCTTTTTGGACAGTAATCTGTCTACAGTTGAAGCAAGGGTTTTTTCTTGCCAAGAGATAGGCTTGCCACTAATTCAACCATCTCACACTGGAGATTCTTCTTTTAATATAAATGTAAGAAGCAGAAGTTAGGATTTGCTGAAGTTGTTACACAGGTAAGCAGTGGTAGATACTAAGTCCCTTCTCTCAGAAAGTGGTAAACTTAACATCTGCCCTAGATCTGATCACCAGTCTCTCTGAACAAGAAATGGACTATTTATTTATTTATTTATTTATTTATTCATTCATTCATTCATTTTTCAGTTAACTGATCTCTGAAGTGGGATCAATTTAACAAAGATCACAGACCTGAATTGCTAGTATATCAAAGGACTAGTTTTCAGTGAGAGATAACAATTATTATGAAGATGTGAATATTCATTATGGACTCTGGTCCTGTAGGAATTAGTGGGGGAAGGGTAAAGGGAGTGGAAATATCCAGAAGATCATGTACCAGAATAACCCACAATTAACTGGAGAAAAGTCCTAACTTTTCTAGTCAGATTTCAGGAGCCTTGAACAACAAAGCAAAAGTTCTGGAAAGAGCTACCTGGGATGGAATTCCAGTAGTAAATCTAACTAACCATGTGACCAGAGAGATACTCAGGACACAACCTAGCTACATCTGGTGAATGTCTGGCATATGGTAGGCATTTGTCAATGGTACTTGATTCTCTCAATATGAACATTTTCATGTGAAAATAAATATAGAAAAAACGCAAGGGCAATTATTTGTTACTTTTATGCTTATCACCATTTGGTTCATCTCTCAGTGTGATTCACATAAAATAATATGTCAGCATTAAAAAACCCTCAGAGATATCTTTAGAAGTCAGATCTTATGACAGTGCATTCATATAGCGCAAAGCTCCTCTAATAGGATTCTGACTACTCTTTAAAAATAGGAAATTTTGTCTGTCTTGATGTTGAGAATGTCTCTCTCATATCAACTACCTAGATAGATCCCAGAGGCATTACAATTCATGACTTTATTTTTGGAGGGCTCGCTCATACAATATCTATCAGTTTCCACAAAAGCAATCACATAGAGTTTCCACATTTTCTGGGCTCTGATATTACTCCCACATACCACCCACAGAAACAACTTTAAATATGACATTATTTTCCTCCGTGACTGTCACTTTTACAGGCCAACTGATACAATAGCCTTTAGCACTAATACCTACCAAGCATCATGAAATGTTCAGTCCTCTGGACAGTGAATGATTCTATCTCTCTAAATTGTTCAGTGTTTTCAAGTTATTTCCTGTCTTTCAGGCACTTTTTTGCTGTTTTGTTTTTTGTTTGTTTGTTTCGCTTTATTTTGTCTTTTGGCCATTTTCCCCTTTAGTCTGAACATTTGTTTATACCAATAAGAAAAAATGCACTTCATCTTAAACTGCACAAGACTGAAAGAGGAAAAAGAGAAAAATGGAATGGAAATTTAGGTTAAATGATCCTTAGCAGTTACTCTCTACTTTCAGAACCAAACAGGGAATGGTATACAAGATCAGAACCAGGAAGCATGTATGTACTACTTGAATAATAACTGTGTTCTTCTCCTTACCCCACAAAACCTAGAACGACTCCGGCCAACATGAGTATAGTGAAATCCATGAATCTATGAGCGCATAGCTAATTGTGAATTTTCTAGTTGAATTTTTTAGATTATATTTTTATTACATTCAGTGTTTGTGTGTTTGTGTGTGTGCATGTGTGGGGGGGAGGTACACAGGTACCACAGTGCGCATGCAGAGGTCAGAGACAATCCCCAAGAATCTTCAGTTCATTCTTTCCACTCTAGAGGTTCTGTAGACTAAACCTGAGTAGACTAAACACTGAGTCATCTCACCAGCCTCTTCTAGCAGCACGGTTTTTTTCAAACAATAGAATAAAATGAAGTTAATTACAACATGTGCCACTTAATTTGATATTTTAAAAGATTATTATTTCAACATGTAATCGGTATAAATAACATACCAAGATATTTTATGTCCTTTTTATAGAAAATGTTCAACATGTAGGGTACATTTTATGGTTAGGCCACATTGGAATTTGGAGCAACCTCATTTCAACTATTTTACAAACACATATAGAAGAGTGGCTATTGGGTTGGATAGTAGAGTCACAAATCATCCCTAAGTCAGTCAATACACAGTTAGAAACAAAATTAATTTTTGTAACTGAACTATGTAGTGCCATTAGTGGTGATAATAAGTTTCTTCCTGTTGTGTGAAGTAAAGTCAGTGGCACAAATCAAAGCTGGCCTTTGCAGTCATTGTAATCAGCTTGCTTCATTGTAGTCTCCCAGCATGGCTTCCCTTCCACAGGGCCAGTTCTTGGGTCTTAGACCTACCCCCACAAGGGGGCCAGGTTCACTGACAGATGCATGGAATCCCTAATTATTCATCACTTATTAATTTCAATGTTGAAGAAATGAGCTGATGCCATTTTCAATCTAGCTTCAATTCCTAAAATACCAGAAAGCTGCTGCAGGTTCAAGACCAATAACTGAATATTTCACTCATATGTTACTTAACAGATGTTTTAAGTTTATAAATATTAGCAGAAAGTCCATTAGTCTCTGTCTTCTCTTCATTGCACGGGTACCACAAGCTCAAAAATTAGTATTTCCCCCAATGCTCTCACTTCTATTCTAGTTCAGAAAATCATGGCAACATTTCCATTAGAAGGCTATCAGTGACAGACTTCTGAGTTTGCTGCTCATTTCACATTTGCTCCCTTGAATTTAGTTTACTTTGTTGCTTTTTAATTTTTACTTTTTCCTGAATGATAAATCTCAATGAAAACATTGCACTCAATCCCCCACATATGCACATAGAAATTCTGGAGGGGGTGGGCTTTTGAACAATTCCCTGTCTTGATAGATAACAGTCCACAAAAACCTAAACTTTGGCAGGGAGAAATTCTAAGATATGTTTTACAATTAATAAATATACATTAAGAGATAAACTTACACTCTCTTCATCTATCTCTAGTTTTAAGAACTGCATCAGGTTTTCACCCCATGTCTAGCTTTACCAAAACCATGCAGATACCTTTGTCTTCCAGAAACCATCTAATAAAGATTAAAGTTTTGTAGCATATTCATTCAGTGACTTGCCTTGCAGTAATTACCAAGGTGAGGTATAAGATAAGCATCATCTAGAATAAAACTCCTCCTAAGCATGTGACTGAGAGAAAGAAATCAAGAATGAAAGAATAGTCGTGTTATTACATTGATGAGAACTACCACCAGCGTCCAAAACTAACGTGTGGTAGTTGTGAGAATTCTGGTTGCTTATAGGCACCAGGTTAACTATCACACATATGAAAGGCAACCTTTCAGCATGAAAGAAGTATCCTTTACCTATAACTTGACTGATGGGGGCATGTCATACATATTTCTCAAAAACCACGGAAGACCGACATGTTTTGGTAGGTATAGGTACTCCCAACCCTCGGCCCCTGCAGTGAACTGTCAGCAAAGAAGAAAGTAGGTCTGGTTAAGTGAGTAATGGAGAAAAAATAAAGAAATAATAAAGTCATACATTTTCACCATCAAAACAAATGATACAGAACAAAAGGGAAATTGCTACTTTCTTTTCTTTTCATGTGCTTCAAATTTAATTTCCCTCTTTTTGAGAAGTGCCTTGTAGTCTTGTTTCCCTGCGGGCCCTTTGTTCTTCAAGCCCAGCTAAGTTGTTCTGCAGAGAGGAAAAGCTGATTTCAGTTGGAAGTAGAGATCTTGGTGGAATGACTCTATACAAGTGACTTAAGCAAATGAATTCTTCCTGCTAACCAGATATATGTGAGCATGTGTGTTTGTGTCTCTTTGTGTGTGTGTGTGTGTGTGTGTGTGTGTGTGTGTGTGTGTGTGTTGTGTATCTGTGTGTGTTGTATGTCTCTGTGTGTGTGAGAGAGACAGAAATTGTGTGTGTCTGTCTCTCTGTCTCTACCCCCACCTCTGTGTGTGTGTGTGTGTGTGTGTTGTATGTGTGTGATAAGGAATGTGTTATAACTGCTGATTTCTTTGGAGAACTACATAACTGTGCTTTTTTTTGAATGGTTACTAAGAAATTGGAAAGGTTATTCTTTTATATTTTTCTATTTTTAATAGTTTAAACTTTAAATTTAGATTTCAAATATGCATAAAATTGTGTAGGATTGAGGATCATATTTTCACACAACAGTATTCTGAGCTATCTATATTTATTCTACTTTATTCAGTGATGTTTTAGTATTTCTATATTCTTTAAAAAATGCTAAGATTTTTATTATACTATATACACTTGCTAGAGGGAAAGGTCTAATTTATTAGTAGTAAATTTGCTGGCACATGAACATAGCTTCCATTTGTTTAGATTTCTTAAAATATCTCTCTGATATTTTTTATAATTTCCAGTACAAAGGCCTTGAATATCCTTTATACATTTTATTTCTAAGTCTATCACAAGGGAGCCATAATTTTTAGACTTCATTTTCTAACTTTTTGATGCTATCCATAGAAATACAGCTGGCTCTTTTGAGATGGCCTTGATGAATTCTATTATTTCTTGGGATTATGTTGGAAATCTTTATAAATGTCCATGTAAACCAATAGGGTTTCTTTCCCTATTATTTTCTCTGCAAATGAATGTGATTTCTTCTTTTCAAATCTGCACATACGCGCGTTTGTGTCTCTCCTCTTATGAACTGAGAAGAACCTCCAATATGCTGCTATGTATGAGTGTACAAGAGAAATGACCCCTAGTCCTGTTCCTTTACCATTACGTTTTATATTAACTTTATAATTGCATTTCATTGATTTGAACAAGTATCTTTATTCTACTTCTTGGTTGGGGTGTTTTAATCATGAATACATATGTGATTTTATCCAAAAAATATTCTGCTTCTATTAAAGAGGAGTAACTTTTTAGTGACTTACTCTTTTAATGCGATAGATTACACCAATTTGATGTGTTGAGCTTGCTTTGTTTGGCTGGCACTCATCCCTTCTGACATAACACAGTATTTTTATCTTAAAGAACATTATATGCACACTTAAAGACACTATCTTATATATCCTGTGTTGGCTCAATCTCACTAACTAGATGGGGATGATCTTGAATTTCTATTATTTCTCCTTCCATGTTTTGAGCATTATGATTATAGGTATATTCCACCTCACCAGGTGTTTGTAGGGCTTTGAGCAAACTAGTTAAATACTCTACCAAGTGAATCATATCTCCAAACCTATATATGCAGTTTTGAGGGATGGTTTTCTTTCCTATATTTTGTTATATATAATATATATTACATATAATAATTGTTATAGAATGGAAAGCTATGTTATTTGAATTCATGCTCTTTTTCTCCTCAGTGCCAAGTTTAAGCTGGCCTCACAGAATAACAGATCATCTTTATTTGTGAAAAGAACTTTGGTGATATTGATGCTATATTTTCTTACTCATTTGATAGAACTCAGCAGCCTATAATCATTAAGAATATGGTTTTATTTATTTTCACTTCAAAATATTTTCACTTCAAAAAATTACATTCACTTTCACAAATTGTTAGATTTCCTATAGTTTTAATATCTGTGCAATATACAATTGTATCCACTCTGACATTTCAGGTATTGATAACATAGTTTTTATAACCATAGTTTTATAGTACCATAGAAGTTACTATGTAGATCATGTTGGACTCAAACCCACGGCAATCTTCCTACTTCATTCTCTCAAATGCTGAGATTATAGTCATGAAACATCACACCCAACTTTATTTTCTTTTCTCGACCTATCTTGTTCAGTTTTATTAACCAAAGTCCCTATGACACTGGAGTTGGTGATGCAACCTTCAGTACCATGGAGGATCTCTGTGAGTTCAAGACCAGTCTGGTCTACATAATGAGTTTTGGACTAGCCTACAGAAAGGGCCTGTCTCAAACAACAAAACAGAACACAGAGTGTCTATTAAAAGCCCTTAATTTATTTATTAAATATATTTAGTTTGTGTATATAAACCTTTTAAACCAGTTTAGCATTTCCTTTAATCCTATTTGAAGGAACAGTACCAACATTTCTTACAATTCTAATATTTTTCATTTATCCTCAAGAGACACCAATTATTTTGTTACCTAAACAAATTATTTGCTATTCAATGATCAATTCTAAAACTTACATAGATGTTTCTCCTAATTTTCAACAAACATGCTTTCACTATTTCAAAGTCATTTGCATATAATAATTGTTATAGAATGGAAAGCTATGTTATTTGAATTCATGCTCTTTTTCTCCTCAGCATTAGATCACCAGCTTATATACCTGTAGACACTAACATTGAATTCATACAATACTAGTATACATGTGATTTACTGTATACAGAAACTCTTACCTGAGTAAAGATGTGTAACTTTTTGTTTCTACAGTGGATCTCTTATAGGGATGGACTGCGTAACTCTCAATAAGCTGCAAAAGATATATTTTATAAAGACAGCAAGATTTTTACTGATTGGTAACAGCAGTGTATGTGTGAAGCTTGGAAAAAAGAATCTAATTTGCAAAAATGTGAATATAGCCACAATAGGTAAGAATGTTCTATATGAAGGTATGGTTTCCATGGTTTGGATAGCTGCAGAAACATGTCTTGACTTTCAGAAGGTTAAAAACTTGCAAATCATGAAAACACTTTGTAATAGACAATAGCAACTTTTCTAACTCACATTTAATAAATTAAAATTTGACCCTTGAATCATGAATTCCTACTGCGAGAAAATATGCTGAGAATATTAAAACTCAGCTAAGAAATATGGTGTTTGACATCAGTATGCGGCATATAACTGACATGAGGCCATCTACCACCTTCCCATGCATCTTTTTTTTTTTTGGCATTCACTTCTCCTGAAGGCCTTGTAGTCTCTTCTCCTTTGGATATTCACATCATACCCAAATGTGTATAACTAAATTAACAAATCATTTAAAAAACAAATACCTTTTCCATATTTTGTAAAGTTCTACAGGTGAAAGAGAGTTTATGAGTGGGAGATAAATGGATAGATAGTTAGATAAATTATGAATAGATATAGATGATAGATAGATAGATAGATGATAGATAGATAAATAGATATAGATGATAGATATAGATAGATAGACAGACAGACAGACAGATAGATGATAGATAGATAGATAGATAGATAGATAGATAGATAGATAGATGATAGATATAGATAGACAGATAGAAGATAGATAGATAGATGATAGATATAGATAGACAGATAGAAGATAGATAGATAGATGATAGATAGATAGATGACTTGTGCACACATACATACATATGTGCATGTGTACATACATAGATGATAGAAGACAGACAGATAGATAGATAGATTATAGATAGATAGATGATAGATAGATAGATAGATAGATAGATAGATAGATAGATAGATGATAGATGGATGACAGTAGATGGATGGGAGTCAGATTAATTTTAAGAATTGGCTCATGTGATTGTGACAGTGGTAAATCCAAAATCTTTAGGATAAGCCAGTGGGTACAAATTCAGGCTAAGTGTAGATGTTACAGAATTGAGTCCAAATTCTCAAGGCAGGAAATAAGAATATATTGCATTCTTAAATCAGACTTGTTTTTAAATGAATTTCTACCTTTGATCTTAAGGCCTTTTATTGGCTATATGATGCCTATTGATGATGAAAGGTAATCTTTGTCACCCAAAATATACTGACTTAAATTTTAATTCTATTTTAATGCCATTAGATTGTTATTTAACTAAATAAAAGTAAATATCATAGCTCAGTCATGACAACCTGTGATATAATTATATTTCCAAAGAGATTAAGTGAGGAGCAAAACATAGCCAAATTGTTTTGACCTAGAATATGTATAATTATAGTTTGTTAAACATAGTTTCAAGTTAAATTATAATTTTAATTAATGCAATGACATGTTAACTGCTTACATTTTTCTACCTCTGGAGATTTACAAGTGAAATATATATAGAAACATTCATAATGATCACACAAATGCATATTCTGCTGGTTTTAAAGGCTATGAACCATTTTTCCCCTATTCTCAATATTTGTTTCACTACTCTAAAAGAAAGACAACAGGACAATTCTCACTAGATATGAGATGAAGTGAGAAAGTTACCTCACTGTTTAATGGTGATGATAAAGAATAAAACTGGAGGTTCCATGTCTGATCAATATCTTAGGGAAAGAGCAGTCATCACAGAAAGGATATCGTCAACAGTGGCCTTACGCGTTGACCACATGATAACGTGAGCTAGACCAGCAAGAGCAGCAGATGAGGAAAGGAGTCCAATAAACAGTACATGAGTTTTGAGCATAGACAAGCTGGTTCTTACTCATTTGGAGATGAAGTCTCTATAGATCAGCGCTGAATTTGTGTGCTGCACAAAGGTGCCATATTTAAAGGCTCATCATTTTGACAACAAAGGTCTTTCTCTTGGAGAGTGAGCAGAGCGGTTAACAATTCTTGATCCTCTGAGAAAGCGCTGCAACATCAGGCGGAAGTCTGTTCTCATTCTTGCCTAAGCCCACCTAAGCACACATGCTTTTGCAGTCGCTGGAGCACTTAGAGCACACCCCCAGGACCTGGGGTTACCTGCCCCATCCATAGTCCCAGCTCCAAAATGCCCAGCGCTGGTGGAGCACCATGTTACATCTCCCACATCAGACCACAAAACTAACCTCTCTTGTCAGGGGCAATGAGGATGCACAGCTACCTGTGAAAAGGGTGGTGTGGATCTCTCGGGGGCCCTAGAAAGTGCCCGCAGTCCTGAACAAGTAGGATCAAAAGTGGTAAGAACGCTTCTCATAGGACAATTTTCTCCTGGCTCCCGAGGAGACATTTCATGCACTGAATTATCAATTCCACAAATTTAAACTAAATGTTCTTGATCGAATCCTAGAACCAGAACCCTGGCCACCTACAACTTTCTCTCCCATTTTCCATTCTCTGGAGACCCCTAGCCTCTAAGGCAGGAGGCCCAGCTTCCTGCCTTCTGGCTTTGCTTCAAGCATATTGATAAAACTGGCTCGGGTCAAAGGTGCACATACAGCCTGATACAGCTGTATTACTAGAAAATCAATACTTTTCTCTGGGTTTATGTTGAATAATATAATAGCTTTCTCCTTCCAGTAGGACATCTCACATGGCATCGTCTCTCTAAACAATTCTATGAAGCAGGCAGGCAGCAGTCAGAGACCTATGAAGCAATAGGTTAATTTAGCTGAAACTGACAGAGGAGAAAGTCTGGAGGCCACTCTGAAATTTGTTATCCAGGGCCAGGATGCAGACTCTGACCTTCTATGTGTCTGAGGTGAGGCCCAAAGGTCTCAGATATGTCCTTACAATTCTCACTTTGGAACTCATTAGTTCAACATTTTCTAGTTTTCTGATGGAGATGATAGATAGATAGATAGATAGATAGATAGATAGATAGATAGATAGATAGAT
>CAJQZJ010000182.1:78125-97336 GCA_907164525.1 Lophiomys imhausi
CCATCTGCTGCTTACGGATGTGCACTCCTGTCCAAGCCATCTGCTGCCTCTCTCTCTACCTATGCCACACACACATACAAACTGGATGACCTTCACCCTACCTTCTCTCAGTAATCATCTGAAAGTGGGAAAGTAGCATTAGAAGAAGAAAGGATTATGCATAGATAATTTCAAGACAATCAGTTTACTGTCCATTAAAGAAAAATAAATACATTAAATGTCTAACCTCTACTAGAGGCTTAATTATGTCATTATGCACAAACCTAATTGTAAGTCAAATAAAAATTTAGTATTAAATTTCCATATAACTGCTCACAGATGGTCTGTCTACAAAAAATTGTTAGTAAATCATTAAAATAGAGACAAACATTATAACAAGTAAATGAGTAGAAAAATTAGAAAATTGTCATAAATATGAAATATATAAATTCAATTAACATAGTCAAACAAATATAAATAACCTTGTGATACTACTCTTTGTCTATAAAATTGATATAGTCCAAGTTCTACCTTTGAAACCCCACCCAGGAATCCAGGTAGGAAAAGACTGTAGAATTCCTGCACAAGATTTCATACATCTCTTTCTTAATAATAATAGTGTTGGAAAAATCATGTCTTTATTATTATGTGTGGAATCAAATGTTATCTTTCTGGAAGGAAAGGATTATTGTTCACTGGCCTACCTTTTTTTCTTCCTTGATGCCTAGAAGGAGATAGAAAGAAAAAGGAGATACTGGAACAAGAGAGATAGCTGTGAGCCTAGAAGGGAGTTTCATCCTCCAAAGTGACAGATAATTCAGCTGAGTACAGGCCCATTCAATCAGTGTTCTCATTGACTTCTGATATCATTTAGAGTCGACCCCTCATTCTGCCGCTGAACCTTTTGCATTGTTGAACTCCTTCATTTAAGAAATACGAAAGAACGTCAAACGAGTACCAACGCAACTAAAATAGTCTGTGGTAAAGTGAGTTGAGAGATGTAGCCAGCATGTCATTTCACATCCAGTAATATAACTTATTTTTTTTCAACCTAGCATGTACATTTATTCAATACAAGAACAACAATCCTGCAGAGGAAGCTACAACCAAAAGCAGTGTATGAAATCAAAGTCCGATCCATCCCTAACCACATATACTTCAAAGGCTTCTGGAGTGAGTGGAGTCCAAGTTCTACCTTTGAAACTCCACCCGGGAATCCAGGTAGGCAAAGGCTCTAGAATCCCCCACAAGACTTCACACAGCGAAGTGTAGCCGACAGAGAGAGAGGAGTGATGCAAATAACCCACAGGTTAGGACACTGAGCGTCCTCTTCCACTTTCCTTGAAGAATGTTCTACCCACTACCCTTACCATTATTCTGGGATGAGAGCCTTGGGAGCTGAGTCCACAGTACCTGATAATGGATACAGATTGCCATGATGCTACCGTCTTAGGTTCTCATGGATCTACTAACGAATCTATACAAACTCTTTGCCCACTACCATTTCTACCTTTCTCACGGACATGGCTGATCTCTCTGGGACCCAACTGTGTAATAAATACCTTTGCTAATAGAACCCGAGCAGGTCAATATGTCTCCTTTCCCAGGATAATAAAGGTGCTGTGGAGTATGGGGAATACCAATAGCCAGAGAGGCCAGAGACATGTCTCAGGAAAGTGACCAAGGAACCTTATATAAACTTCTTCTCTTTGAGTGGAATGGAGGTTATATATCCCCGCTGGCCAGTTTCATTTTCTCGTTCTGGAACTTGCTCCAGCTTCAGGGTGACCATTTATCTCTTCAACTCTTATTTAGACATTTTGCAGGGATATTGGTAGTTGGATAGCAGATTGTAGGCCATCCTGAAAGGTCGTCCTTACATTTCAAGTATTTAATGTTTTTGCCATGGTCATCCAGATCAACATCCTTCCTTCTGTCTATCAAAGAACTGTTTCTAAGAAACAGTGAGACTGTGTTACTAAGTAAAATCAAGCCACCCTAAATATATACACCCACTTTATGCTTACTGTATGCTAACCATGGTCTCTCCTTATATTCCAGGGGGCTGGGATCCTGTTTTGCCAAGTATCAGCATTCTGAGCTTTTTCTCTATGATTTTGTTGGTCGTCTTAGCCTGTGTGCTATGGAAAAAAAAGGTGATTTTCTTTAATAGTCAAGAGGATGACTTGTGGAGCCCTGGAAAAGCAGAACTTGGGCTCCACTTGCTGATATAGAAAATGTTAAAGAGTGACTTGATGTTTCAAGAATGGCAGTAGCAATCCCCCCACCCCATTCTTAGATCCCAGTCAATTTTCCATAGTTGATTTCAGAAGAGACAAAAATATACAAATTAGACATAAGACAAACACTATTCTATAAATATTAATTCTCTCTGTCTGTCTCTCTTTCTCTCTCTCTCTCTCTCTCTCTCTCTCTCTCTCTGTGTGTGTGTGTGTGTGTGTGTGTGTGTGTGTGTGTGATTATCCATGCTAATATGGGGTACATCTGATCTCATGACTTTCTGTACAAGAATTCACAAGAGTTTTGCTTTATACTCTACGATAGGATCATGCTCTGTGAAATTACTCAGTGTTCTAGGAAAAGGCTCGCAGTACAGGGTCACATGTTCCTAGGACAAAAAGTGCTCTGGTTTGAAAAATGCTACCATAAAGTAATTTCCTTGAATAGTTTAGAACATATTTCCCAGTTCTACTAGAATTAAAGCAAAACAATTTCTTCCAGTAAAGGCAATGAATAAGATGACAATATAAACATTGAACATAAAAGACTGGATCCCATTTTGGCTCCCTATCAGCACCAATACTACCTCCCTGCAAACCTCATTCTTCCCTTTAGGGCATTTTCTGACATAATTACAGTGTCTTGCTTGCAATAGATCAATAGTAGGGAACTCTGTTCTAACTCTTCCTTAAATCAAGAACATGATACTGTCCAGAGAAAATAAGACATTTGTCCACAGTGCCTACCTAGCTACAACAGAGCCAGTACCAGAAAACAGTTTTTACAATCTCCCTCAAATAAGGAGAAAAACATATTCATATGCCTTCTCTCTCTGCCATTTGTTTCATCTGTGAATGTTCTCTTGTTTTAGGATTAAGCCTATTGTATGGCCCAGTCTCCCTGATCATAAGAAAACTTTAGAACAACTATGTAAGAAACCAAAAAAGGTAAGTGCTTGTGGTGGATAAAGAAACATCATACTGAAGACATCTTAATCTAAGTATGGTCAAGGCAAGGGGAAACTAACTGAGGCTCCTTATATGACACTGACGAATAAAACCAATATAAACATGGCAGTGGGTAGGTAGACAATTAATGTTTACTTTAAACCTAGAGCATCACAGCTCAGGCAGAAGAGAAGCCAAGTGGAGAGCAAGCAGGACATTTTCTTGCATAGTAAATTTTTGAGAAAGTTCCTTAGACTTTTTTTGTTTCCCTGAACCAAATGTATAGTAGCACCTCTTTTGGCACCACTAATGCATCTGTCTTTCTCTGTAGAATTTGAATGTGAGTTTCAATCCAGAAACTTTCCTGGACTGCCAGATCCATGAGGTGAATGGCATTCTAGCCAGAGATGAAGTGGAAAGCTTTCTCCAAAATGCTTCCCCTCCACAACCTGACCCTCCACAACCTGAGGAGCTGGAGAAACAGGGGAGAGCAGCTGTACATAGCTCAAAGTGGCCATCTGAGATTTCAGTCAGCACACCAGAAACTTTCATAAGAGAGTCACCCCTAAGATGCCTGGCTAGAAATCTGGGTCCAGGCAATATCCCTACATTCCTTTCTTCTAGGTCCCCTGACTACAGAGATGGTGACAGGAATGGGCCTCATGTGTATCAAGACTTGCTGTCAAGCCCTGGAAACACAAATGGCACCCTCACTCAACCATTTCCTCTCCAGTCAGGAATGATGCCAGTTTCTCAGAGACAGCCTATCTCTACTTTCTCAGCACTGAGTCAAGAAGAAGCCTATGTGACTATGTCCAGTTTTTACCAAAACAAATGAATTGTGAGGATCCTAAGACTCTCCATCACAAACAGAACGATCACTGTGATGGAATGTCTAGAATGACTACCCTTCCTCATAGCTCACAGAAGATAAAGTCAACGGGACCTTGCCACACATCTTCAGCACTCTGAGAAATACTTTTGATCACCTAAATCAGATGCATTAACACAAAATGGGAATAATCTCTTTCTCCCTTGTTGGTTTGGTCATAGGAGTTCAGGTGGTACAATTGAAATTACAAAACGCAAACTAAATAAAGAGGAAAGAGAAAGATAGAAGGGTGTGAGGAATGCGGGAAGAATGAAGGAAAGGAAAGAAGACTACCAGGGGCAGTTCTATCATTAGGACTTACTATATATCCAGTAATTACACAACTGGTCTCAATTCCACCTCACAATAATACTAACATGTGGGTTCATCCATTATAATTGTTGTTTTCTTTGTCATAGATGCTGAAGCTGAGAGTAGAGGTTTTCAGTAGCTTGTCTAAGTTTTCCTTTCAGAAATAGATAAGGCATTCATTCTAATATGAGCCTTCACTTGCCATGAACCTATCCTATTGTTTTGAGTGTCAAACATCACCACTAAATGGATAATTCCATAGTCATTATCCAAACTTGGTCATTTGGGAAAGGGAAAGTTAGAATTAACAGCAAGAATAAACGGTGTCTGTTTCAGGGAGATGTGGGTGTTGGTCATTTTACTTAAAGTGGCTATGAGGAAGGATGCTAGGACAAAATATATTTATGGATGGGACGTACCATGACTGTGTGTCAAAGGAAATGAGACGAAAAAAAATTCACCAAGTTAATTTGATTTTGTTTTGTTTTCTTTTGTTTGAAAACAAACTCAAGAAGCAATTAACTTAGAAGCCAAGAAGTTCCAGAGTCAGTTACCAAAACCATAATCTTCCTGCTGCTATTATCCACTGGCCTCCATGTGATATCACAGCCATTGCCAACCTACAACAGTGAGACATTTAACCAGTGAGTGGAGGAATAGCCCTCCTGGGTGTGGAGATGCCATTACAGATTACCCCAAGTTCTATAGCCTTGGATGTTGCCTGAATAATAGGAAGAAGGAACTGTGCACACTGAAATGGGTACCCCAGCTGAGACTCTGCTCACAGAGACACAAAGATAAGTAAGTTACTTAAATTCAAATGTTAATTCATAACTATAAGCCACAGTTTTATATCTCTGCTGTGTATGGCCAATCTCCTGAAGAAAACAGGACATAACTCAAAGACACCATTGGGTTCCTTAGCACTAAAATCTTCTCTTTCAATGTTGACATTGGTTATTTGAATTTGGTGTATCTGTCTGGTCATGTATTATATCTGTGTATTACATTCGGATAACCGGAACTGCTGCTAGCTAATGCTTGAATATATATATAAGTGTGTGTGTGTGTGTGTGTGTGTGTGTGTGTGTATACACTCAGGAACAGCATACAATGTAACATTACTGATTGGTTCAGTCAACTTCCCTCTTACATTTCATAAAAGAAAACCAAAACTCTTGGTCAGAGACAATAGGCAAAACAGAGATGTCCAGTACTACTTCCAAATAATGTGAAATAAAAACAACATGAAATGGGTAACTAATTTGATCAATCAGCTATTTCTGGATCCAGGGCATCTCCAGTTATTCAGTTTATTTTCTATAAGCCATTGTCTCTCTCTTCACTGAGGCTTTCATAGGAATTTGTGCCTTCAAATCCAAGTATGGGCTATCTCAGATGTATATACTTGTGTCTGTTTTCATAGCTAAGATTTGGAACTGTCAAAAATGCTAAGAATATATAGTAGAGAATCTGGAATTAATACAGCTCCGTTGACATTTTTGTGAGCTCAATAGTTTTTCTTTGGTATTCTTTAAAGCATGCACTATCCACTACAATGATGTTCTCTAAGTTGACTGTGCAATTTTAAAATGCATTATTAGCGTCCTATAGAACTGTTGCATACAGACATGTATGACATGTGTTGCCATTTCACATTTAATTAAATGCTAAGGAACTCTATGGTTGTAGTGTCTTCTATGATCTGAGAACTACACATAAATACATAGGTCCCTACAGTTCAGCACAGACCTCTGTAGCTACTGAAAACATTCTGAGGCCATTTAATGGGTTAGTGTTTCCAGAGAGGTATTTCTTAGTTAATTCAATAAGTAACTAACAACAATTTGTTGAGAAGGCATGCAGCGTTGCTTTTACATTACACTAGCCACTAAACAATGGAATGAGATACTCCAACCTCACAGTTATATGGAGAAAAAATATAGACTAGTATTAAAATATCACACTAATGTTTTATGGCAAAATATCTGTCAAGATTCTAAGCAGTTAGCAAAATAAGTGGATTTTAATCAGAATGGAAGTGTACTAAAAATATTAGATGGTTGACGGAACATCTGGGAGGGTGAAGAGCCAGTCTTGCAGGCCGTGGTGTCTCCCTGTGTCTCTGTGACAGACAACTCCAGAAACTGAAAGTACTTCCCTTCCCTTGGGTCACCTGCTCCTGAGAAGCTGTAACAATGACACCCAGTGACTTTACATCACAGATTGCTGGAGTGTGACAGACCTGGAGCCTGTGGCTGACAGCAGCAAGCTTTTCCCCTGTGTGGGCCATAACAATGAATAAAAAAATAAAATAAAAAAAAACACTGTGGTCTGGGTAACTTAAAAACAACAGAAACTTATTTCTTACAGCTCTAAAAACTGGAAAGTGTGTCAGAGTGGTAGGGTTCTAATGAAGGCTCTCAGTAAAACAGTACTGGATTCTCAGTGTGACTTACTGGAGGTACTCCTGAGCATCCTTGGACTTCCTTTACACAGCCCTTTATCCCAATTCCATCTTTAGTAGAAGTTAAAATTTCAACATGAATTATGAGGACATCAACATTCAGATTGTAGCACATTGCAAGGCCAGGGAAACTTCCTACAGCATGGCCATAATTTCACCAAGAAACTAACCAACAAACAACTCTTTAATTTTTTTTTTTGTTTCTTTGAAATAAGAAATGACTTCAAGATGATTGAAGAGACAGAGTCTCATCTTTAAAAAAATTTTTGCCATCCTTAGAATCTGCATTCGTTCTGCAACCCCAATTTTCAGCAATATTCTCACATTGTACATTTATTAAGTCCTCATAATTTTCAAGGTAGTTCTCTCAGATCAAGATCTGCTTTCTTTGCATATTCATAATTCATTAGCTACCTAAGTATAATTATAACA
Source organism: Lophiomys imhausi (assembly GCA_907164525.1). Classification (NCBI taxonomy): domain Eukaryota; kingdom Metazoa; phylum Chordata; class Mammalia; order Rodentia; family Muridae; genus Lophiomys; species Lophiomys imhausi. The sequence continues at coordinate 85,375 of CAJQZJ010000182.1, forward strand.
AGTTCTGCTTCCTTAAACAAGTGGGGACACCTATAACTGTCTTTTGTAAGCACTCATGAAATTTAGTAGAAGCAATTGTACAGTGTGTACTCACATTCTAGTCTTCATGGGGATGCCAATGTATTTAAAACACGATGAATAGTAATGGTTCACTCAGTGAGTGGTGCAGGGAACCATGTCTATGAGCACCTATCTGCCTAATAACCAGTATTCCAGAGGGTCTAAAGAGTTGAGAAATGAAATGACACAGTTGATAGAGTTCAACAATTAAGCTTGCAATTTACATGTTGTTATTTGCCCTGTAGGGTCTGGGTATGCTTGCCAAGATGTGTGGCCTTAAAAACTTCATGTGGGAACCGGAGAGATGACTCAATGTTTAAGAATACCTTGCAGAAGATCTCAGTTCAGTTTTCTGCACCCACAGGCAGCTTAAAACTGCCTATAACTCCAGTTCCAGGACATTCGCTGCTCTCTTCTGGTCTCCTGGGGTTTCTCATTGCTCATAGTACACATGAACTCATACACACACACACACACACACACACACACACACACACACACAAACAACAAGTCTTTCAAATTATAATTTTAAAACCTTCATGTACTGAGAGTGTACTGGATTTCATGGATGTAAACATGAAAAACTTTTGACTTTTTCCTGTAATTTTTCTCAGAGGTATTTTATTGAATTCTATTGTATCAAATCAGCTCTTCCAGATCAGATTGCAGATTCTCATGCTTTGCCCTAAGCATGATGATATAAATCATCTCCAATTCTTAATAATTCCAAGGTTTCAAAATATAAGGCACTTTTTCTTTGTCCTCAACAATTCTTTAGGTCTTTGTGTGGCTACTTCTTTGTTATTATCCAGGTCCTAGACTCTATGTCATTTTCTTTTTTTTAACATTTACTTATTAATTCAAGTTACATCTCGATCTTTTCTTTTTTGGTTAGTGTTTTAGTATCTGTAAGCCTCTAGTGGCCTAGATTGGTTGGTTCTGTTGATCTTCATGTGGTACTCTTGTCCCCTCCAGGACTCTCTATTCCTCCTCTCTCTCTTATACATGATTCCCAGAGCTCAACCTGATGTGTGGCTGTGTGTTTCAGCATCTGTTTTGATCCAGTGCTGGGTGGAGTTTCTCATAGGATAGATCTCCTAAGTTCGTATTCCTTTGGGTCTGTGGATTGCCGGATAGTTATCCTGTACTACATGGCTAAAATCCAATTATAAGTGAATAAATGTCATATATGTAATGGGAGTTAGTTCTCTTTAGTGAATTAGTATGCAGAAAAACCTGGCACCTAGCAGCACACAAAGAAGGAGCTTGGCATTGCTTTGATTCTAGAGGACTTGGGGCCGAGATGGGCAGAGCCCAGTTGAAGCCACAGCTCCACGAGAAACACAGAGGGTGCCTTGGTGAAGGAGTTTGGCTAAGAAGCTGCCAATGATGTCAATTCCCTGGAGAAGCCACAGGGACCACTAGACATTGCAAGAGATCTTGTGAGCCTGCAAGACCACCAAGGATCATGAGACAACGCCCTATACAAGCTAGGGAGCTCCACGTGGATCTCTTGCCCCCATGGACTGAGAAGATAGAAGCACACGCTGGAGAAGTGAAGCAAGGCATGCCATTTACCAGCCTTTAGGCCACAGTACCCTGAGGCAAACCAACAGTCAGAAAGTAAACTGAGGATTGATGAGAAACTGAGAGGTGGAGTCCAAGAAAGAGACTTTTGCCACAAGCCAACCTGAGAAGGCTGGCAGAAAAGGCATGGCAAAGAACCTGCTGAGAGAAAGCTCCTGAAAACTGGATGCCAAAGACGTCTATCCCAGGACCCGATAGTGCCAGGAGAGTGAGCAAGACGGGCAGAGTTCGGAGGCTGTGGGGCAGGCATGGGCTGAGGAGACTATGAAAGTGAGTCTAGGGCAACCTCAAGTTAAAACAGGCTGGTCTCATAAGCTGGCCACAACCTAGCTATTGAAATAAACTGACCACTCGAACCTGCAAAGCTAGACCCAGAGGAAGCTAAGCCAAGCTGAAGATAGGGCTGCCTGCCATGACTGGCAAAGCCAGACTGTTAATTACTGTAAGGGGCCCCTGAAGATAGAAGACTGACTACAAACCAAGATGCCCACATGGACCTGCATTAGTGAATTTTAATATCCTTTCAAAAGGTTAAAATAGGATTAGTTAAATGTTCTTAGGTATTAAGTGTTTAAAGGTAGTAGCTTATAGATAGCTATTAGCATTAGGTTATAGGATATAGGTGTTTTATGAGTGTTTGTTAATTATTAATAAATATAGGTGTTTTAAATAAAAATTTTCTCTTACACATGTGTCTCTTCCTGGGTCTGGTTTAGCTCACTCAGGATGAGCTTTTCCAGTTCCATCCATTTGATTGCAAATTGCATGACTTCATTGTTTCTGACCAGAAGAAATCACCACGTCAAAAACAAGATCCTTTTCCATTTCTCTTTGTCATGCCTTTATTTACTTATTATTATTGGATTATTTACAAATATCCTTTAGTACTAATTACCTTATTTCTTATATCAGTTATTGTTGACTCTTTTCAGTTCTAAAATTCAACTCTAGGCAACATCTGCTGTCCACATTATTCTTAGATGTTCAATAAAAAGTGACTCATGGAGTAGAGAAAGTGGTCAAGAGAGGAAGCTATCACAAAAATCTACTTGATATCTTGTTTCTGGGTTTATCTTAGACATGGTTGTAGTTCTACATAAATGGAGAGAAAGGTTCTCCCTGCCCTAACCTGCTTCTGATATGACTTACCCAACACAATCACCAGAGAAAGTGCTACAAAGGAAATCTGGTCAAGACACTCCCCAGGAAAAACCTTTTGATGGCTTCCAAACAAGGAGTAGAAGAAGGCTTTTGGTGATCTAGTATATTCATATTGTATGGCTATTGTTGCAAATTATCATACATTTATGTGTTCAAAACAAAACAAATCTATTCCCCTATGTGGCAAAGAGTCAGATATCCAAAAATTAAATCACAGAATACTAAAGACCTAAGTGTCCACTGAACTGCTTTGATCTAGAATCTCTAGATAATTCATCTCTTGCTTTTCTCAAGTTCAATGCCTTTACCACTCGGCCATCACAGCTAACCTCCTTGCTTTTCTCACTGCTCATGAAAGTAGTATTCTCTAGGATCTAGAGATAAATCATCTCTCTCTCATGGAATGGACTATTGCAACCTCTGTTCTTTTTATCATAATGTCTTCTTCTGTTCTTGCCCTCTTTTCTTCCCCTTATGAGAACTGATGTGATTATATTAAACTCACACCGATAAGAATAATCTCTTTATCTCAATATTTTCAATGCAATCATATCTTCCCATTTGTCCTGTGCACATGCTGTTGCAATCATGCTATGTCTATCTCCAGAAGCCCATTATGTGATATCCCTAGCCTAACTTCTAGTCTATGTTCATTTCCCCTGGTGTCTCGGAGTTACAACTCATGTTATCTTTTCTGCAAGGGCATGTTCTTTTTGATCAGGATTTGGCTGATCTGTATATCCCTATGATACTTTGTTTATTGCTTTCAGTACCACACCAATTTGTGATTAGTTTGTTCAAAGATTCCTCTATGTATTTCAAGTATTATGGCATTGGAGGTCTACAGTTACTGTATTTTGTATCTTTTGCTAAACACAATACCAAAAGAAAGAATGAATAAAAACATTAGAAAATAATGTGCCATTAGTCAACTTATTTCATCACCACTGTTCTAAATAAAAAGGCAAGCTGAGCTGTTCAGAAAGAGCTGGCCCCACATCCCTAAGAAGTATCACATCTGGGTAGCCACGTGCAAGGAGTCGGTTGCCTCTCCCATTCACATTTCCCTCCCCAGCTGTGCTCTTAACCACTGTGACCACAAAAGTGGGGAAATTATAAAGTGAGAAGGGGCAAAAATTTTCCTAGCTTCACTTCTGTGATAATTATCTACATTTAATTTTGTTAATTGATAAATGTAGTTTATTTAAGATCTACATTAAAGTCAACCTTAACTTCTGAATTATGACACTGTGTGCCTTTGTATGTAGCTTGAAATAACAGCTATAAAAAGAAAGAAAGTGTTATACATAAAACTTGGTGAGTCCAAGGAACATATAACACTCCTCAAGACATGGGCAAAAACAAAATGTGAGACAAACAACTGACAAATCCCCTGAGGTTTGGAAAATAACCTGAAGGTTCATTTCTGTTGAACTACTTGAGTTAATCTGGAACACTTCTCAACTGTAAAGTATTGTACCAATCTCTCTCTAATCGAGATAAATATTTATCAACCTGAAGGGTAATACATCATGTAGAATGGAAAAATACTTCTGTCAATGTTAAATTTGTTCCTACAACATGTTAGCTGTTTTAGACCTTGGATCAAAACTTTTAGAATACTCCTAAATATTTTAATGTTAATCTTATTTGTTGGTAGACTGAATTATTACTTTTAGAGACTGAAAAATCAATAATTTAATTATATAAAAGTTCAGTAAATGCTATTACATGACATTCACAAATATAGTGTAAAACTTACACCTGCATAGTAATAAATTTTTTAATGTTAAGTTGCCAACAGAGATTTCAATGATTAGCATTTTTAATTTTAAAAAATTAGTAAAATTCCAATAGAACTGAAGCCAATATCACTCTCAGTTATGAACTATTAAAATATACCAATAGATCTAAAAATATCAAATTATACTATCATTGGAACCTGAAGTTGCTTCATGCTTGGAAAATACCAAAGAATACAGTAAATAAAGAGTTGGGGCTTCATAAGTTATTTCACTTGCAATATTTCCATCTGTTCACTTGCTCCTTTAAATCCTAGTTGGGTTTTTATTATCACACCAGCACAATATATGATTTTGCATGATATTCAAGAAACATCAACCTTTATAACTTAACAAAAACCCTCTAAAATCATTCTTAACAAGCCATTATGCTTAATAATTGATGATCATTTTCCATAAATTTCATATGTATGTACAATATTTACTATATTTCCCATCTCCTTTATACAATCTTTCTGATGCTATTCTGTCCATGGCTTCCTGTCAAATATGTGGTTTCTTTTCTTGATTTTTGTTTTATATATATATACATATAAGTGAACAACTCTATAAATACAACCCACAGTCTAATTAGTGTGACTCATTTATGTAAGGCTTTTTGGCTCACCACTTGATATTGGATGATCAACTAAGGGTATCATTTTTATACATATCATGATATTCTAAGTATTATAGAGAAATAAATGTTCAGTGGCCTGTACAATTCCAGAGAAGAAAAGAATTTATAAAATATTAGTGTGTAAGGGTTAGAGAGATGGCTCATGAATTAAAAGCAATGACTGTTCTTCCAGATGATCCAGAGTAGATTCCTTATACCCACATGGTAACTCACAAGCATCTATAACTATAGATCCAGGAAATCTATCACCTTCTACTGACATCTGTGGACACTAGGCCGACACACAAGTGGTGTCTAGACATACACACAGCCAAAGCATCCACACAAAAAAAATAAATTGACATTTTTAAATCACAGAAAATAAAATTTTATAAGTGATGGTGCAATTTGATTCAGTAGAACTTAATAATTAGTGATTATTATAATCTTTGAGTTGAGATCTAATTATGAAATTTTAATATAGTCCAAAATTTTGGAATTTATTTTTATTTTATGTTTTTGGCTGCATATATGTGTTTATGCACCAGGTGTGTGCCTGGTGTCTATGGAGGCAAAAAAAAAAAAAAGGACATGGAATCTCCTGGCCCTGGAGTTGCAGGTGATTGGTCCTCTGGAAAAGTAACCAGTGCTCTTAACTGCTGAGTCATCTCTCTAACCCCATTTTCAATTTTTAGAGAAAAAAAATAGATTATTTAATAAATAAGTTTGGGGAGATACACCAAATATTTGTTGCTAAAGAAGAAAGCTGTATAAAGCCCACATCATTTAGAAGAATATTCGAAAGATGAAAACACATGTTGTAGATGATATGACCAGATGGTCTTATGCTTGCTGGAAGTGAAGACAATAAGGATGAAATACAGAAGCAAGAGAAGATTTTAAAACGCACGTAAAATTTAGATTGTTGATAATTCTATTACTAAGTTTTAAAATATCTTCAACAAAAGGTAAAAAAATAAACTAGAAAAATGTAGTAACACTATGACAGTAGAAATGGTGGAATACCCTTAACATCCGAAGACTTTTAGATTAAATGTCCAAAAAGGAAATGAGTAAGGCATATTACTAGCAGGCTCACAAAAGAAATAAAGCTGAATAAAACACAAAAATGTGCTCAATCATACTAACAATTAAAAAAATGGCAATGAAATGATGGTGTTTGTCTTTTAAAATGAGAAAGGAGGAAGCCAGCTGTTTACAAGATTCATGTGGGAATGAGTCCAGTCTCTGTGCTTCCTTTCTCTTCAAACTAGCTGGCTAGTTTAGCTGAGCTTTACACAGCAGAACCAGAAGAGGGACAATGCAAAGACATCCCATCATCAGTTTTATTATCTAAGCTTATCATCTAACCAAATCTAAACTCAAAGAGTAAAGAGATACACCCCCCCCACACACACACACACATGTACAGAAATCACATGACAAAGTGGTGAACAGGGACAGGGCCAAAGAGTCAAGACATGCATACACCATGCTTGGTCACACATGAGAACAACTTGGGCCACATTTATCTGATTGCAAATGTTTCCCTCTGAAGAAGCTCTGCCTGTCTCATTGACGCCGCAGCAACCATGACCACCATTTTTCTACCACTTAGGAAACAGTGTTTGTCTATTTTGTATACTCTCTGTCATCATAATAATTATAGTAAGATAATAAAATCTTTTTCAATATAATTCTCAGTTGGAATTAGAATTCCCATTTTTATTCTTCTCTGTAACCTTGGTAATAAAATATTCTTTTTTTTTAACTGTCTGAAGTTCTTTTTTTAATGTTTATTTATTACTTCAATTTGCATCTCCATCACAGTCCCCTCCCTCCACCCCTCCCAGACCCCCTGCTCTCATCTATCCTACTCCTCCAGGGTTGGGTGCCTTACATATCAGACCCCTCAGTTCAGCAGTCATATGAGGGCTAAGAGCTTCCTCTTGCACTGGGGGCCTACATGACAGCTCCACTAGGGCAAAGTGTCCCACTAACAAGAAGCAAAGTCCATGTCCCTGTTCCTTTGGATCTATTGATTGTAGGATAGTTATCATGTACAAATAAAATATTCTTAATATTGACATATATTAAATTTAAAGGAGGTAGTTATGATAAAGGAAGCAGGCTTGTCTATACCCGTATTGGGAAATTCTGAGAAATGAAGATGTGATCCGGATATAGAAAAAAAATGTTGAATTAAAAAAAAAAAAACCTATTCATTCCTTTAGTACAATTGGTCCAAATGCATATCCTTGGATGAATAATTCTCACAAGGAGAACATCATGCTATAATTGGCTTGGAAACAGTGACGTTGCTGGAATTAGGAACCAAATCTGGAACTTGATCAAATCAGGAGTGATGAGACAGGAAGGAAAAAAGAGGAAAACAAACTAAGTATATATTAGAACAAGCATTAGAATGAGAATGTGTTGCTTTTTTTTTCCTTTATTTTTTATTTCTTCAAGTTACATCTCAATCACAGTACCCTCCCTATTCCCCCTCCAGTCCCACCCTCCCACCCTCAACCCCCCATCCTCTTCCCTTTTTTTTTCTTTTAAATTTAAGGTATATCTTATCTCCTCCTACAGTTTCCCCTTTCAGTCCAACAAATGGCTCTTTCTCTTATAATAATAAATACAATACAAAACAACAGAGGTATTAGGCCACAGTTATGAGGGTTATATGACTTAGAATACATTCCCAATGTCCAGTCCATATGTATTTGGTACCTGACTTTAATGTAGGGGTTAGATAAATTAGATTTAGAAAATATATAGGGGTTTATGATACTGTCTCTTAATTCGGGGCATGAAGAGCATTATCAGCATGTGGACTAAAAACAGGAAACAAACAGGAGATTTAATAGAATGAAAAACAAGGTTGAAGTCAGGAAAAACAGGAAAGACTCAATAGACTGAAAAACAAGGTTGAACTCAGAAAAACAGGAAAGACTTAATGGACTTGAAGAAACAAAGTATCTGGCCTGGCATTGTTTTCAGCTGCTGGGTGGGTGGAGCCCAAATTAAGCTGAAACAGAGTTCCTTGTATTTAAGGACAGTGCATGGAGCCCAGAAGGAGAAGAGGCCCCTGATGCTAGAGAGCTCCAAGAGTCCTGCTGAAAAAAGTGCTGGCCATCATTTGATGGCCAGATTTCCCTGAAGCAGAAAGAAGCTGGTGAGCAAAGAAAGCCTGAGCAAGACACCAAAAGGCCAAGGACTAAACCCTGTGGCTCAGCTTTTGCCTAGAGGGGTTTGATCTGTCCGAACAGTGGCCTAAAGGAAACTGTGCCTGGCTTTAAGGACTGAGGCAGAGCAGCTGAGTTCCTGATTCAAAAGAAGTAAGTTGGCCTGCAGACGGCTGGGGTCTCCCACAGAGAAGAAAGCATGAAGCCTTATTTAAGGTGAGACTGCAATAACCAACTTACCCTGACGAACCTGCATCTGAGAGATCCAGAAAAAGGACTGCTAAGTGCGTTAAAGAATCTACAACAAAGACTGTGTTCCTGACGACTGAGGACCTGCCCTAGAGACTGTACCATTTTAAAGGTTAGAAAAATAATTATCAATAGGTTTAGTGGATAGGTTAAAGGGGTTGTAGGAATTTATAGGATTAATAGTTAAGAAATTGTTGGTGTTTGTTATAAGTGAATTTAGTAATAAATAAATAAGTGATAAATAATAATTTAAAAGTTTGGTTTCACTTTAACATTCCACTATCTAACCATCTCCATGAGTTTAAAGGTCTATATCTGACTCAACATTCATACTAACTTGCAACACAATTTTAAAAGTATCTTCTTAGATCCATAACAGTCTCTTGACTCCTAAACAACTCAAAATTTAATTATGAGACTCTAGTTATCTGTTCCTCAACCACCTCAGAGACCTGAGAGGGATAAATATATCTGATTTTATAGGAAGTACAGGGCCTGCAGCTTCCCAAACTAAGAAATGACATACCAGTGGCTGCCTGGACAGTTCCCATTTTCTCTCCATACATTACAGCATCGATCTTCAGTCATTTGGCCCCATTTCTCTGAAAGACGTTGATTGTACAGCAGGGGTTATGAAGGACTTACCTACCCTGTCTTGGCAGAGCTAGGCTGTCGACTTACCTGCTTCCAGGTTTTGTCCTTTTTGGACAGCATTCTGTCTACAGTTGGAGCAAGGGGCTTTTCCTATCAAGAGATAGGCTTGCGACTAATTCAATCATCTCCCACTGGAGATTCTTCGATGCTCATCTTCTACTTGGAGGAGAATAGGGGGTGTGGTCAGGAGTTGATATGTCTTGATATAAAAAATCTAAAGTTAAGAAAACATCTTTGAATGCGATATTCTCCAGATCTCTTGAGGTTTTTGAAGAGGCCCTATCTATCTCTTATATTAGGGTAAGCAGATGTTGCTTGTCTCATAAAAGGTTTATTTCTGATTAGATTAGAAGGTAACTATAATAGGCTGTCATAGTACCTAACAGAATGACCGACTTGCATAACAATTAGTTTGCATTTCTTAATTATCCTAAACAATTTATGACAATTAGTAGTAAAAGGCCGAAACATCCCATTTCAATTTTTTTTCTTTACCTCCTAACCCTTCCATCCCATTTCTCTGGGGTGGAGTGTCCTTATATAACAGTTCCTCATCTCAGTTGAGAGGTCGTATGAGGGCCAAGAGCCTCCTCATTTATTCGGGGTCTACGAAGCAGTACCATCAGTGAAAAGTGTCTCATTGCCTGGGAGAGAGAACTACTAAACAAACAAACCAAAGCAGACATTAGATAAAAAAGACTAAAAAATAGAAAAAAATATAACTAATATATAAAAAATAAATAAAAATTAAAAATATGAAATCTATGTGCAAATTCCCTTTGGTGTGTTAGTTGTAGTATCGTTACCTTCTACTATATAGCTAAAATCCTACTATAAGTGAATAGATGCCATATGCGTCCTTCTGAGTCTGGGTTAGCTCACTCAGGATGAGCTTTTCTAGTTCCATCCATTTGGCTGCAAATTACATAATTTCATTGTTCCTAGTAGCTGAATAATATTCCATTGTGTAGATGTACCACAGTTTTTTGACCCATTCTTCGGTTGAGGGACATCTGGGTTGTTTCCAGTTTCTAGCTATTACAAATAAGGCTGCTATAAACATAGATGAGGAAACTTCCTTATGATTCCGTGAAGAGGCATTTGAGTGTATACCTAGAAGTGGTATGTCTGGGTCCTGAGGTAGAGCTATTACAAGTTTTCTAAGATATCACCAGACTGACCTCCATAGTGGTTGCACAAGCCTGCATTCCCACCAGCAATGGAGTAGGGTACCCCTTTCTCCACACCCTTGCCTGAATGTGCTGTCATTTGAGTTTTTGATCTTAGCCATTCTGACAGGTGTGAGATGGAATCTCAGAGTCGTCTTGAGTTGCATTTCTCTGATGATTAAGGATGTTGAGCATTTCTTCAAGTGTCTCTCAGCCATTAGGGATTCCTCCTTTGTGAATTCTCTATTTAGCTCTGTCCCCCATTTTTTGATTGGATTATTTGGTTTCTTGGCATTTAATTTCTTGAGTTCTTTGTAGATTTTGAATATTAGCCCTCTGTCAGATGTGGGGTTGGTGAAGATTTTCTCCTAGTCTGTAGGCTACCGTTTTGTTCGAATGACAGTGTCTTTTGCCTTACAGAAGCTTTTCAGTTTCATGAGGTCCCATTTATTGAATGTTGATCTCAAGTCCTGAGCTGTTGGTGTTCTGTTCAGGAAGTTGTCGCTTGTGCCAATTAGTTTGAGGATTTCTCCCACTTTTTCTTCTAGTAGATTTAGTGTGACCGGCCTTATGTTAAGGTCTTTGATCTACATGGACTTAAGTTTTGTACAAGGTGATAAGTAAGGGTCTAATTTCATTCTTTTACAAGTGGACATCCAGTTGGACCAGCAACATTTGTTGAAGATGCTGTCCTTCTTCCATTGTGCCGTTTTGGCTTCGTTGTCAAAAATTAGGTGGCCATAAGTGTGTGGCTCTATTTCTGGATCTTCAATTCAATTCCATTGATCTACTGGTCTGTTTCTATACCAATACCATGCTGTTTTTACAACTATTGCTCTGTAGTACAGCTTGAAATCTGGGATGGTAATACCTCCAGATGTTTTTTTTATTGTACAGGATTGATTTAGCTATTCTAGGCTTTTGTTGTTCCATATGAAATTGAGAATAGCTCTTTCCAAGTCTATAAAAAATTGTGTTGGTATTTTGATAGGAATTGCATTGAATCTATATATTGCTTTTGGTAGGATGGCCATTTTTATTATCTTGATCCTACCTATCCATGAGCATGGGAGATCTTTCCATCTTCTAAAGGCCTCTTCTATTTCTTTCTTCAAGGGCTTGAAGTTCTTATTGTACACGTCCTTTACTTGCTTGGTTAGAGTTTCCCCCAGGTATTTTATGTTGTTTGTGGCTATTGTGAAGGGGGTTGTTTCTCTTATTTCTTTCTCAGCCCATTTGTTTATTTTATAAAGAAGGGCTTCTGATTTTTTTTTTAATTAATTTTGTATCCAGCCACTATGCTAAAGGTGTTTATCAGCTGTAAGAGTTCTCTGGTGGAATTTTTGGGGTCGCTTATGTGTACTATCATATCATCTGCAAACAGGGATAATTTGACTTCTTCTTTTCCGATGTTTATCCCCTTGATCTCCTTTAGCTGTCTTATTGCTCTAGCAAGAACTTCAAGTACTATATTAAAAAGATATGGTGATG
>CAJQZJ010000182.1:97917-148499 GCA_907164525.1 Lophiomys imhausi
ATATATTTATCCCTCTCAGGTCTCTGAGGTGGTTGAAGAATAGATAGCTAGAGTCTCATAGTTAAATTTTGAGTTGTTTAGGAATCAAGAGGGTGTTCTGGATCTAAGAAGATATTTTTAAAATTATGAGGCAAGTTAATATGAAAGCTGAGTTAGATATAGAACTTTAAACTCATGGATATGGTTAGATAGTAGAATGTTAAAGTCAGGTGCCAAATACATATGGACTGGACATTGGGAATGTATGCTAAGCCATATAACTCTTATAATTGTGGCCTATTTATTTCTGTTGTTTTGTATTGTATTTATAGTTATAAGAAAAAGAACCATTTTTTAGACTGAAAGGGAGAGCTGTTGGGGGGAAAAAAGAAATACCTTAAATTAAAAAAAAAAAGAAGGGAAGAGAATGGGGGGATTGAGAGGGAGGAGGGTGGAAGGGTGGGACTGGCAGGGGGAGTAGGGAGGGGATTGTGATTGAGATGTAACTTGAAGAAATAAAAAATAAATTATTAAAAAAAAAGAAGTCTTTGATTTCCTTCTTTATTTCTTCCCTGACCCAGTAGTCCTCTAGTAAAGAGTTGTTCAATTTCCATGTGAGTGTAGACTTTCTGTTGATTCTTTTGCTATTGAAGTCCAGCTTTATTCCATGGTGGTCTGATAAGATACAAGGTGTTATTTCAATTTTCTTGTATCTGTTGAGGCTATCTTTGTGTCCAGCTATATGGTCGATTTTGGAGAAGTTTCCGTGAGGTGCTGAGAAGAAGGTGTATTCTTTTGTGTTTGGGTGAAACGTTCTGTAGATATCTGTTAGGTCCATTTGGTTCATGATCTCTGTTAGACTCATTATTTCTCTGTTTAGCTTCTGTCTTCATGATCTGTCCGTAGTTGTGAGTGGGGTGTTGAAGTCTCCCACTATTAAAGTGTTTGGATCAATGTGCGATTTAAGTTTTAGAAGTGTTTCTTTTATAAATGTAGGTGTGTTTGTATTTGGGGCATAGATGTTAAATACTGAGATAACCTCTTGGTAGATATTTCCTTTAATGAGTATGTAATGCCCTTCTCTGTCTTTTTTTATTAACCTCAATTGGAAGTCTATTTTGTTTTATATTAGGGTGGCTACTCCAACTTGTTTCCTGGGTCCATTTGCTTGGAAAATCTTTTCCCAGCCCTTTACTCTGAGATAGTGTTTATCTTCAATAGTGAGGTATGTTTCTTGTATACAGCAAAAAGATGGGTCTTGTTTACGGATCCAGGCTGTAAGTCTGTGTCTTTTTTTGGCGAGTTGAGTCCATTGATGTTGATGGATATTAGTGACCAGGGGTTTTTATTTCTCATTATTTTGGTATAGCTGGCTGTCTTGTGTTTCTTTTTGTTTAGTTGCTGTGGAGGTTTCTATTTCCTCTGTTTTCTTGGGTGTAGTTATCTTCTCTGTGTTGGAATTTTCCTTCTAGGATCTTCTGTAGGGCTGGGTTTGTGAGGAGATATTGTTTGAATTTGATTTTGTCATGGAATATCTTGTTTTCTCCTTCTATGTTGATAGAGAGTTTTGCTGGATATAGTAGTCTGGCTGGGCACCTGTTATCTCTCAGGGCTTGTAGGACATCTATCCAGGCCCTTCTAGCTTTTAAAGTTTCTGAGGAGAAGTCAGGTGTGATTCTGATGGGTCTGCCATTGTATGTGACTTGGCCTTTTTCTCTTACAGCTTTTAAAATCCTTTCTTTGTTCTCTACATTTGGAGTTTCTATTATTATGTGGCGAGAGGAGTTTCTTTTCTGATCTAATCTGTTCGGTGTTCTGTAAGCCTCTTGGATTTTTACTGGCATCTCTTTCTTTAGGTTTGGGAAGTTTTCTTCTATGATTTTGTTGAAGATATTTCCTGGACCATGGAGTTGGGAGTCTTCTCTTTCCTCTATGCCTATAATTCTTAGGTTCTGTCTTTTCATTGAGTCCTTGATTTCTTGGATGTTGTGGGTGAGAGATTTTTTTAGCCTTCTCATTTTCTTTGGATGTTGTACTGATTTCTTCCATCGAATCCTCCATGCCTGAGATCCTGTCTTCCATCTCTTACATCGTATTTTTCATACTCACATCCGTAGTTCCTGTTCTCTTCTCTTGATTTTCCATTTCCTCTTTTAACTCTGACTGTGTTTTCTTTATTGTTCCCATTTCTATTTTCATGTCTTGAATGGTATTGTTCATTTTGTACATTTCCTTCTCCAGTTTGCTTATTTTTGCCTGGAGATCTTTCATTGCTTTATCCTTTTCCTGTTCAAGCTGGGTCACCTTGGCTTGGAGCTCTTTAATGGTGCTATTTGTTGTTTTGACTTGTAAAATTGTGGCTTCTTTGAATTCCTTCATAGTTTTCAATTCTTCTTTAAGGGACCCTATCACTTTTCATAATGTAGAATTGTCATCGTTTTCATGTGTTTCAGTTGTGGTGAGGTGGTTCGGGCTGGACAGAATAGCGTTGCTTTCTTTTGTTGGAGACATTTCACTCTGTTTTTTTTTGTTTGTTTGTTTGTTTGTTTGTTTTTGTCTGGGGCCTCTGGCCATGTGGAATTTTTTTGCTGTCTTCTGGACTTGGGTCCAAAGGGGGCACTTTGGTGGAGGAGTAGTGTTGCCTTACTCTACCCCTATAAGGTAAGTCATTCAGCCCCGTCTCCCAGGTGGAGACCTAACTAATCCAGGTGGCAGAGCTGAGTATAAGTAAGCTCTGGTTCCCTGCCGGAAGGGCCCTTACTAGTACAAAAGTCTGATATAGGACAGTTTCAAATATCTCGCAGTTTACCCGGTGTTGGTTCCTGTAGTGGGTAAATCTGCAGTTCAGCTCCAATAGCCTTGCCACTCCTGTGGCTTGGAAACTGGCCAATGATGTCACAAACTGTGATCTGCTTTGCAGCGGAGCTACGTTCACTTCCAAGGGTCGCAACCTTTCACCAGATAATTGGATCATCTGTGTGAGACCTGGGAGTGCCCAGCAGGGTGGGGATTATCTCTGCATGCGTTCTGAATCTGCCAGCTGGGTATTAGTTTGGAACTTACCAGGAGTCTCTCTCCTGTTGGGGGGATGGGTGATCCCGATTCCCGGGACCAGTGGCTTCCTAGCGTGTCCGAGAGTGGGAAAACACACACATCCTGCCCAGGGATCTTCCATGGTCCCTGTGTAGCTGGGTGAGATTTATAAGGCGTCGTGCCCTTTGTACAGCATCCTGCAACACTTGCCACCTTGTGACTGCTGACCCTGAAATCAAAATACGTTCGCGCAGGCCGCCGCTATCTTGGGTCCCCTCCGAGAATGTGTTGTTTTTAAAGTTTGAAAGATAAATGTTTCAAGATGTTTTCAGGTACTATTGCTAGGAAAACAATGTAGTATAGGAAACTAAGAGGATTCTATCATCTCCTTTGATTTCTCTTTCCTTTAAAATAGTAAAATACAGGCCATCATGATTCCTCAGTGTGTAAAAGTGCTCACCACACAACCCTGATGATCTGTGTTAGATTTCTGGCACCCATGTGCAAAAGACAGGTAAGGCATCACACATATGTAATACTAGCATTCCTACAGAACGATGAGAGAATGGAGAGAAGAAAATCACCAGGAACCTGGTGGCCCAGCTAGCAGGGGGCACACTGTGTTATAGAAACAGGACAGACTTTGCCTCAACAACAAGGTAGAAGGAACAGGGTGCAGTGTTTGTGGTTTGTGCTGTAGCCTGAAACCATGTGGAGACACATAGTTTATTCTCCCATTGACTGTGAAGAGCAAGGGGGTTACTTTTGCTATGATATCGATGACTGCAGAGGCACAGTTGAGAGGGAGTTGGGAGACTTCTGTGACAGCCCCTACTTCCCCAATTCCCTGATCCCAAAATGTAACAGCCTAGACAGGAACCCACCAAAGACAAATCTTAAAAGGTGTGATGAGGATGCCGAAGAGTAGTTCTCCACATTGATGGCTTCTGGTGGAGATGCAGAAGGGGGTGGACTCAATTCTATTCTAAGGGCAGTCACTGAGAGTTTGACCATGCTCCAGTGAGTATATGGATAACACAAAGGGGACTCTTTTTTCCCTCATTTTTGTTTTACTTCTTTTATGAGGCAGGGAGTTCACAAGGTGGGAGGTGGACATGGAAGGACTGGGAAGGGATTGTGAATGATCTGCATGATGTGAACTCCCAGAGAATAAATAAAAATATTATGTGGGGGGAAAATTCTGTCAAGTAAGCCAGAAGCCTAGAAAGGAACCCCACAACATATCAAAGTACACCAGTCCAGTGAACACTACAAATGAACACCACAGTGACCATTATGACTAACCATCAGAGTGGACACTACAACTGACATTAATGACCTCCAAAGTGATTGCAATGACTGACTTTAGTCATAAGAACTGTCAATTATACATTGTCATAAGATGGTAAATAGGGGATTCTCTTTACAATTTCTTAAGGATGCAACTCGTCTTTTTGCTTACACATACAAAACCCATTCAGACCAGGTGAGACTTTCTTCTGCCCAACCAATAGGAGAGTGCGATAGGATAAAGTTCCACTTTGTTTTTAGGGGAGGAGAAGTTTATTCCATTGTTTAGAGAGGGATGTATATGTAACCTAATGTATTTAGGGGCCTAGGGTTGCCAGATGCATATCATTGAGAGCACGTGTAGGTGAAGGTTATCAGGTTGCAAGTGTACTATAGCTAGAAGGATATGAATATAGCCTAAAGAAAATGGAGTCCTAGGTTGCTAAGCTATTGTCAACTTTGCCTGCCTCACTGCTTCGGGTTCTTTGACATACACATTTTTGAAAATCAAAACTTAATAAATGTACTCAGAAGAAAGCTCAGGAAGAATTTTATCAGTGTTTAAGAGAGAAAAAAACAGAGAAGACGAAGATCTTAGCAGCTACCAAGATAAGATTGAAGAGCAAAAAACGTTGAAATTTTGTTTTCTGAGCCACAGGCAAAAACAGCAGACAAGGTCAGCAGTAGAACTCTGAGCAACCACATGACAAAAGGGATGGTCTCCATAACATTTGAGATGCCCAGAGTGTCAGGGAAAGCAAAAGTGGGATTTTGGTCTATGTCCAAAAATGAGAAATACAGAAAAAAAAGGAAAGAAACAAGTTATACATTCACTCAGAGTGGACAGACTTAGCAGTTGTGTGACAAACTTTTCCTAGGGAGACACAACACACACGTTTACTCACCCCAGAAAGGAAACCGACAACATATCAAAGTACACCAGTCCAATGAACACTACAAATGACCACCACGGTGACCACTATGACTAACCATCAGAGCAGACACTACAACTGACATTAATGACCACCAAAGTGATTACATGACTGACCACCACAGTAACCACAATGACTGAATATCGTGATTGCTATAACCGATCATACCAATGACCACCACATTGACCAACTGACTATTACAGAGAACACTGTAACTGAACTCCTCAATGACCATTGAAGTGACACTATGACATACTTCACAGTGAACATTACAACTGGGCACTACAGTGACTGCCATGGTGACCACATCAATGACCAGCACAGTGACCAACATCTCTCCCATCTTCTCATGTGTCTTCAGGTGTTCCATGGTTCTTTAAACCTTCGATTTTCAGGTTGTCCTTTGGAGGTTATAAAACAGGATTTTTCTCATGGCCTTGCCTAGGTGAGGGGAATTCCTGCTGTATCTTTCAAAAAGTGTTGTCAACCACCTACCAAGCTGTTTGTCAACCAGGTTGTTACCCTGTTTGTATTCATATACTTCAAAGACGTCCTTAGACAGAATGCCACCCACTGCCTATATAAGAAACTATCTTATTGGCCATGAGTGTTGCCTTTTAGTTCAGAAAGCTTAAATATATGTGTGTTACATCCCAAAGAGTGTCTGGAAACCAGTTAGCTTCAAGTTTCCCTTTATTGCATTTCCTTCTGCTTATTATACCCTACCACAGTGGTGACTGGACATATATGGTTTTTCATGTGACTGAAATTCAACTCTAACACCTCTCTTTTCCTTAGAGGTTGGGATGATGAAAGTCCAGAATTTCTACACAGATGATTGAGTTTCCTACTAACAAGCCCACTTTGAATCTATGAAGGTGCTCAGTCCGACCTACTATGTGGTCATTTAATAAATGCCCATCATTCAGTAACTACAAGGATTTTAGAAGGTCTTTTTCATGCACCCAGTACAAATACCAAAACACTAAGCAGATTCTCCATCCATATACATATATCTGAAGCATGGGAAATGACAATATGCCATAGAAGATATCTCTGAAAACTGTAAGATAGAGTATGTTGTGGATAACTTAACTGCCAGCTGAGATTTTTGAACTTACCTAAATGAGGTTGAGACAACTAACTATTAATGATTTAAGAAGTGTTGTGAGTGAACTTCAGGCTTAAGAGAGTGGGGGATGGGTAGACAGGTGTAAGAGTGTAGGTAGGGAAACTCTTTAGGGTCTACTACAATATTTAAAATTAACTGAAAATGTAAAATGAGAAGTCACAAAACTATAAACAGTTGGCTCTAAGAAGTGATGTCAGATAATAGCAAGCACATGTATATAGTTTGCATGGTTGTTAGAGAAGGCTATGAGAGAAGAAATTCATAAAATCAGTAAGAACTCGGATACTCAGTACAAGTGGAAGCTCTTGGCCCTCACATGATGCAAGATCTGAGGGAGTATGATATGTGAAGGCCTACCTCAACTGAGGAGAAGGAGAGTACCAAGTAGAGGAACAAGGAGGGAGGGAGGGAAGGAGAGAGGAAGGGAGGGGCCAGGAGGGGAGGAGGGAGGAAACTATGTTCTAGAAGTAAATAATACTTTTTTAAGAAAAGAGTTGATAAGCTTAAAAAATATAATAAAAATACAATATAAAATTTTCAAACTATAATTTACCAAAGGTATACTTGCCTTACTGGCATGAAAGGAAAAATGGCCTTAATTTCAGATTAGAATGTTAGACTGCAGGTGACCACATAGATTACACAAACTTGATAGCAGCTTAAAAGTTTTTGTTTTTTTTGTTTTTTGTTTTTTGTTTTTTTTTTGTAGAGGTATAGGACATTTCTCCATGGTTTGGCATTAAAAAGTGGTAACAGGTTTAAAATACTGTAAATAAATTAAAGGTTACAGCTGTTCAACCTAGTTTTATAAACCTCTAAGAGTTGAAAAAACTTAGAGCTAAGGTAAAATACATGAAATGTGTGGTGTTAGCCCATGCCTTCAATTCCAGCAGAGACAGGAGGATCACTATAGAGTTAGTTGTCTTATAAATTCTAGAGTTACAAGGAACAGGGTGGTGATGGTGCACACCCTCAATCCTATCATTTGAGAAGGATACACCCTTAATCCCAACACACTAGAGACAGAAACAGGCAGATCTTTATTTTGCCCATCCTGATGTAGCAACATACAAATGGTTTGCTTGCTCATAAACAAAACAAATTTATTTCTCACAGTCTGGAAGCTGGAAGACAAAATCAAAACATTGAAAGATGGAACCTAACCCAGTTCAATGGTCAATTTTTTGGCTGTATCTTCTTGTATTTTTATGTGAAGAAAGCAGTGAACAAACTTCATTGAGCTAATTTGGTAAGATGAATTATGCTAACAAGGGTTCTGCCTACATGACTTAAAATGCCTTGTGAAATAATCCCATTTCCCAAAACCATGGTAGGGGGTTAAAGAGTTCTGCATGTGAAAAATAATAGTATCACAATATATATATATTACCCTAAAGAAACTGAGTAGACAAAGTTGGCTACATCCTGAGCAATTTTTTGAGTATTTATATTAATGAAAATAAAGTGAAGTGTCCCTTCTATAGGTGTGATCCAAAAAGAAAGACCAGTGTCCATCATTTTCAGTCTTATTCAGGACTTGTAATGCATTATGGTCTCATTGGCAAGATATGTCCAGGAAACAGCTCATTTCACTCATATTTTAATATTCAAACCCCTTGTTCTGATTCAAATGACTAAAAATCTCTCATGACTATAATTAGTATTCCAATGATGGATTTGCCTCTTGAATAAGATTTTCCTCATTTACCAACATAAATAAATAACTAGTTTACAGTATGTGTGGTAGGGCATAATTTCAATTCCCTTTAGAAAGAAAGTCACTGCAGCCGGGCGTAGTGGCGCACGCCTTTAATCCCAGTACTCGGGAGGCAGAGGCAGGCAGATCTCTGTGAGTTCAAGGCCAGCCTGGTCTACAAAGTGAGTCCAGGACAGCCAGGGCTACACAGAAAAACCCTGTCTCGAAAAACCAAAAAAAAGAAAGAAAGAAAGAAAGAAAGTCACTAATTTAGATAAATGAGAAATGTCTCCCTGCATTCCACAGAAACAGATAAATGAGTTTCTACTGAGTTGTTGTAGCACAAATTTAAGTACTAGAATGATACAAATAGGCCCAGAGGGTAGTATTTGCTACATGGAAGATCATTATCTTGCATGGTTATACAGGTTAGCTTTATATTTGCTAAAATTGCTAAAGACAGGAAGATCTCGAGTCTATACTTCTTCATCCTGACTGGGATCTATACAGGATACTCCACATAGGATTGAGACCACCAAGCATGTTTCCATGATAAAGTGAATGGCAAGGAGGACCATGATTTTTGGAGGCAGAAACAGCTTCTTGTCCACAAAACCACTTCTACTCTGCTTCCAAATCCACTCTCAATGGCAAGAAGCTTTGCTATTAGAGTGCATTTTTCTGCATTTCTTAGCTCCGAGAGTTAAGCTGCTGTTCCTCACATCCTTATAGTTGGGATCACCAAATTAAATTGTCCAGTATCTTGATTTTGTCTTCCAGTTTCCAGATGATGAGAAACAAGTTTTGTTTATGAAACATGTAATACAGCCAAATCCATGGTATGTTGCTACAACGGACTGAACAGAGTAAGCATCTGAGTTCTTATTAGTATTAGTTAAAACATCGTAGTGGTTGATGAACCAGCCTGACTCCATCTTAAGGTTAGAAGCCATCTTGTTACAAGGTAAAAATAAGTTAATTCCTGTTTTTTGAGGGGGAAAACAAAAAAGGCTTGACCACGTCTCAACCTATTTTCAGAAACTTGACATGCTACACACCCTATATTCTGACCATATCCTGACCTCTAACCTGATAAAATATTCTGTCAAACAATTTTAAAATTCCATTGTGATAAAAAAAATTCCCCAACCCTTGGAAACC
The DNA here is from genome assembly GCA_907164525.1 of Lophiomys imhausi. Taxonomy (NCBI): domain Eukaryota; kingdom Metazoa; phylum Chordata; class Mammalia; order Rodentia; family Muridae; genus Lophiomys; species Lophiomys imhausi. The sequence goes on from CAJQZJ010000182.1 coordinate 107,141, forward strand.
ACCCAGTCTTGCAGTTTTTAACTGGCATAAACCCCACTGTTTACTGTATTCATTGTTGTCACAAACCTCACTTTAGGGAGACAGCCTGTCTGACAAAAAATAAAGTTTGCTTAAGTCAGCCAAAGAGTTGGGCGATGGTATTTACTCTCATTTTGTGAGACTGACTCATGTCAGTGTTTCTTTGTGATTATTTTGAACCAATCAGGAAAGAAGAGGGTTGTATTTCCCGTAGTTGGTCAGTGGTCAGAACACTAATTTTAGCACCAATTGATATGAACTAGGATTCTGCATTATCAAGCCATGATTTTTGAAAATTTCTCCAGTAGGAAGTTTGTTTCTCTCCCACCCATGCCTATGGGCCATTGTTTTCATAGTCTCATGATTTTAAAGACGAGGAAAAGATAGGTGACCCAGCAGTCAAAATTTCCAAGTTACGATGAACAAGAAAAGGTGGGAAAATACTCTGCCAAACACCAAAAACCACACCACTTGGAATCCTTTTACACTTCTCTACCTAAAGTCTTCTCTGAAGACCAGAGACATCAACATCGCAATGAAACTTGTTAAATGGCCAAAGCTTACTAGCCACCCTAAACTTCAGAATCAGAAATAGTACGCTGACGAAATCCCCAAGTGGTCACGTGTTCAGTGAAGTATGCATGCTTCCATGTTTTCTCCCACTCATTTCTTCCAGTTCTTTTCCATAAAGGGCCTACAGACATGAGCAATCAACTTCAGCTAGCTCTGTTAATCAGTCGTGAGCAGTCAACTTCAGCTAGCTCTGTTAATCCAGAAACAGTTACCACTGAAAGAGGACTCAACCTCCACTTTTACAGTGCATATTTTGTGAGATACCTGGAAGTCAGTTAGACACACTTATGCAATATCAACAATATGTTTGTGTAAACCAAACCTGTGTAATGACCACACCAGTCAATATGCCAGTGTGGATGAGAGAAATTTCACAAAGCCCCATCCCTAGATTAAGAACTATAATAAGTCCATAGCTGCTAATAGATGGAGAATTATTTTCTTCAGGAACAAGCCTCCCAATAAATTTTCCAATCCCAGTGGCCATCCCTAAACACATGTACATATGAGCAACACTAAGTGAAATGGACTCAGTAGGTTATGTGTGTGTTTGTGTGTGTGCATCCATGTGTATGTGTGTGCATCAGTGTGTGTGTGTGTGTGTGTGTGTGTGTGTGTGTGTGTAACAGTCATAACTAAATAATTTGATAGATAAGGTCATGAATTTGATAGAGAATGAGGGCATATGGAAGAACTTAGAGAGGGTTAAGAAATAATGTAAATATAGTACTCATACAAAATTCTAAAAGAAAATAAGAATGGTTGAAAAATTCTCCAGATGGTAAGAAACCGATCTCTGTAGTTTAACATGAAGTTCCAAAGTGCATCAGTGTGTAACCGTCACTCTGTCATTCATTTGCTGAGCTGATCAGTGATCTCATTCCATAAAAGTCCATTGTCCACTCTGGTAAGTTACTCCCGCACACCTGCCTTTTCTCATATATTTATGTCTCTTGTACTAGATGGCATGGAGCTTGCTGAGTTTAAAACCTTGCATTAAAATTTGGGACTAAAGAAAAAAATCATACTTTTAAGAATAAAATGTAATTTATTTCAGTAAATTAGTAAATTAATGAAATTTTACAGTTAGATGTTAGTCCAGTCAAGACAAGAAACAACAAAAATTATGAGAAACATCTACATTTATATCTACAGCAGAAATATTCAGTACAAATGATTTATTTTCATACAGAAACCATTTCCCAATCTGAATTAATGATTTCCTTCATTTGTTTGTATCTTTCTTTCCTACTGATTTAAAACTAGATTCTCATGCATTTGTGAAAATGAATGCATTCCAGTTCTTAATAATATCACTGAAGATCTATAGCAATTAAAATTCCAGATATTTGAACATTCTACTTTGTATTTAAAGTAAAATATAATTATATCACCTCCCTCCAACTCCTCTCATACCCTCCCTTTCTCTAAAACTGATGAATTATTGTAATAGATGGTAGATAAATAGATGGATAGATGATAGATAGATAGATAGATAGATAGATGCACAAATATATGACTACAACTTGCTAAGCCCACTTTCTTGAGTATGGTTTATGGTTTCAGGGATGACCACTTTGTGTGGACTAACCAATCAGAGCTCTCAACGCTGGAAGGACTAACTCTTCTCTTAGCGGTCATTAGATGTCTGTAGTTCTTTGTCTAGGGTTAGTTTGCATCTTATTAAAATTCCATAGTTTCAGACTCCTTACAAACTCATTCTGCTCTCTAAGAGCTCTCAATTTCCTTTAAGAGGGCTGTTAAACAAAATTCATAATCTCCATGATTTTCTCATCATCAAAATGAAATAAGCATCCGTGTCTATTGAAGCGCTGACACCTGCATAATAGTTGAGAAAGTCTTCCTTTGAAACCTGAAGAAGGAAAAAGGGAAGGGGTGAAAGAAACCGTGTCAAAATAAGGGAACCACAGAACATTTCATTTCTCCTGAGATGCTAACTATATATGTGATTTGCCAGGAAATCAGGCACCATTGCCTAAGGCAGCAAGAACTTGCCTTACATTTCCCCTCTGAAGTGGGTTTTTGAATTGGGATATTTACAGTGGGCAGCCAAAGTCTCACTTCCATCTCAGTCATCTAAACTCTTTCCCTAAGCCATCACTATTGATAGTGAACTAAACTGTGCCACCCAATAAGACAGCCAGTGGCCACATAGAGCTGCTTAACTTTCCATTGATTAAAACGATGCCTAATGAAAAATTCAATCCCTTGGGGTACTAACCATTCTCCTTCTCACCAACTACATGTGACCAGCAACTGGCAAACTGAAAACAGAGGGAGAACAGTTCTGTCACTACAGCAAGTTCCAGGTGGCAGTTCTGCTCTAGAAAATATATACCACACTGTGACCATGACTAATAGTCACCCTCTGTGTTCATGGGTTCTGTAACCATGGATTTACTCAACTGCTATTGGAAGAATTTAAAGTAAATAAAATCATGCCTATACTTTACATGTACAAGATGAATGTAGCTTATAACTAAAACAATGGTCACATAAAGGATTTAGCATTTACATATTTTGTTATCTGTAGTTAATCTTGGAACAAATATTCTATGGATTAAAAAAAGATGATTCTGTTTTAGGAAGAATATTTTTATAGCATAAGTGAGTAGATTATAAATGTTCTGCAGAAACAAAGTCTTGGCCAAGCAAATGTAGTGCTAGAGCCAGAGGAAGGGGCACCTTATGGGACCCTTAAGGGAGCACTCTGGAAAACAGGAGACGTACTATTTAATGGGCAACATAGAAGTGAGACAATTGCCTTATGGTAGGTACTGAAACCAACTTATGAGTGTGATGAATAAATGTGCTTTTCGTGATTAGATCAACCTGGGCTTTCTATGATGTGCCACTGTACTGAGAACAAAGAACAGGAATCAGCTCCTAGCTCTTTTCCCTTTCTGCCTCCCTCCCTCCCTCCCTCCCGCCTCCCTCCCTCCTTCCCTCCTTCCTTCCTTCCTTCCTCTTGGTCTCCCCATTCCTTCTACTAGTAACAGAGTTATTCTATACTTCTTGGTCCTAGAAGAAAGACTCAAGGCTGAGAATGCTGAGAGTTGGTTGGCCCGCTAGGTGAGCGTAATCTGACCCTGTGGGAAGAATAGAAAGGTATATCAATAGTAAATAGTGAATTGTGCTTTAATATCTTGTCCTTGGCTGTCAAAATAGTAATTTTATGAATAATTATGTCATGCATCTTAAAAAGATTCATCACTTTCAAAATAAAATGTTATCACCTGTAACAGAAATATACCAATAGTTGTAAATGACCCAAAAGTACAATCACTTTACTATAAGGAGGTCATTGATAAAAAACATCACACAGCTAGATTAAAATAGCCCCAAAAATTAACACTTGCCCAGTCCCAAACTCTATACATTTCATTTAACTTCTACACAGTTCATTACAATGAGCTGTTATATTTTTATCAATAAAGAAAAGCACAGTCAGGGAACCTAAGTAAGTGAGTAACATGTCAGCTAATGAGAGAAAACAGACTTTGGAAATAATTTCAAACTTTACTGGAACAGTAACATGTTCTCTTTTATTGAAACAGTTGCTGTTTCCAACCTTTAATTTAAAAAAAAAAAAAAAGCTATTAAGTCAGAACTTGTTACAGGCAAATCACTTGAGAATGTGCCCAAATGTAAAGGTTTGTTTTCTACAAACTAAGTCATGTCTAAACTGGTAGCTCACAGAAATCTCAATTTGTGGTTGCTAGAGATGATGTCCCCGTTGTTTCCATTGTGGAAAATTGATACCTTCATATACGTGGAGCTTACCACTAGAAGCACATATTGTTTTAATAAAATATTTAGCCTTTATAGTATAAATACCATGGAAATTCTTATTTGCCAAGAAGAATGCTGTTTTGAAACAAATGTTTATTCCATTTCTACTTAAATGCTGTCAAGATAAGATTTACATATAGGAACATCTCACTGTATAGAAAATAGCTTGAGTTACAGTTCTGTGATAAAATGGTAACTCATTATTGGCCTGGGACTGTTTTAAAAGCTATGTGGGCCTTTTAACCATTAGTATAGTGATTGTTACATGTAAATAAGATATCTCCCACAAACACATGTATATAGGCAGACACAGCCCTTGTAAGTATTGTTACACTGCTGATTCACTTAACATTTGTTTTTGTTTTTTTTTTTAAGCTTAGATAAAATAAAAGTGAATTTCTACTCAAACACTTTCTAAATAACTTGGATTAGTGGAGCTCAATTTCTCAATGTTTCACTGAGTGCAACTTCAATGACAATCTTAAGTAAATGTACTTTGAATGATATTGCTAAATGACATTTGAGGCGTGAGTAAGTATGAAACTTGTAGAATGGTACTTTATTTCTCTGTTACCTTGGAAACGAAGGGACTGTCCTGGACTTAGTAAGGCAGTGCCTGTCTTTAGATAATACCCCACATTTGTAGTGTACTTTATCCCACCAGCGTAGAAGCACCAAGACCCAAGAGAGACCTGGAAGGAGCAAGCCACTCTGCCATCCATCACTTTCTCTCAATTTTAAGTCCCCATTCTGTTCTTTGTCTCTCTCACACTGCTGACTGTCATGAGTTCCATACACAGCCTGGGCATTTCTAAGATACACGCCACTGAGACCTTCCAAGACTAGAGAAACATGCTACCAGATCAATACCAGTGTCTGAGTGCCAAGTGATAAGGTCAGTAAATTCTGTTATGAAGAATTAGGAGAAGAATCCAATACAAGTGATTAAAAAAATCATATCATTTTGAGGGGTTTTTCCTGGGGTGCATTTTACCTTACTGTTAAATGTGAGATCCATATCAGAGACTCAGCTTCTGGTGGGTGGCTTATGTTCTCAGTGAGTTTTGCTTCCATTACATTTTTCTGAGGGGAAGAGAAAGCTGGATTTGGCAAAGCAGGTGTGAGAATTAAAGAAGGTGGCCACGCTAGTCTCAGAGAGGAAGGGCTGTTTTACCACAGCATCTCACCACACCAACCCAAACACCAGGAAGAATTCTCACACCAGTGTTCTCAGAAGCCCCCAGCAGTCATTTGCGCATACATCTCTCAACAGATTCTACCCGCCATCTATTTTAGAAGAAACAATCTGAGGCATTGACTTGGGGAGGTTTTCTGTTAGAACAAAAGAATTTAGCTGTCTCTAACCTAAGTACAAAGTTTTCATATAAGCAACTTGGAGGAGTCAAACCACGCTGAGAAAAACTGTCTGTCATAGAATTCTATTAGATGTCAGACCCTTAGAGCTTTTGTTTTTACATTGAGTCACAACATTTCTAAGATTTAAAACCCTGTTGCTGTATTCGAGAAGCTCTTAATTTAAAAATCCCTAGAAACTTTGTTTTCCCTTTGAGTCAAAGTCATCTCTATGACTAAACCTTTCTGCTTCACCCAATAGACTTTTTTAATTTAAAATAATAATAATTTCCAAGAAAGTAAGCTTATCGGCCAATTTGGAAAGTTGGAAGTTATGTAGTTTGTATTCTGTACTCAAAGTAGATTTGCATAAATCTAGAGTGTTTGTGAGTCACAGGATGCTAATACAACTTTATCAAGCAGGAGTAGATGAGTGCCCACATATCAGCTTAACAATAGGTTTACTCAGTTTAATCGCTTTCCTTTATTAAACATCAGCATAACAGACTAATTATATGTAGAATTGTGAAAGTGGGGTCACTTCCTGCCTGTACTCTTATGGTCCAATAAGACGATCTACATTGGCCAAGACAACTGAAGGAATACAGCCTCTATCTGCCTCCAAGAATAGGAGGGATTATGCTTTCATTGTCTTCACAGACTTTCAAGATTTATAATTCCCTTACATACTGCCATATGGTGGGCTCCATCTGGCTAGTTTGGAAGGCTGGATGAAGGTTAGAGACAGGAGGTTCCATGCTAGTGTTGTACTCTCTTCCCACCCTCTCTGATCTATTAACTGTTGGATGTTGGTTTGGTTTAAAAGTGATGCCACTGGTAGCATCTAATTCACTGCTCTATCCCTAGTCCATAGAAGAGGATGAACCTCAGTAAATAATTATTATCAAGGTAGTTTTACCTGCAAGCCACTTTACATGCTGAGTCAGTTGGCAGGCTGTGGGAAGAGTTACCATGCCTGCCTTCAACGCTGATGTTAGAGTTTGGAATATAACTGTGTTCATGCATATAAACCACACAGCAAATGGACTACTATCCAGGGGTAGAAAGATCCTGCCAAGGATAAGACAGCAGTGAAAAATCTAGTCCTTCAGAATGACACAAGGAGTTCTGCTCCAGTCAGCATGCAACTCAATGCATCTTGTTTCTAATTTGCACTGAAAATGGAATACATTTCTTGTCTGTAACTAAGTCTCTTCCCATTCTTACATAGGTTGTGTTCTGAAGGACACAGTCCAGGTCCATTATTAGTAGCACTGGCTCGATCTGAAGATTCTAATTTGGAAACATTTACACCATTAGTTTTGTTTCACAAAAAGCTGCTAATTCCACCCTCTCTTTCCTATATGGGGTCCAAGTCCAGTAGGAGAGTGCTCCCCAGAAATGTTTTCAGGTATTTTATTGTGTTTTGCCTTCTGGCTCAAGTGGGGCTCTTAGAGTCTCAGAAACAAGAGAAATAGAGCCTCGGGCAACTCCTAACTTCCATGATCTATGCTTAGAGTCACAGACAACACAGTGAGCAGTCCTCTGTGTTTTCATTTTACTTATGGAACTCTATTTAAATTCTAGAAATTAAATAAATTGGAAATGTGTTCATTAAGTTATAAAATATTTTTAAATGGTTCTTCTCTCTTCCTTCCATAGCTACTAGGAGTAAATTAATGAATCACCCTTAACCAAGTATGTAAGAAACCATAAATGAGATCAGAAGTAAGAATGCAGTGTTCCTTGGGCATTAGGCTCTTAAGAGGCCTTGTTTCTCTAAGATGAGAGTGTCTTTCTCCTGTGTTCAAAACCTAAATCTCTGAAAGGGAGGTAAATGAATGCTATCTAAAATTAGATCAGTGTCCCCTGTACCCCCACTAGACAGGAAGTAAAATATCACTGGAGGAGACAGAGCTGATTGCCACAACCCAGCTGACAGCTCTTCTCAGAATCACATGCTCACTTGGTGGCCCCCATTAAGCAAGACCTGAGTCATACCCAGAATCAAAGACACAAATCTATCTAGGGCAGTAGTCTTGCTACCCACCGTGCCTAGGAAACAGGATCTTCTCCTTGGCCACGGTTTGTAAGGTACAAGCTTAAAAATGATACTTTCCTGCATATTTGTGCTTCCTACACAATGCCTAAATATTTTCTTGTTACATTTGATATTTGTTGCCCTGACATTCCCTAAGAAGACTAGCTAGTAAATCTAATGGAAAGCAAGGCTTGTATATGGGGAGGGGGGGAAGTAGCTTGCTTCCTATGACATGAAGCCATGCCCAACCTCAAGATAAAGGCCTCATCTCCAACCAGTCATTAAGATAAATAAGTTGAGCTTTCCTAACAAGAAATAAAGCAAGATACACTAATAAAGAACCTACACAATTCTCAACTTGCAATACTTGTCTTCACAGGTTTTAAATCAATGTCTGTCTTAATCTCAACTTAGAGAAATGTGCAAGGTAAAAAGTAAAAAACTGAGGGTGGGGGATGAAGTTAAAACTACAAAATGTCTTCAGTCCCACTTTATAGAGCCACTTAAATTCCTAAGATCTTGAAGATAACATCAAGCCAAATCTGAGTCCTTGAACCAAAGCGTAGGGATAGCCAGAGATCGGGTCTGTAGAAGAGACATCTGAGCAGTAAAAATAGCTAGAATTCCTCCCAGCACCTCAATCAGAGGCTGCTCACTGTGTTGTCTGTGACCCTAAGCATAGATCATGCAGGGTAGGAGTTGCCCAAGGCTCTATATCTCTTGTTTCTGAGGTTCTAAGAGCCCCTTGTGGGTTGACTCATCATGTCAATAATATGCAAGCAGATTTGAGTGCTAGAAGGAGGATTTGAGTCATGAAGTATCAAGATGGAAACTCTGCCTTTGGAATGTTCTTTGATTTTAGGCTGTGCCATGCCCATCATCTTTGGATGGATAGAACTGGCAACATGTAGTATCGATACATTCTACTATATAGCTAAAATCCTACTGTAAGTGAATAGATGCCATATGCGTCCTTCTGAGTCTGGGTTAGCTCACTCAGGATGAGCAGTTACTTTCTAAGCTAATCAGAAATAAACCTGCTACGAGACAAGCAACATCTGCTTACCCTAATATAAGAGATAGATAGGGCCTCTTCAAAAACCTCAAGAGATCTGCAGAATACGGCATTCAAAGATGTTTTCTTAACTTTAGATTTTTTTATATCAAGACATATCAACTCCTGACAGCACCCCCTATTCTCCTCCAAGTAGAAGATGAGCATCGAAGAATCTCCAGTGGGAGATGATTGAATTAGTCGCAAGCCTATCTCTTGGTAGGAAAAGCCCCTTGCTCCAACTGTAGACAGACTTCTGTCCAAAAAGGACAAAACCTGGAAGCAGGTAAGTCGACAGCCTAGCTCTGCCAAGACAGGGTAGGTAAGTCCTTCATAATTCCTGCTCTACAATCAATGTCTGTCAGAGAAATGGGGCCAAATGACTGAAGATCGATGCTGTAAGGTATGGAGAGAAAATGGGAACTGTCCAGGCAGCCACTGGTATGTCATTTCTTAGTTTGGGAAGCTGCAGGCCCTGTACTTCCTATAAAATCAGATATATTTATCCCTCTCAGGTCTCTGAGGTGGTTGAAGAACAGATATCTAGAGTCTCATATTTAAATTTTGAGTTGTTTAGGAGTCAAGAGAGTGTTATAGATCTAAGAAGATACTTTTAAAATTGTGTTGCAAGTTAGTATGAATGTTGAGTCAGATATAGAACTTTAAACTCATGGAGATGGTTAGATAGTAGAATGTTAAAGTCAGGTACCAAATACATATGGACTGGACATTGGGAATGTACGCTAAGCCATATAACCCTCATAACTGTGGCCTAATTACCTCTGTTGTTTTGTATTGTATTTATTCTTATAAGAGACAGAGCCATTTGTTGGACTGAAAGAGGAAACTGTAGGGGGAAATAAGATATACCTTAAACTTAAAAGAAAAAAAAAGGGAAGAGGATGGGGGGTTGAGGGTGGGAGGGTGGGACTGGAGGGAGAATAGAGAGGGGACTGCGATTGAGATGTAACTTGAAGAAATAAAAAATAAAGGAAAAAAAAAAGAACTGGCAACATAGTTGGCTGACAACAGGGAAGAGTTAGACAAACATTGCATCAAAGGAAAGTTTGCTAGTTACCACAGGAAAGTCACCACATGTGAAAGACTCTACATGAAATAATAGAGCCCAGCCCAGGCTCACAACTCCAACTACAGAGAAGTGTTGAACAGCCATGTATCTAACATTCAAAGAAATGACCTCCACTCTCACATCAGTCTTTTAAAGAACAATAGAAACAAACAAACCAATAGTCATGTTTAATCTATTTGCCAAAACAAGGCTTCCGTAAACTCTGAGGAGTGAAACTTGTGATTCACTTGTACAAATTACGAATCTAGTATATTGTTTCTTTCTGGTTCACAAATTGAGACTAAAACCCTTCATATTTTACAACTATACAAATAGAGGTGTATTTGTATACAAATACCTAGCTTAAAGGTGAAAATATACAGGTTATCTGGACAAACATGAGATCATAATTAGAATATTAAAATTTTTTGGTTGTGAGCCTAGCCTTTAATGGCTGAGCCATTTCGGGAGGTAGAGGCAGGATGATTTCTGTAAGTTCAAGATCAGCCTGGTCTACAGAATGAGTTCCAGGACAGCCAGGGCTGTCACACAGAGAAACCCTGTCTCAAAATAACTCAAAGAAAAAAATTTGTTTTCAAAGTTTCATGGATGACCAGGGAGACATGCCAAGTTGATTAAACACTTACTTGTATGAATCAGTAACAGTGTTAGGAGATTTAAAGATGTAAATTCAATAATTCCTATTTTAGAGATAAAACAGTGTCAGAGGAGGCAAGCTCATAGTTTATTACTTAGTGTCTTTATTTCTGTCCTTTTGTCAGCCCTAGACAAGACAGTGTGTTGGCAAAGAAGAAGAAACTGTGCAATGAACAGTAAATAAAGTATCCTTCTGAGTTTTAGGGTAGAGATCTAATCATTTGTAGTCATGTGACTGTCCCCATGGCCTGGTCGTCAGGGACAGGCACTTAGAGCTTCCAGGCTGTCGTCATCATGACGATGAAGTACACATCAGTGTCGATGGATGCACTCACACCCGCGTAGTAGTTCATGAACTCCTCAGGGGTCACCTGCAGTAGAAAAGTTAGAAAGAGAAAGGACACTTTGCTTCTCATTTTAATGGAGGCCTCCCTTCCATCCCTGTAAAGAAAAAGGAGATTGCCACAGAGGATTTGTATATGCATGGTTACAGCTGAGGACAGACCTAAAAGGAAAGTAAAGATGAAATGAAGTTAAGGATAGTGGTGAGAGTCACTCAGGGCAGGAGGAGAAGTAAGCCCTGAAAACTTCCAAGCCATCCTATATGGAGAATGAGGCATGGGTTGCCATCTTTTCTCTAAGAAGTGGGGCCTGTTAGTTCAGACACAAGAGACTAAACTCAGAATAAGAAATATGTGTGCTTCAGCTGCAGTTAGTATTGTCTTTCTGACACATGTGAGAAGCAGGTCATGTCGAATCAGGATAAGTGATGTCTCACCTTTCAACAAATGATTTGGCCTACGGGTAAAGAAACAGATTTCTAGTAAAACGTGTGGTTTGCCTGTGTTTCTCACGTATGAGTTGCTCATTCAAGGCTGAGAGTTAACAAAAACATCACCTTCTACTACTCCCCTCCTAGGTTCTCCACTGTGTGTGTATGACTAACTGTCTTTGGAATATCAGCAGATGTGTTTATCCATATCAGGACTCATAGGACTTTCTTTTTGCGAAAAAAAATGGGAAAGTCTCTTGCGTTAGTAGGAATTGGCCAACCTCTAATTCAAAAGACAGAAACATTGAAAGGAAGGAAATTCACAAATAACTAAAGAATTGTTTCTAGTCCATAACAGCTTAATCTGTTCCATTAATCCTTGGAACCGTTATTATCTCTTTCATGTGCTATAGGGGCTCAATGACCCAATGAAACAAAGCAAAACAAAAAATCTGCAAGTTAACCAAAAATTCATGTGAATCACAAGTGTCTCCCAAACTGTTACCCAAACCTCTTCACTAACAAACAGTGAAGGACATTAGGAGAATGACCCTGAACACAATGATTAGTGGATCTCTGCTCATCTGTCTGTAAATACAAACAAATAACATACACATCAGAATTACTCTCTATACGAAAGTTTGTCATAGGTCTTTTTTTAATATCTATAATTCCCTATGTTTTAAGATATTATTAAAACTACAAAAGTTTGAGAGCTAGAGAGAAGGCTCACCATTAAGAGCACTGGCTGTTTTAGCATCTGGGTTCAGTCCCCAGAATGCACAAAAGTCTGAATCATTTTTATGAACATTTATTTTGTCTATTAAATAAGTTATCTGTAAAGCCCTTAGCACAATACCAAGTTGATAAGTGTTCAACAAGTATTGTTCAGATTCATTGCTGTACTAAATAAGGCTGTGTATATATTATGTTTGCTAATAAAAATAGGCTTTTTTGAATAATTTAGATCTAAGGACCTCAAACATGATGTGTGCAAGCACCAATGAGGCATACATTAAATATGAAAGGATTTGGGGGTACGTCTCCCCAGATGCCATGTTCTGTCATTCCTCAGTATACCCAGAAATCTTTATTTTACACAGATACACCCAATAATAATGAACAACTAATATTCAACATTATTACAAGGTCTATGATACTCAGTAACATCAAATACTGTAACTGCAACAAAAAAAAAACCTCAATAACCTTTTGAGAACTGATTAAGATAAATGTCAGAAGGAGATGAATTGGGAACGTTAAATCAGTTGAATCACAAATGGCTACTTGGACGTGTGAGAGTCGAGGGCAGCTGACATTTCCCCTGGTGACAAGGAGGAACCACCTGCAGAAAGAACCAAAGACAACAGGGACCCATGTAGAGTCGAGCTATTAAGGGAAATGGCAGTTGGCTATTTTTCTCTGACATCTTGGAGATCAAAGGCAGCATTACTAGAGGAAACATACAGTTCTGTTATTTTTGTCCTAGACATTTGGCTGCCCAAGAGAAGCAGGAGCTCTTGTATCTGCTGCTACAATTCCTCAATTTGCAAGACACTGCTTCAGCTACTTCTCCATCTCTGGCTGCAAAATGTCAACAGGAAGGAAACTTCCCCTTCCAACCTCCTACCCTTTGATAATAAGGAAAGTCATCATCGGGTTTTATGGGAAAGGGAGGGGGAAATTCCCTGAAGAGGAAAGAGGCTTGCTTCTTCTTACCATAAACATCCCCCCTTCCTAGTCACTGTCCCACTTACCTTTTCTGGTATGGCCCAAAGGTTGAGAGGTGCTGCTGCTGCTGCTAAGGCTGAGGGACTTCCCTTCCCCCCTCCCATAACTCTCAGGTCATCTAAGACAAAAAGTGCCTCCAAGTGGTTTAACAGGTAGCTTATGTACCTTATCCCTTCTCTTCCAGAATACAGCACTTTGTGTACTTGAAGGTAATGGTTAATGAAGATAGGATGGCTGCTGTTATCTTTAAATTCACTGTAATTTAGATGTGCATGCTGATCTCAAAACTGAAGAATGAGTCAGGGTAAATTCTGCTCTCTCGGATTCCCTTTCTCAGCAGCTGCTTTTTCACACAGCAAAGTGTGATGCTTCTAAGGGCAAGAATAAAAAGAAACCAAACAGCCTAAAGGCCTTGTGAGTCTGTTCCAAAGCGTCTTGGTCCCATTTAAAATTAAGCATGCTTTTATTTGCAGTCTACTTCATGAGAATTTAGCTAGCTGTATATGGGGAACAGGGTCACGATGAGCTGGGCTGATGTTCAAAACAACACATTTTCCATGATGAGCAATTAGCAGCTCGTGGATCCCCTACCAAGAAAGACATGCTTGTCTCACTACATGTTTGAAAGGAATAGTTTATCACTTCAGTCCTCAACCCTTCAGATGCCCCCAAAGAAATGTTTCCATTGATTTGTAACAGTTATGGTGTCAACAAGTTGATATTTTTAAGGCTCTGAACTTATTCCTCGCTTACAATTTCAATTTAGGAAGATAAATTACATTTAGATTGATCTTTTTCACTTACCAATCCATCTTTGTCATAGGGTGAATCAAAGTTGTCAAGAAATTTCCTGAAGACTTGCTCCTCTGTCCATTCCCCATTTTGGTACTTTGGATGGTGTTTGGGGTTATAAACTTCACGAAGGTCTTCAATGGTTATAACACCATCTCCAGTCTTGTCTAACTTCCTAAAAGCTTGCATAATTACCTCTTTTCTGGCTCTAGACATTGGAGGCTAGATTAAAACAAAAAGAAAAACAAAACATGGAGACACATGCAAATGAGCCTCTTCTGTAGCAGATGAGATAAATATTCCCCTTGTGATGTGAAATTACTTATATACCAGTAAGTGAGATATCTCAGAAAGTCCCTTCGACACTTCACCATCTTCTACCCACACTCTCTGAAATGTCCTAGCAAGTTCTTGAACAAAGCCTTGAAGTAGCCAACCCAAGCCTCATGAAAGTCAAATTACTCAGCAGAAACTGACCCATTGGGAGTAGTAGGGTTGGGGACCACACTTACTCTTTTTTTTTAACTCTTTGTTGATACTTTGTGAATTTCACATCATATACCTGAATCTCACTCATCTCCCTATCCCTTCATATCTGCCCTCTTCCTTTGCAACCTCCCCATCAAAAGAAAACAAAAAATAAAAATTAAATAAACGAATAAATAAAAAATAACAAAATCTCCCAGTGAAAGCCATTGTGTGTCACAGTGTATACCATTTTCCCCAAACATTTTTTACTTGAAAATGATCACTGCAATGAGACATTGGTCTGGTTCCAGGCCTCTGGCTTCTGCTACACTATCGGTACTGGATCCTCACTGGGATTCACACTTACTCTTAATGTGAGAAGAAATTCATTGAAGTCTATCGTTCCATTTCCATCTCTATCGAATCTCCGGAAAAGTTCTTCTGCCTCTTCTTTTTCCATGACCACAGCATAATCATTTAACCCTTTCAAAAATTCTTTGAAATCAAGGGTTCGGTTGTTATTGTCATCCATAATCCGAAACACTCTGAAGATAACATTTTTTGAAAAGCAAACCCACAAAGAACAATGTGTAAGTGTGAAGATAAAAAAAGCGAACCACCCCTGTTTGTCTCCAAAGTATAATACAGACATTTAGATTTTCCTCCACAGCGTCACTGTACAGAGGTTCTCCCAGCACTTCAAAGAAGAAAGCAAACCTTCAACCACGCATGTCCACGGACACACAGACTCACAGAGAAGGCTGCAATTGCACTGCTGTGTTCTAATTTACGTGGCAAGCGCAATCGTTTGAATCTTTTCTGTGTCTTGAAGATCTAGGTGTGGAGCCTGGGCTGTTGAGTGCCCTGGCACAGCTGGAGGGTAGTAGTTCCTTCAGAGATTGGGGCCAGGTGGAAGGAAGTAGATAATTGGAGTCATGCCCTTACAAAGGATATTGATACCCTGGCTCCTGCCTGTTTTCTTGTACTTTGCCTCCCAGCCACCAAGAAGAGGCAGGTTTGCTCCTTGGGCTGAGGCACTGCCCTGCCACAGGACCAAAGCAATGACGTTAAGTGGTCATAGACTGAAGCCTCTGAAACGGAGCGAAAACGAACTTATCCTCCTCATAGGTTTATTATCCGAGGTATCGTGCTATAATCATTAAGAGCTACTAATACATGCAACATTTTCAGGAATCCATGTTTGCTAGTAAATCCATAGTTTCCTCATCTTCCATTTAAAGAAATGCCAAAAAATGTAGACAAGCAATTGAATCATAGTTTACCATATTAATCTTGGTAAACTCTCCAGAAGCTAATAGTGACCATAAATAAAGCTAACTTCTCCACCATATGCACACTTATAAACTCTATAGATGCTTTTTTATCTACAGGAAACCTCTGCTTAGAAACACATCTTATAGCCAAGGAGTCTCATCATTCCAAATACATGATACGTACAACTTTTATGAAAGCGATGATATATCTTCTCATTGATCTTGCGGTGCTTAAGGACTTTCTATAAATGTCATAACACACTGTTATGATCTTACAATTTTCTACCTTTTCCCTTCTCCTTCACCTGCACCATTCCCCATATAAAAGCCTTAAAAATTATATTTTTCTAGAATCATGAGACAGAATTACCATTTAGGATTTTAAAAAGATGAGCTCAACTCTCGCTCTGCAGTAACAGCAGCTATGTAAACTTGAGTATAGCTTATAATTGATTGCTCTGGCTCTCACTTGTCTATTAAAGTCTACACTGTTGATCCTTCACTTCTAATTAATGTTAAAAATAATGTGCAATTTCTAAGGTACAACTTACAATGTTCTCTTTGCTAATCCCATGATGAGAGATTCAGATGCAAATGACATAAAAGCAGATGCCTGGCTACAGGGAGAAAGTGGACCAGCAAGAAGGATCAAGGACAATGAGAAGGGGATGAATAAAAATGAAGTATGACACATATGTACAAAATGCCATAATGAGACCATTTATACCAAATGGCAATGCAAAACATAAAAATAAATCAAATGTCAGATTCCTTTCTTTTGTATTCCATCTTTATTTTCACAAAACTAGCAAGAACATTTTAAATATTGAATTCAATATTGAATATTGAATAAGCACATTATAGAAACCTGAACATGTGCTATATGGCAGCAAAGCCCATCTCTAGAATTTATATTGCTATAAGTTTACTATGTAGCAATTACTCATTGATATTTTATCAGCTAGATGAGTTAATGAAACTTTCCTGCTACAAGAAGTGAGCTGATAAGTTTCTTTTTTAAGAGATAAATTTTAAATAAGTAATGTACCACTAATATATCTTGCACTGTTCAATGAACTTCAACATCAGTTAGGCATCTATAAGTTGCCAAATATTGGATTAAATCCTGTAATGTAAAATACATAGGTGAATGATTCACAGACTCTATCCTTAAGGAATTTATTCAGAGGTATAGAGGAGAGATAGAGAGATAAGACAAGGTAGAGGAGGGGGGAAGAGAGAGGGAGGGAGGGAGAGAAAGAAGAGTGGGGTAGAGGGAGAGGTGGTCAGTTCTTCTGAGTTCTGACAAGGATGAGCATTTCAAATCAACAGTAGTTCTTAGGACAACCCTTGTCCATTTTCCCAGCTGTAGAAACATGAAGCTACAATGGTTTTAAAAGATGTAATAAACATGTACAAATGGGTCCATAGAAGAATATGAAAAATTTTAATCTCTTTAAGTTCCAAGTGACTTAAACTTTTAAAGTTAAATGTTAAAGAGGTAACTGCATAGTTTTCATGAGCGAATATCAAAAAGATAACATTTTTAGAGATCCTTAGAAATAGCTGATTGACATCCTACAACCCACAGACCCAAACAGACAGGAACCTAGCATAACTATCCTATGAAAAAACTCCACCCAGCAGTGAGTCATGGACCCTGTTGCTTGTTAGTGGAACACCTTACTCTAGATGGGCTGTCATCAAGCCCCAGTACAAGAGGATGCTCTTAGCCCTCATGTGACTGATGAACTGAGGGGATTTGATATTTGGGGGCTCCCCTCATCCAAGGAGAAGGAAAGGACAGAGACAAGAAAGAAGGAGGGAGGGAGGTAAGGACTAGGAGGGGGGAGAGGGAGGGGACTTTGATTGAGATATAACTTAAAAAACATAAGTTAATTATAATAATATTAAAAGAAATAGCTGGTTCAAAGAATTCTAATACAACCCTTGGAAGTGAATGAAACAGTTATGGTGCTGGGGTAAAAGGCCAGGGAACGGGCTTGAATGTCTGCACATGAGCAACCAAGATGAAATATGAGAAGAGACCCGAAGATAGTGTAGAAGTCAAAACAGTGTGGTGGGCTGATGCAAGAAATGATGAATGTTGATAGCTCCATTACAAAAGGACTGATACATCTTGTTTGGGAATACTAAAGAAACTAGCAGAGATCTTCACTGGTTGCCAATTAGTTAAAAATTTAGTTCATGTCTTTCTGATATAAGGTATAAATCGGAGCTCAAGAGAGGATGTTCTGCCCAATGTGTACAAGGAGAGCTCTTGCTGCTGTGCACAGACACATGGTGAATTCAATATGTTGCCAATAACAGGAGCTGTCCCTATTTCTTTGATACTAGGAAATGTTTAAGGAAGAATATATATTACTGAAATTCTCTGAAGTGTCAAGAAGTAAAGGTGCCAAAATAATAGTCATCTTGATGTTGACCTTCAGAATAAATACAATGACAGAAGGAGAAGATGGTTCCACAATCCCGCGTTTCACAGAATGAGCGTTCTGCTTTGGCAGATAGTGGATACTAATTGAAGAGATGTCCTTCAAAGGCAAGAATGTTGAGAATGTTAGTGTTTGTGGGGGCATATTTACTGGAGTCTGAACTTAGAAGAAAGGAGAGTGCCTGCCTTTCAACAGATCCTAAGGCACGGGTAGAGAAAGGGCCTCCCTCTTCATGAACTGAGGCAGACTAAGGGAAACCATGGCCAATAATGGAGACAGATGGCAGTTTAAGCAGAAGGCCCAGGGTGAGATGGTATTAGCTCACAGTGGAAGGACTAGTTTGAAAGTAAAGTAATAGCAAAAGGCGTGAATGTCATGGACAGCAGGAAGTATCCAATTGCATGATCATTAGTGGAAGACAAGTCAGGGCTTCTCAGATGTCTGCACTGAAGACAAGAAAGTGAACCCAAGATGGAAGACGTAGAGGTTGGAACCACAGGACACTGAAAGGAAGTGCCCTCTGATAGCATGTCTACCCAGGTCCATGCATCTACAGTCCTGAGTCAAGCTTAGTTTAAGAACGGCATGAGAGTGCCTTGTGTATTTGTTTCTTGGGAGTTTTTTGAGGTGCCCAGTACCTGGATGGAAATAAAGATTTCTGCACCCTCTCATTGTGAGTTTGGATTCTCCTTACATAGACATCCTGTATTTCTTTATCAAACAGCTTCTTGTACCACTGAAAGGAGCATTTATGAGACATTTACTCCTGTCTCAGTCCTCTGTAGAATTTGCAGAAGTTTGTCCACCCATGAGATCCCCAAAATATGTCCAAAGCCAGGCTTATGGTATGGTAGACATTCAATATAATTTGTTAAAATACACAAGATCCATTCTTAGGAGGCTCACAGTCTCCTTTCTCCTTGAGCTTTTCAGTCCTCAGGTCTACTTATACTACCAAATATCAGAAAACACAAGAGGAATCACCTGACCCATAGAACACTACTGAGGATGAATACTCAGTTATCCCATGGGCAGTTGGAGAGACAAGTGACACATGATAGTCTGGCTGGGAGGAAATTCTTAATTCCCTTTTAGACAGAAACTCATGTAGTCCAGGCTGCTGGCCTCAATTCATTACATAGCCAGAAAAGACACTGAGCTGCTAACCATCTTGCCTCCACCCCCAAGTGCAAGGATGACAGGCATGTGCCACCATGCTTGTTTTTCCAAACTCTTTAGTCATGAATCCCCCTTCTTCTTTTACCCCAGCTTTGGGGGAGGCCTCTATCTATGTCCTTCTAACCATTCTTATTCCTAATCATTCTTTCCCTTACTTCCATTGCCCCAGAAACTGCCCTTCCTTGGAAAAGACACATGCTTTGCTGAATTTGGGGTTAAGAACCAAACATTTTCATGAGGACTCAGATATCAGCTCTCCTAAACAATGAATTTCATAGATGAGAATCTGAGGCCTTAAAAGGAAATGACTTGTCCAATATCACAACATCAGTGTAATGTTCTCCTAGGTATTTCTGATCTTTCTACTTCCTTTCCCTGTGTCCCCAACTGTGGGGGTTTGAAGGAGAATGGCTGCCATAGGCTCATATGTTTGAATTTTTGGTCCCCAGTTGGTGAAACTATTTGGGAATGATTAAGAAGTATGGCCTTACAGCAGAATATATGTCACTGGGAATGGGCTCTGTGGTTTCAAAAGCTCACATCATACCCAGTATCTCCCTCTGCGTCCTGTTTGTTGATCTGGATGTAAGTTCTCAGCTACTGTTCTAATGCCATGGCTACCTGTCTTGCTCCCTGCCATGATGGTCATGGGTTCTAACCCTCTAGAACCACAAGCCCCAAACCAAATGCTTTTTTAAATAATTTGCCTTGGGTCATCACATCTTGCCACTTCAATAGAAAAGTAGGTAAGACACCATCCTACCTGCCAAGTCCTTTGATGCCTGCAGAGCCCCTGGCCAGACATTGCAATCGCAGTCTTTCTATGGGATCAGTAGCTGTGGAGAGCTTTTTCTTGGCTTGGATTGCCATCTCGCGGTCATGGCGTGCTGTCCCTGCCATCTGAGAAAAGAATCCACAGCATGTTAATGGAATTCACACCCTACCACTCACCTCTGGATGGGAAGCTGACAGAAAGAAACTTACAGCTCTCTCATATTCCTCCAAGGAATAGTCTCAAGCTTCCTAGAATACGCAATTTTCCACTCTGTCAGTTGTTCGCCTGGCATATTTAGAGCTTATTTATCTGGTCTCCAGGACACCTGTCCCTCTCACTATGGAGGTGGACTAAGTACACAGTCATTTCCCAATGTGTTTTGCTCTTTCTGGAGCCTTCCTCCCACCATAGAAACAAGTCCTTAATAGTGAAGGTAAAGGGACATAAGAATGAGTTCAGAAGCTGCTGAGGAGGCTAAATTTGAGCAAATATATATGTGGAATAATAAGTGTATGTATACATAGAAGTGGCAAAAGCCATTTATTCTGGACCATTAGTAGTTACTTAATACTGATTTTTTCTTATCACTCACTTTCTTGAACCAAGTGTGTGTGTTATATTTTTTTCACTTATAATATCCCTTATGCCTTTTTTTCTATTTTTTTTTACTTTATTTTTATTTGTTCAAGTTACATCTCAATTGCAATCCCCTCCCTACTCCCCCATCCAGTCCCACCCTCCCACCCTCAACCCCCCATCCTCTTCCCCCTTTTTTTTAAGTTTCAGGTATATCTTATTTCCCTCAACAGCTCCCCCTTTCAGTCCAACATCCTTAATCATCAGAGAAATGCAACTCAAGACGATTCTGAGATTCCATCTCACACCTGTCAGAATGGCTAAGATCAAAAGCTCAAATGACAGCACATGCTGGCGAGGGTGTGGAGAAAGGGGAACCCTCCTCCATTGCTGGTGGGAATGCAGGCTTGTGCAACCACTATGGAGGTCAGTATGGCAATATCTTAGAAATCTTGGAATAGCTTTGCCTCAGGACCCAGCCACACCACTTCTGGGTATACACCCAAAATGCCTCTTCACGGAATCATAAGGAAGTTTCCTCATCTATGTTTATAGCAGCCTTATTTGTAATAGGTAGAAACCGGAAACAACCCAGATGTCCCTCAACCAAAGAATGGGTTAAAAAACTGGTACATCTACACAATGGAATACTACTCAGCTATCAGAAACAAGGGAATCATGCAATTTGCAGCCAAATGGATAGAACAAGAAAAGCTCATCCTGAGTGAGCTAACCCAGACTCAGAAGGATGCATATGACATCTATTCACTTATAGTAGGATTTTAGCTATATAGTAGAGGATATCGATACTACAACCAACACACCAAAGGGAACATGGACATAGACTTTTTATTTTTTATTTATTTTTTATTTTTATTTTTATTTTTTATCTGTTTGTCTGCTTATTTGTTTGTTTGTTTTTTAGTTCTCTCTCTCGGGCAATGAGACACTTTTCACTGGTGGTACTGCCTCGTAGACCCCCAATGTGTGAGGAGGCTCTTGGCCCTCATACGACCTCTGAACTGAGGTGAGGGACTGTTATATAGGGACACTCCACTCCAGAGGATTGGGATGGAAAGGTTAGGGGGTAAAGAAAAAAAATGAAATGTGAAGTTTCGGCCTTTTGCTACTAATTGTCATAAACTATTTAGGATAATTAAGAAATGCAAACCAATAGCCATGCAAGCCTGTCATTGTGCTAGGTACTATGACAGTCTATTATAGTTATTTTCTAAGCTAATCAGAAATAAAGTTGCTAAGAGACAAGCAACATCTGCTTATCCTAATATAAGACATAGATAGGGCCTCTTCAAAAACCTCAAGAGATCTGCAGAATATGGCATTCAAAGATGCTTTCTTAACTTTAGATTTTTTTTATCGAGACATATCAACTCCTGACAGCACCCCCCTATTCTACTCCAAGTAGAAGATGAGCATTGAAGAATCTCCAGTGGGAGATGATTGAATTAGTGGCAAGCCTATCTCTTGGTAGGAAAAACCCCTTGCTCCAACTGTAGACAGAATGCTGTCCAAAAAGGACAAAACTTGGAAGCAGGTAAGTCAACAGCCTAGCTCTGCCAAGACAGGGTAGGCAAGTCCTTCATAACCCCTGCTTTATAATCAATTTCTGTCATAGAAACAGGTCCAAATGACTGAAGATTGATGCTGTAATGTATGGAGAGAAAATGGGAACTGTCCAGGCAGCCACTGGTATGTCACTTCTTAGCTTTAGAAGCTGCAGGCCCTGCACCTCCTATATAATCAGATATATTTATCCCTCTCAGGTCTCTGAGGTGGTTGAAGAATAGATAGCTATGGTCTCATAATTAAATTTTGAGTTATTTAGGAATCAAGAGAGTGTTTTGGATCTAAGAAGATGTTTTTATAATTGTGTTGCAAGTTAGTATGAAAGTTGAGTTAGATATAGAACTTTAAACTCATGGAGATGGTTAGATAGTAGAATGTTAAAGTCAGGTGCCAAATACATATGGACTGGACATTGGGAATGTACGCTAAAACCATATAACCCTCATAACTGTGGCCTAATTACCTCTGTTGTTTTGTATTGTATTTATTATTATAAGAGAAAGAGCCATTTGTTGGACTGAAAGGGGGACCCCTTGTGCCTTTGACCTTATATTTAATGTTCCCTTTTGATTAAATGCTGACTTCTGTTGTTTCAGTCTTCAGTGAGAGTCTCAAGAAGAGTGTTAATGATCCTTAGCAGTAACTCATACACTCTTCTTAGTAGGTTAATGCCCCTTAACACCTAAGGTTTGTTGGGGCTTATAGGGGGAAATTGATAAACCAATTTTCTCTCTCTCTCTCTCTCTCTCTCTCTCTCTCTTTCTCTCTCTCTCTCTGACACACACACACACACACACACACACACACACACACACACGCTTACTTCTCCATTTGTTTGTCTTTTGAGTAGTAAATATTCAGAAATAGTAGAAGGTGACCTGGGAAGTCCAGACTTGTGTTCTGAGAACCCTTAAGTGGGAAGATCCCAAGACCCAAAGCCTAGTGACCTGGGCTCTGGTGTTGCCTCTTCAAATCCATCCCTGATGAATGTAAGTTTACCCCAAAGACTCCATTATCTACTGCTTATGACAGTAGAGATGGGAATAGACCAGAGAACACACAGCACCATGATCTGCTCAGCATCTGATGATGGACTTCTTCCATGACACCGAGAACCTCACATGCCAGAGCAGAACAAGCAGGTTGTCCTCAGGCTCCCTTTTCTTTTTGTAAACCCATACTCTAGACATCATGGAGGCCCCACCCCGTGGACTTCCTTTAACTTTAATTATATCTCAAAGGTCTCACCTGAAAGTGTCATTAACATACACATTTTAGAATTAAGTTTCTAACATGTGAATTTGTGGGGACACATTAAAAATGCAGCAGGAACCAAAATCTGAATAGGTAAAATGGCTTTCCTGTAAGTCCTGTCAAGCAACAGACATTGGGCTTTTGAGTCATATCTGGGTTCTTTCTCCTCCACCATATGTAACAATATATATGAAATTAAAAGTATGATTTGCTGGCACTTTCTTATGCAAAATAAGAACAGAGTTTAGGAAGACTTGATACTGGGAATCAAGACTCTACCCACTTCTGCCTAATGAGGCCAATTCTACCAGTGATAATGTAGGCTGATACTTCTGGATAGGATTGGATAAATTCAGGGGAAAACTTACAGCCAACCATGGTACTTGAAATGCCCACATTCACCATTATTTTTCACCATTTAGTCACTTAATTCATCAACAAACATCCAGTATTAACGATGTCCTCTTTTAAATGTACCATGTTAGGACAGAAAGTAGGAGGGTTAAGTCAGAGAACCAAGCTTTTCAGTGGCATAGACTCTTAATTTGAATTCTAAAGCCTCACATTAAGGCAGGACAGGAAAAAGAAAAGTTTGCAAGACGTGGGCTTTGAGAAGAGGATGGGATAGGGTAGTATTTCTGATAAAGAAGAGCTAGACATTCTCAGAGCTCTGAGGTTTGCTTAACACATCCGGCTGCAGTGTCTGAATATGATATCATGACGTCACTGACATCACAGCCCCAATTAAAGTACTCGGACTCCAGAAGACTCCTTCTGGGTCTTTGGTCACAACAGTGTAATTTGTCGGGCTGGACTGGCTTAGGAGGCACTCCTTCCTGATACATGTGGCCACATCGCCACCATGTGTTCGTTCATCATATGTACGGTTCCTTTGTCAGAGGCAGAGTTCCGTCTATTCCTTCATAAAATGTCCAAGAGACTCATTACCTCGGCCCAGTTTGCTAGGTTTGGGGCCAACGAGGACACAGATGGCCTCCACAGCCTGGAATTTTCCCTCTAGTTCCGTTGCTTATCTACAGTTCATCTCAACAAGAACATGGGTATAACCACTTGACATGACTTTCTGAAACATCAGAGAGAAAATGGTGCCTACATGCTACTTGTGACGGAAGATAAAAATTATCAAGGCTAACGATGTGAGTGTACAACAAGGAACATATCTTATTTAGATGGCTCATGTACCTACGCAACTTGGCCAAAGCAAAAGAGTAACTACCTTAAGTAGAGAAATACGCTATTTTCGTTTTATTTTATTTGTATGTGTGTGTCTATATACATGTATGTCACATGTGTGAGGGTGCACAAGGAGGACAGAAGAGAGGGCTGGGTGCTCTGAAGCTGGTTATGGGTAGGCATCAGCAATTTGACTTGAGTGTTGGGATCTGAACTTGAGTCTTCTGGAAGCGCAGCAGGTGTTCCAAGCTGAGCCCTGGAAGATTAGTGGCGAACAAAAGGGGGTGTTGTAATGGGGAATATGAAAGAGGATAAAACCAACCAGTAAGTGGCATTTGAACAGAAGGAGCTTAGGACGAGGGAGTGGGATGAAGATGGGCCACAATACTTACAAAAAGGAAAGAACAATGATGTAAGAGAACCCTGTGGGTAGGTGTAGGGAAGGCACAGGAGATGGGACACGCAGCCACGATAGGCCAGTTGCTGCCCTGGACCCTGTGGACAGTGATGGATTCGTTTAAAATGTCAAGTGAATAAACTTGGAGTTTGACGGGAAAGGAGAACTAGGGCTATCTCCAAAGGTATCGGTGGCCTCTGCCTCTCCCTACCCTCACCCACCCACAATAATAGCAGGTGAGGGGCATTCACAGGGCAGAGGAGACAGGGGCTTGGAGATCTGTGACCGAGACTGAGTGAAGCAGTCAGCCTCAAAGGAGACTCTGGTCCCTTGCAAGCCTCCTCGCTCCACGGCTCTTTTGTACAGCTGCCTGCCCCTGACAGAGTTCTCAGTCTGGATGTCCATCATTCTTGTCAGATGGGTTGTGGAAAGTTTCAAATGCCGAGATCTGCTTCTGGGAGCATTTCTTAAAGGTTCTGTTTAAGCTGGCCTTTAGGAAAAGATATTTACTTTGGCCCTTCATTGGGTTGTCCAGTGCCACCTGTTGGCTGCAAATTGAATTACCGCTCCCTCCCTCCCTTCCTTTCTCCCCATCTACATAGCCAACAACCTGTAAACACAAAAGTAGATCTAATCACCAAGGAGCTCTGTCTAGCATATTAACCCACACATCATAAAACACCAAGTTCTTCCACATCCAGTTATTATTGTCTTTAAAAAACTGTCTTACTCCAGTCTCAAAAACGAAACCCTGACCTAGGTTCCCCTAACAAGTAGTCACGGCCACAAAGCAGTTTTGGCCTGCTCAAATAAACTTACAAGGAAGGAGTCAATCTGTGAAGACGCAGAGGGGACAGGGCAGAATTATATAACGGAAGGCTGAGCAAGGGACATGCAGGGTCAGGGCCTAACAATATGTGCCAAGGAGGGAAATGCCTGCTCTCCTGGATGGCAGGGATGTGCACCACAATGACGGGCTTGGTCTCATTTGTTTTCTGCCAGTCTTCCTTTGCTCTCTCCCTCTAACCCCCAGTGCTTGGTGTGCAGAGACACAAGGAATGAGTACTACAAGAAAACCATCCTGTTGGGTGGCAGTTGCATGAACCCAGCCCTAAGAACAGCAAGTGTCTGCAGAGCTGTACAGATTTTCCTAAGGTCAGGAATTTCCTTCTTTGAATGCCATCAAACCTATTTTCCCCACGGCTGTACTTAAGCAATATTTTTGTTTCTTAAGTGCCTTTTTAGGCATTTCTGTTAAACATCCTTGCCATTGCATTATACTTTTTCAAAAACAAAAGACATAGTGTTGCTGTAATAGTTCCCTAGTTCCTGCAGTTTTAAAACATTGTTCTGTAGGAAAAGAGTAGAATACAAAAAGTAATCTACAGAACAGGAAGCTACTGATTAAGACAGGAGGATTTTAAGAGATTTTGAAAAGGAAACCATGCTTGCCTTATCTCCAGTTCCCCTCCTGTCTCCATTAACTCAGACTTCATCCTGAGGAACACAGCCATGCCCTGTGTTGCCTTCACATCCATTTTCACTACAGGTTTGTTTAGCTTTCTGGTTACAGAAGCAGCCTTCAGTCACTCTGGTGGGGGTCTCAGATTTAGCAAATGGTTCAAGCTGAGGTCAGAGATAAGAGCTTAAAGGCACCTCTCCTCTGGCTGACTAGGCCCAATACTTGATCTAAATCCTATTCTATGGGGTCCTTTATATATAATACTTGTCTCTCTTTTTCTCCTTGCCCTTCCTTCTCTCCTTCCCTCATCCTCCCCCCTTTGGAAAAAAAACCCAGACTGGATAGTTTATAAAGAAAATAAATTTATTTTCTAGAGTTCTAGAATGTGGAAGTCCAAAGCCAAGAAGGCACTGAAGTTTAATGACTGTCTCAAGAATTAGGTGGCAGCAGGGGAAGGAGGTGGGTTGGGTACTGCTCCTTTACAAACCTCTTCTCTCAATAGAGTTTACTTATTAGATATCAGCCTCTCTGACACTTTTTACCATGAGAGAGAAATCTGCTCAAATCTACTCAGCATGCTGTTCAAGGGCTCCTGTGACTTACAAATGCAGTGAAAATCCTGACTTAGTCAAACACAGAGTCTCTGTTCAGGTCCTGTCACACTGAGCTCCTTTGGGACTGGTGAGAGCACTGTCATTGCTGTTCCTCCTCCACCTTACTCTCCTCCCGGACTGGCTTTGGATCCCCAGGGTTTTGATCAGAACATAATGTGAAGTCTATGCTAAATCTAATAAGCCTGCCAGATGACAACTCTTAAAGAAACAAAGTAAGAAGATATGCAACTTGTACCCAAGGTGAGCATAGATCTAGCCAAATTTGTACACAAGACACTAAAGAGATTAGTGAAGCCTAAACAAACAAAACAAAGAAAAAAGAAAGTAAGTAAAAAAAGAAACAAAAGAAAAAAGAAAAATGCATGTTTCAAAATTCAGTAGCATTTCTTCAGAACCACGAAGACTTAGTCTCAGGCAGTGGTTTCAAGTCCACTTCAAAGATGAAGACTTTCCTCACCCTTCTCAGATGCAGGAAGAGTCATAACCCCAGTTAGGATTTTTGTCTTTGTAGTCACTACTCGCCTAAATCACGAAGTCATGTGTAATCTTTTAGAGTGTTTCTCTAGGGATCATTTGTCTATATAAAATTTAATGTATAGACACTCATAAATCCAATGAGGTTTTTTTGTATCCTTAATTGATACTTTCAGAAAATGTAGATGGAAATTGAATGTCTTAGTGCAACATTGATGTAGGCTGGCATATCTGGTATGGATTGTTGGCATAACCACTCTTCATAGCAAAGAAGACTTCGATATCCTTTGATGTATAAAAGTCTGGAAACAATCCAGTCACTATAGTCCCAAGGTACTAGTGACTTTTATACTCGAAGCTTCCTAACAGTCCATAATAACTAAAGCCACACCCGTCAGCTCATCCACATTCCAAGCAGCAAGAAAGATCAAAAGACACAGCCCATCTAATCCAGCCCCTCCTAAGTGCTTTCCAGAAACTCCATTCAGCCTCTACTGTGGAAATTTTATGGGTCATTCCCACAAAGGAGACTGGAGATACTGATTTTTGACTGAGCACTTTGCTCCAACCCCCATTCCAAGGTTCTGTTCATAAAAAGGAGCCTTGGGATTGAACTAGCAGTCTACAGTTTCTGCCACTGCTGTCAGAACTTGCCATTTCAGAAACCTGGAATATGGCAGCTCTAGAACAGCTTATCCCTCAACACTGTCTACAGCAGTAGTTCTCAACCTATGGGTCGAGACCCCTTTGGGAGTTGTATATCAGATATTCCCATTACTATTCATAACAGTAGCAAAATTACAGTTATGAAGTAGCAACAAAATAATTTTATGGCTGGGGGTCACCACATGAGAAGCTGTATTAAAGAGTCACAGCATTAGGAAGGTTGAGAACCACTGGTCTACTATCTGAAGTCTGTACAGGCACGTGGAGCACTCACATCATCCTCATGGAGAATACTAAATTCAAAATTTACCACAGCAATAGCTTCACACTTTGCAACCACTGTTTCTTCAAACTGTATATTATTCGACATTCCAGAGTTGAGACTGAGATAGTGAATAACATGTTCAAAATTTGAACACTATTGTACTTGAAGAATCCATGAGAAAATTGCTTCCTTCAGCTTGTAGTTGCTGGTTTGTGAAATGTGCCCTGTCGATGAACTTGTCCAAGACAGATGACTTCCCCAGAAAACTTGTGCTAATCTTAAGAAACTGCCCATTGTAAATTTTACTGCCTCTATTGTTCTTGCAAGACAATGGGTCCTGGGAGCTAACTGCTGTTTTTGCTCTCATAAAACCGCTTGCTTGCTGGAGACAACTGAGATATCTGCAGGATGTTTGTTGTAAAATTTAGGCACTGCAGGATGTGAACTAATTTCACCCCCACAAAGCTTTGTCACTTTGTGGGTTTTTTTCCCTTTGCATACTCTGTACTAAGAATATATCAGAGCCATACTCTGAGCATCCTGAGTCTTGGCTATGATCCTGGGCAGTATCCATGGTCTTGCCCAGTATTTGATACAGCCTCTTATTTGTTAAAATTTACTCATGGTCATGGCAGATCTCTGATCGACCCCAGACCCATAACAGGATACTCAGACTTCACACTAACATATCTAAAACTGCTCTTCACCCAAGAACATACAAAGCTCATACACCAAATCTGGCCCGCCACATGCTTATGTAAATAAAGATCTATTGGAAAGCAGTGCACAGATATGTTTATAAAGGAGCTGTATCTACCTTCATGATGCAACTATAAAAATAAGAAGTTGCATCAAAGACTTTATGACACAAAGCCTGAAATATTTATTGTTGGCTTCATGAAGAAACAATTTCCAAAAGATAAAAATAAGAGTGATAGGAAATATCATTTACACATAAACTACATCAAGGTCACTGGCTAATGAGTGAACTATATTTTGCAAATAATTCACAACCAGTCTATTCATAACAGAGTTGTTCTTTTGGTTTGTGTTTGTTTTTATCTGATGCTGGTAAGGTGGCTCCATGGGGAAGGGTTCTTGCCACCAAGACTGGCAACTTGAGTTCAATCCGAGACCCACATGGTGGAAGGAAAAAAACAATCCTTGCAAGTGTTCCTTTGCCTTCCATGAGCATGCCATGACACTTGCGATGCCCCCAAGTAAAATAAGTTAATGTAATAATAAGAAGAAAAGAGATTTTTTTTCTGGTATAAGGTAGGTCCTGATAATAAGTCAGAGTTTTCAATTTACATTTATATACACTAGAGGGAACATAGTTAAACCCACTTTGCAAAATAAGAAAATGAATGTAAGAATTTAAAAGCAAATCAAGATTTTTAACTACAGTCACGTACAAATTACTCACATTTCAGAAAATATTTTTTTCTCATCAACAAAGAGCCCTTGTAGTCTCCACAGAATATTAATATATAAAATCTAGGACAAATTTTTGAATAAACCATGCCAACAAATCAGGTAACAACACTGGCTCCTGGAGGGGTGTGGCCTTCCTCCTTACAGCCTGAGTTGTAGCTGCAGAAGAGACATTTCCCAAGGAAATGACACATTGTCACATTCTTCCCCACAGAGGATCACCCTGTTCTCAGAGCTCACCTTCTAAACGGCAGAGCTTAGGAATGTTTACTCCTTTGTCTTCAGATTGTGCAAAATATAAAAGATGAGAAACAACTCTTTTCAAACTAAAAGGCAAACAAGATGTAGGAAGCCCAAGCACATTGGAAATTCTTTTCCTAGCCTATCAGGAATAGCGTGAATTTTATGAAGATACCAGGAGAAGAAATTCTGTGGCATTACCCACAGGCACCAAGTGGTTTGCAATGATCTCTTTTACCAAAGTCCTGCTTGTCTCTGCAACACAGAAAACTGCTTCTCTGAATTCTCTTAATTATTTATATGTAGATGCACAGACGCAGAAACACACATACACACATACACACATTTGTCTGTCAGTTCAGAATCAAGAACAAACTTTTATTTAAAAGGAAAAAAAATTCAGCCAGGCATGGTGGCACATGCTTTTAATCCTACACAGAGAAACTCTGTCACAAAAAAACAAACAAACAAACAAAAGGTTAAAGGGATGAAAGAAATTATCAAGGTCAAAAGTTTCGTAAAGTGAACACTCTCACTCCCCCCCCCCCCCAGCATCTTGCCGTCGTCGCAGAGTCTCTTGGAGAAGCCAGTCCCCCTCGTCCTCGGCAAACACAGGTGGGCTTTGCAGGATCCTCCTTTCATTACAAAACTCTGCATGGAGCAGCCTCTAAACAACACTCCATCTTCATCTCTGATAAAACACTGACCAAGAGCTGCTTATGAAAGAAAAGGCCTTGTCGTAGCGTACAGACCACAGCCCACCATTGAGGGAAGCCAGGGCCAGACATTCAAACAGGAACTTGAAGGCAGGTCTACTTGGTATTCCACACAGCTCTAACCAGGGAACTCACTCACAGCCCCAGAAGAACAACAACCTTGGTATCAGACACTGCCTACTAGCTGGGTCACTCTCGGGCTTATCCCTACCTCGCTTTTTAAGACAGTCCATGACCACCTGCCCAGGAAATGGTAACACGTACATACAGTGGGCCAGGCCTTAGTACATCAATAACAATTAAGTAAATCCCCTATAGACCCTGCTACATGTCTGATTCCAGCTGGAGCCCATTAGTGGGAGACATTAACAGATCAGATGCAGGCAGTAAAGAAGGTCACGGATTCTGCTCCCAGCGTAGTCAAATTGTTAATGACTGAACTCCTTCACTGGAGGCAGCCACAGCCGCAGCAACACTCTTGCTGATGTCTAGCATGGCTGCTTCTTGCACCTCAGGCCTGTGAGTGTAGTCCTTTCCCACTAATTTCCACCTTGGTGCTTAGTGTTTTATCAAGTCCTTCAACCTATCCACTATGACCAAGTTGGTTTTGTCCCTAAAGTTCAAGGATGGTTCAACACACACAGGTCAATAAATGGCATAAGCCAACAGACTTAAAGACAAAAATCCCACAGCAATTTCAAAAAGAGCCTTTGACAAAATTCAAAGATACCATCCTGATAAAAGTCGTAACACAGAGTGATAAAGGCTTTGTCTGAGAAACTCACAGCCAACACCATCTTAAATGGAGAAAAATTTGAGGCTATCACACAGAAGTAATAAATGAAACAAAGTTATCCTTAACCCCCACTCATTTTTCAGTATCATTCTTGAAGTACTAGCTATAAAAGCTATAAAGCAAGAAAAGGAAATTAAAGGGATACAAATAGAAAAGGAAGAAGTCAAACTGTCTTTATTTGCAGGTGACATATTACACATGAGAGATCCCAAAAAAAAAATCTACCAGAAAACTAGAAATGATAAATAAATTCAGCAATGTAACTAGATAGAGGATCAACTTGAAAAAATAAATGCACATTTTCTATATTGACAACAAACATATCGAAAACTGGATTATAGACATGCTCCTATTCACAACGGCCCCTGAGAAAATAGGAAGTCTTGGAATAAACCTAACCAAGGAGGTGAAGGATCTTTGAATGAAAACGTTAAACATCTAAAGGAAAAGATAGAAAAAATTGGAAAATGCAAAGACAACTGTTAGTGTAACTTTAAATAATTGTGCTATTTCACATCTTTTCTCTTAACCCGGCTATCACCTAAATAATTGAGACTCAATTACATTATTTGTTAAACAAGCTTCAAAATACAAAACCTGATCAGTTATTACTCTATTCTTAACCCACTGAGTTAATTTGGCTTCTCCCCAGCATAAATCCCAGAGAGATTTGCACTTTGTGGCTATCCTGCTTCAGCTCAATCTCTCCTGATGTCTCCTCTCCTCTGCTTCTGGCTGAATATTCTTACTTCTTCTCTTTAACTCCTCTTCCCTGGAGAGCAGGAAGCCCAGCCCTATTCTCTCTCCTTCTCAATGATTAGCTTATAAGCTGCTTTATTGGCATATCAAGGGACAATTGGGGAGCAGTGTTTATATAATATTCAGACATGAGGTTCTCAGAAAAAAGACTGTAACCAGATATGGGGGATACAGAAGTCAGCATTTGGATTATACAATAACTTATGCCTCCAGACAACCAATACTCTTTGCTCATAGATTAGTAGAATTAAAATTGTATAAAAAAAGATCATTTTACAAAAAAATATCAATTCAATGAAATTCCCAATCAAAGTACCCAAGTACCCATCTCCATCTCATTCTTCACAGAACTAGAAAAAATACTGACCTAAAATGGAACCACAAAAGATCCTGGGTGGCAAAAACAATCCAGAGCAGAAAAAAAACAAAACAAAACAAAACAATGCTCACTCTAAGAGTCAAAGGCCATATAAGAAAAAAGTCCAACAATAGGCATGAGAAACCCTCTGACCAAGAAAACCTTAAAACATTGTGGGTCATTGATATTGCTCTTCATTGCACTCCAGAAGTGAGAGGTAAGGAGTCCTTACTGTTAAAGCCACCACACACTTCAGATAAGAGGTCAGTGGCCCCTGAGCTGGAAATTACCTGCAAGTCTCCTCCTTGAGAATGGCTTTCATGTTGCCAGAAATTGCCATGCAAGCTTCCAAAGGAGGGAAGCAACCAACAGCTCTATGCAACTATGAAGCTTATGAACAGCAAAGAGCAGCATGGTGCAATTACTCTTGTGGGGGACTGGTAGTGACATGCACATCTTGGCAGTGACCAATCACGCTCTAATTGGATTTAAGATCTGCCTGTTCAACAAGAGGAAAATGATGCCCACTACTGGAAACCTATCCAACTACCCAGGACTGGTAAAGTCATGGATCTTGGAGAAGAGCCTACAACCACCACTTTACTAAATCAGCATAATCTCTAACTATATTCTAAATATTTGTTCTTATACCCACAGGTAAGTGTAGTCCTCACCACTCCTGAAGGAAACTCCTCTTTGCAACAGACAGAAAAAACAACCAATCAAATTACTGAGTTGTAGAGCCTAGTCCCAGTAGACACATCTACAATATAACTCCTGCACCTACTGCTCATGGATCATTGCAGAAAAGTAGACAAAAAGATTGTAGAGGCAAAAGGATACAGATATATGTAACAACAATTAATGGAAAATAAAGACCATAAATTTGAAACAGAGCAAGGAGAGGTATATGGGAAGGTTTTGAAGGAGGAAAGAACAAGGGGGATGACATAATTATATTACAATCTTCATAAATTAAATAAATTTTTAAAAGGAAAAAACATATACATATTGTACATCTGCACTATGCATTCCACACAAACATTATGATATTCTTGTCTTTGTATGTACAGTCACACTTTCAGGAACATCTTCTTGTATTAGCCCAGAGAAATACAACCCATCCTTAGATAATCATTTGGTGACGCCTCACAAATCACTCCCACTAGGGTGAAATATGATGTAATATGAACATCTTTGTTCAAAACTGAAATAGCATCCATATTACTTAAAAGTGTAACTTTGTTTTCAGAACTTCAAGTCCTTTTAGGTTCTAAAGTCCTTATACCAAGGGATATCCCTGGCATTTTTTCTTCTCTTCATATGCCAGCTCTTAATATAATGCTATATTATTAAGTTGGATTAGATTTTTATGGTAGTTTAAATGAAAATGGACCCCATAGGCTCACAAAGAGTGACACTATTAGGAAGTACAGCCTTGTTGGAGTGGGTGTGGCCTTGTTGGAGTGGGTGTGGCCTTGTTGGAGTGGGTGTGGCCCTGTTGGAGTGGGTGTGGCCTTGTTAGAGAAAGTGTGTTACTAGGGGTGGGTTCTGAGGTTTCAGATGCTCAAGTCAGGCCTAGTGTCTCTTTCTCTTCCTGCTACCTACAGATCCTGATATGGAACTCTCAGCTCCTTCTCCAGCACCTATGCCTTCCTGTCATAAATATGCCCGCTGCCTTGTTCTGCCTTATTAGCCAACACCATAGAATCCATTACTAACATGACACTGCCTTAATAGAATCGAAGGAGAAAGATGTCTCAGTCGCAGGTCTGTATCAGAGTCATCAAGCCTCTGTTCTTAATCCCTCCAAAGGTTCACTAGATGCTTAAAACTGTGCACACTCCACCATAATGTGTTCCTGTCGTCTCTTCTGTATAATATTGCACGAAGGATAGCACACTCAGAGCTACCAAAATATTATTAGTATTCATGTACAAAATCAAATCTACATGTGTTATTACATTAGACACATGTCACCAATTTTAAATGGAGCAAAGGCACATGGGAATGATCGTAGAGGGGAAAAGAAAGGGGGATGGAACAATTATCTTATAATCTCAAAGAAGTATTTACAAAAAAAAAAATCAGAAGCAATCAATGGCTGGTGAGAGAGTGAGAATCCATTTTCTACAGGTAGAAGTTCCTGGATAGGTTATCCAATATGAAGCAGTCAGTCCTAAACATGTGTACTTATGGGCATCACTAAATGAATTCATTTAGTGTGCGTGTGCATGTGTGTGTGTGTGTGTGTGTGTGTGTGTGTGTGTGTGTGCTTGTGAGAGAGAGTGGGAGGGAGAAGAGGGAGAATTAAAGAAGAAGCCATGAATCATGAACTTGAGAAGAAGTGAGGGGAAAAAAGAGAAGTAGTGTGGGGATGTATACTAAATATAGTACTCATGTACACAATTCTCAAACAACCAAAAAAACTAAATTAAAACTATAATTTGTGTTCTGAATCTGTCATCAGTGCACAGGGCCTGGCATAACCAGTGCAAACTTACCTCACAGAATAAACAGGAATAAAGCTGAATCTTTCGATTGCTCCGTGAGTTGGAGACAGAATTCTAAGCTCTGTTTCACCAGTGGCTGTCAGGGTAGTTACAGCAAATCATCCAAAAAAAAAAAAAAAAAAAGCTTCTCATCTAAGAACCCTGCATATAGGCACTGTTCGGAAAGTGTTATTTCCTTGCCTTTGCTAATGGAATAGATTTTGGTCTAAGCAACTATTCCAAGACACCACACCTGGGGCCAAGCTATTTCCTCTATTCCCTGGCACTCTATGGATGGCTTTGTCAGGACATGAATTCTTGCCAACTTTTTTTTCTATAGTAGATCCTCATCATTAAAAATGAAACAAAAGTGACAGAGATAGTAGAATAAATAAGAACATTTAATTACCTGAAATGTTAATTTGTAGTCATAGGCTGCTTCAAGCTGAAACTATGGATACCTACTTCTGCACCTGGGGACTCTAGCCTCCTCCCATGGCCCTGTATCTCCTCCCTCTTACCGGTCTTCCTTTGCTATCCCTGACCTTCAAAGCTTTCATCTCTAATTGGAAGGCCTGGGAACAATGCAGCAGACTCGTGGACTGATTGGCTCAGTGCGCTGTCATTCATATGCTGGTTCTGCCTTTTCTCAAGTTTACACTCCTGTCACCTAGGAAATGCCAGTGACTGTGAGAGCCCAGGCTGTTTGTTCTGGAAGAAATGACAGGCGGAAATTCTAGTGGCAATTGTTCGGTTTCTAAAACAGCGTCAAAACTGGTGCCCCACGTTTTAAAAGGAAATGTTCGGTAAATTGTCTTATTGCTTTAGAGGCGGCTCCCTCCAGACTCTGCAAGATTGATTCCCTGATGGCTTGTTGCCAAGTGAGACTGGAAACCTCAAGCCTCAGGAGCAAGCAGTTGGCAATGTAGGCAATGCCGGCCTCGTTGTTCTACATTCACACACCGAGAAGATACCTTCTCCACAGTAGTTTGGCTTCTGTATTTTTACCCTTTATCTCCATTCACTTCACACTTGTTCTTAGCAGTACGTTTGCCAGTGCAAAAACAGTCTTGTTTTTCCCCTTGGAGGCGGTGGGGGGGGGGGGGGGGGGAGGCCAGAGAATATCTAAGCCACACCTGTATTGAATATCTATGATACCCACACTCCCACCCCAGTGTCACTCTACCCTGGAATCACACAAAGCACTAGGACCAGAACTTTCTAGAAAAGCCTCCTTTCCACTTTCTGTTATGTATTTTACGCAGACACATGTTTTAAAAAATCATTAAAATAAACAGTATAATTTCTAAGATTTGATATAGACATCAAATAAGAAGATTCGTTTTTTAAAAAAATCAATATTAGTTGTGATTTCCGACAACCATATGAGGAGCAAGAAAACAACTACCTGCTCAAAAAACAGCTTTCTTTGTCTCTTTCTGGGTCAGATGCTATTTCAGGGGATCCCTTCCAGTAGAACATGGTACTTAGCAAGTTAAGAGAAACTGTAGACATGGGCAGGGATTCAGTGTGCTTCCCACTTCATCCCAGGGTAGCCTGAGTGTCTCCACAAAGCAAGAGGCATCTCATTTAAAACACCTCAACACAGTGGCATTGGGCTGTGCCATTTTACTCTCAGAGAGTGAAATCATGAGGCTAGCAGAGTGAATGTGTAAGCATTGACCACTAAAACAAGAAGTACCATCACAGACAGATAAACCTTGCCTTTAATTGATCAGTAAGATGGTGAGAGACAGCTAGGAGCTCCCAGAGGCCCAGGAGGGAGTCTTGTTCATCTTTGAATCTCCCATTGCAGTACCCTGTACATCTTTGACCTTAATGAAGGTTGGTTATTCAACCTTGTTGAACCAGATAAAATTCACTCATATTCAGGACATTTAAAATGGAAATCTATCTTCTGTAAACAGCTGCTTCCTTACACCAAGCAGTTTTTTAATTAATTAAATTAATAATTTCATGCACACACATAATACAGTCTGATTACCTTCTATCATTCCCCTTGTCTCTCTCTAATTACCCCCTCATCATTCCCCAGATCCATGACTTTGGGTCTTGTTTTGTGACTTACCTAGTTTAATGAGGTCTATCTGTGTAATCGTCAAATTGGAATTATCCCCTGGAGCCTGAAAGAGTCACCAGTGGACACATGACTGAAGACAATCAATCACTCCCCTCTCTCAGGATATATCATCAGCAAGTAGTTCAGCATTGAAGTGCCTCCTCCATCTGTGCCAGACTGTTAATGGGCATATTCTTGCACAGAGCCAGCACAGGCATTCTCACTGAGCTCATCATTGCAATGGTTGTGTTTTGGCTGGAAGATGGTATTTTCAAGTCCTTCTTCCTACTTTTCATCTCTTACACTCTTTCTGTACATAGAATCCCTAAATGTTTAGAACTGACCACTCAACCATCCCTTAATCTATGGGCTGCAGCAATAGACTATCCAAGTGGAAACCCCAATTATTCGGAGCCATCTGAGGTCCCTTGTGTTCCTTTCCCAGTTCCTCAAAGGCTGTTTCACCACCACGGTCAGTCTTCTTCCTGTCTTCTCTGATTCTGCCGGTTGTTCTGACAAGCGTGTGGGTCTGAGTGTGGGTCTGGTCTGGCTCCAGTTCTTGATCCGGCTCCTGTTCTATCTCTGGCATGATATCTGAAAGTGACTCGCAAATGAATTCTTATCTTTAGAGTGAGTTCTGGCACTGTCACATTGAGCAATGATCGGTGCTTAGTGTTCCTTTGGTTTGGTGGCTTTTGACTCACTTGCCTCTTCAGCCTGAAATATTGCTTCTAATATTTTAGGTTCTGTATGTTGTATATAAATTTTATTAGACTGTTAAGTCGTGGAAAGCTTTTTTTGCTTCTTCAACTATGGGAGATAAGTTTGCTGGGTATATTTCAGGTTGTCCTCCCAGTCTTTTAGTATTTGAAGAGTCACTTTCGGCTCTGGCTCTTCTGGCTTTCAAAATTTCCACTGAGAAATAAGTTGTTATTTTGATGGTTTTTCCTTTATATGTGACTTGGGTTTTGTTTGCTTGTTTCCTTGTTTGTTTTGGTTTTGTTTTGTTTTGTTTCTTTTGAAGATTTCAATATTCTTTCTTTGTTTTCTACATTTAGTGTTCTAACAATGATAGATGTGGAAATTTTCTTTGTTTACTTGGTGTTCTGTGTGTTTCTTGTATCTGTATGATATGTCTTTCCTTAGTTTGGGAAAGTTTGCTTTTATATTCTTGTTAAAGAGCTAGTCTTTCCCATTGACCTGGGTGCTTCTCTCTCATTTATTCCTTCAATTTAAAGATTGTTTTTCATAGTGTCTTACAATTTTTTTTTGGTTTTTTCCTGATTTTTTTGCAGTCTTTCATATTCTTTGTTTATTTGGTCTAGATCCTCTGTTTTATCTTTGAGCCCTGATATTTCATCTTTTGCTTGAAAGACTACTTGTGAGTCTTTCCTTTGAGCTTTCTGGTTGGGTTGTTGGGTTTTTCAGTTCCATCTTGATTTGATCTTGAACCCACTTTAATGTTTTGATCTCCTTACTGAATTCCATCCTCAAGTCCTATTTTTTTTTATCTTTTCCATCAGCCTTATGTTTGTGTTTTCCTGGTCATCACTCAGATGCTTATTTTCCTTAATTTCTTTCTTCTTAACTTTATTGTTCTGTTTCTTTGTGTCTTCTTTAAGCTCCTTGAATTCTGATGAAGTTTATAATTTTTCTTTTAAGTTCTGAATCCTGGAATTCATCTAGGTAAATCTCATTGTCAAGCATTCCTATAGGCCTCATAGGTTGAGGGGTGAGATAACACCTGTATCTTTCACATCATTGGTACTTTTGTGAGGAGATCTCAGCATGTGACTTCTTTAGTCACTCCTGTGTCAGACATAAACAGAAAAGAATGGGCAGAAGAAGAGTGGGGTCTCAAAGTTGAATGTGACTTGGATGGAATGAAGTCAGTTAGACAGAGGGGCCTGGGCTGGTGTTCAGGAAATGGGTTCTTCAAATCGCACATTTCCGTGTGATTGTGGTTCCTTTTCAAGGGAAATGGCATTTGGAGACTGAACATACTACCTAGCCCCACCTTTTTCTAGTGAAAGACTGCTGTTGTTGTTTTCTTTCAGTCTTATAATAAACAGGTTAGTTAAGATTATAAACATCTCATATCTATACCTCTGTGTTGAGCTCTTCCTATCCTAATTAGATAAAATTATGAAGTATTGCTCAGCTCTTAAGTTGACATAAAAGCCCATATTGCAATGTTATTGTTCTATTCAAACCCCTCATTTCTGATTCTCTTTTTAGTAGCTATGAAACCTCTCAATGTTATCAAATTATCGATTCATTTTCTCAATCTTATGCAAAGATAATGCATTCTCAAATGATAATAGACACAACTATAAAATACAGATAATACATTGCAAAGCCATTTGTAATTATGTTTGTCTTTAATCTGAGAATTTAATGACCAAATTAAACTTTCTCGGTGGTCATTGTTTTAAGTTTTCTTTTTTATGATTTTCATAGTTATAAAAATGTTGGTGAGAAGAAGTGCACTCACTCTGTACATATTTTGTTTTAAGGGCTCAACTTTTTTTCTATTTTAATATATCTTGTATATAAAATACTAGCACACCTGCAAATCCAGAGGTTGTGTCTAATGTGAACTGTGCTATGTTATCCTAATTCACACACTACAGATGAGCCCTCACAGGAGTTCCTCATGTATATGTGTCTTCAAGAATAAATAATATTTTATGAAAATAGACACACATTATTCATTTCCCTTTAACTCCTACTATCTTGAAAAAGTAGGACATTCTATATTTATCACTTCTTTTTGTATCTTCTTACTTAACAACATTGAACCTCATTCTGTATCAATTTATAAATGTCTGGCTTATTCAATTTTACATATAGCTGATACTCCAATGAGTGGATAGTCTGTAATTTCTTTCCTTTCATTATTTTAACTTCTCAGACATAAGGAAAGAAATCTTTCATTATCAGAATCTTATCAAAAATCTTTTCTCCCAAGTTCTCAATTGCAAATGAACTTTAATTCTGATTTCTACCAAGAAAAAAAAAAGAGTTTATTTCATTCACATGTTGTCATTGTCAGCCAATTTGGTTTATATACATCCTGGAAGTGGCTAGTCCAGCCTAACAGGAACAGGAGAATGAAGCATAGCAGGCATTCTGAACTCTGAGGAAAGGTTATAAAATAAGAAAATACTTAGGAGTAAATAGAAATTGTCAAATATGTGGGGTTTCATCCCAAATGATTGGAGAAATAAGAGTCAGAGAATGAGAAGTCACAGACAGAATGAAACTGTCATAAAACTGTGAACGGCAGATAGGAGTAAAGAAAAAGAC
Source organism: Lophiomys imhausi (assembly GCA_907164525.1). Classification (NCBI taxonomy): domain Eukaryota; kingdom Metazoa; phylum Chordata; class Mammalia; order Rodentia; family Muridae; genus Lophiomys; species Lophiomys imhausi. Next base: position 147,839 of record CAJQZJ010000182.1, read on the forward strand.
ATGGTGCGGAAAGAAAGTTTTGTACTAGAACAAGGGGATCCAGGTAATGAGGAGTCACCAGTAAGTCAACGTATTATGAAAAGGACAAAAAATAATGAGGACAACTGGAGATCCACCAGCAGAAAAAGGGAAAGAAGAAACTGGATGTTCCTTGTGTTAGGATGAGGGAACCCTTTAAAGAGAAAGAGTTCCCAATATCCTCTTCAAGGTCAAATTTATTATTATATCTTCTTTTCCTTCTGAGCAACACCCAGGGACCTGAGGTTCAGCACTTCCTTAAACAGCCACAAGGTGCCCACAGCGAGCCTCAACAGAAACACTAGGAATAGGACCTCTACCAGGTTCTGAATGTGCTGTGGCTACTGAAAGGCGCAGGGCTTTAAGTGTGCTCCTCCCTTAGGATATGGTCAATCCAGCCCACCAGACGGTGGGAAGGTGGGGGGCAGGGGGCAGGGGGGAAGTGCCTGGTGGCTCTGGCTGCCATTGCTGCAGACTTGTACCTATGAGCAGACACAGAATGTGTTATCAATGTTACCAATGCACTGTGCCAATACTTGAGACCATATAACATATATACATGCACACCTATTCACGTGAACTCATACACACGCACGCACACACACACACACACACACACACACACACACACACACACACACAC
>CAJQZJ010000182.1:148509-163271 GCA_907164525.1 Lophiomys imhausi
ACACACACACACACACACACACACACACACACACACACACACACACAGTTTCTACTACATACCCATAGGTTAGGTTCAAACGAAATTATTAGTATACCCTTGACATGGTCTACCTGAGTCTCAACTAAAAGTTCAATAGAAAGAAAACAAAAAACAAAAACAAAGCAACAACAACAACAACAAAAAAACCTTATACAGAAGGATCAAATTTAACCTTTGAAGGGAGATTTTTAAAAATGATTGTTTGTAAGGATTGTCCCTATAGTGCAGAAGCTGTGCTCACATTAAATACATCTGAATATATGTGAGAGGGTGTATATCTGATACAGTGATTAGGACATTCTAAAGCATAGATCTCACTCCTTATCAAAGAATCTTCTTCTTCTAGAAACACATAGAGACCATTCCAGAAGGCTAAAACTAGGGAAAATATATAGAACAGCTGACTATGGGGTGTCTGGACCCAACTGATACGTTTACACATTTGCACATTTCCTACACTTAAGTTGTTCAGAAAACATCCCAGATGAGTGGATGGCAAAACCCTAAGAGCCAGAGAATCAGGAAGTTTGGCAGGGAAATTACACCCACAAAATCTCAATAACACAGCTTCCTAAAAACAGACCTGAACAACTCCAGCATACATGGAGTGTCATGGGCTCAGCACAAGATAAAGAACTACAGGCAATTAACAACAGCTGGGAGAAGGAGAATTAGTTTTCCTGGGAATGAGGCCCCAGATTGCTTTTTATTCAATACCAAATAGTCAGCGCTAGAAACATATGCATGCAGGCAACACTGGCCAGACTCAGCAGGCTATCTTTATCGATTTACTTATATCTACATGTAATAGAATTTCTCCTTCATTCTTGCTTTGTTCACTTTCCTCACCTCTGCTTTCCCTCCCTTTGCACATCTGCTCTCATCAACTTTATACACTGTGTTCTGCTTCCTCTATTTTGAGAGAAGCTTGCAGTATGGGCATGGTAGACCTCTCACTTCTGCATTTATAGGTCTTGTTGCTCCATGCTGAGAACAGGCTAATGTATTATTGACAATAATAAAGAATTCAGCTCAGACTGTGTTTCGCATGGAATCTACTCATGTTTTCTGAATAGTGAGTCATTTCCCTATTGTGTAGATGTGGTTTTACTAAACAGCACCTGTGTCCAAAATTTCCCAGCATATTTTCAGCCATAATCTCATTTTTCTGATTCAGGCATTTAGTGTGGTACTGGCAGGACTCCAAAAAGCAATACAGAAACAAGAGCAGCTATTTGAAATGTAAATAACTCTCTCTTGCCCAAAAACTCTATGTCTCTATATATTATATGTGAGGTTACTCGGGTTGGCATTCAGGAACTTTCCTATATATCCTCACACTGTGCAAAAATTCAATAAGAAGATCTGCATTTTTCAAGCAGCTTGTGTCTGCATGTTTGCATGCACACTCATGCCATGCCCATGCCAAGTCAGAGGTCTTTGGCTTGAAAACCCGGTGTCTCTTCCCAAGCAGATGATAGATATTCAGGCATGCACTCCAAAATTCTTGCAGGGGCATCTGTTTCCATTAGAAAATGAGGATCATCCAGCTGCTGAGAGGGTTTGGAGCTGGAGCCGGAACAACACAATCAGGGAGTGTTTTCTGTCAGTAGTAGGAAAAAGCTTTTAATCTGATCTACTGCCAACTTCTCTAGCCCACCAAATCTTTGTTGTTTGGTATTGTATTTGTTGTTATATTTTCCTTTTGACAGGAAAGAAAATTACCGGTGCCTCCCATTCCCCACAGTAGGGTTTCCTCTGGGCACTACAAGTCCCTATCCTTTCTTCTTTCTGTCCAACCCAAACCCAGTTGAAAAATCCATGTGTGTGATTCTATAAATTGCTCTTTGCCTCAGGCATAGACGCATGTGTACCTGACTTTCAGAACTCTGAATTTCCCAGAAAAACACTCACCAAATGAAGTTATTGTCAGAAATTTTGGCAGCTTCTGAAATCACAAACCCAAGAAGAAACAAACTCACTGGCAGTATAGTCTGCTGTTCAGCCATGTTATTTACATATTTGTTCAAGCCTATGCTTAGAGAGTGGATTTTCAAACACTCATCCACACAACTATGAAACACAAGTAGTTAATTACAAGATCAAATGCCCTTATGCTTTTTAAAATTTATTTATTTATTTATTTATTTATTTCTTCAAGTTACATCTCAATCACAATCCCCTCCCTACTCCCCCCTCCAGCCTCACTATCCCACCCTCTTCCACCTCACCCCCCATCCACTTCCCTTTTTTTAAGTTTAAAGTATATCTTTTCTCCCCCAACAGCTCCCCCTTTCAGTCCAACTAATGGCTCTTTCTCTTATAACAACAAATACAATACCAAACAACAAAAATAATTAGACTGCAATTCTGAGAATTATAAGACTTAGCATACATTCCCTATCTCCAGTCCATACATATTTGGCAACTGATTTTAACATTCGACTATGCAACCACCTCCATGAGTTTAAAGATCTATATCCAATTCAGCTTCCATCCTAACTTGCATCACAATTTTCAAAACATTTTCTTAGATCTAGAACACCCTCTTAACTCCTAAACAACTCAAAATTTAACTATGAGACTATAGCTATCTAGTCTTCAACCACATCAGAGACCTGAGAAGGATAAATATATCTGATTATACAGGAGGTGCAGGGCCATCAGCTTCCAAAACTAAGAAATGACATACAACTGGCCACCTGGACAGTTTCCAATTTCTCTCCATACATTAGAGCATCAGTCTTCAGCCATTTGCACCCATTTCTCTAACAGACATTAATTGTAAAGCAGGAATTATGAAGGACTTGCCTACCTGTCTTGGCAGAGCTAGGGTGTCCACTTACCTTGCTTCCCAAGTTTTGTCCTTTTTAGGCAGCAGTCTGTCTACAGTTGAAGCAAGGGATTTTTCTTCCCACTTGCCACTAATTCAACCATCTCCAACTGGAGATTCTTTGATGCTCATCATGTACTTGGAGTAGAATAGGGGGTGCTGTCAGGAGCTGACATGTCTCGATATCAAAAAAAAATCTTAAGTTAAGAAAACATCTTAGAATGCCATATACTACAGATCTCTTGAGGTTTTTGAAGACCACCTATCTATCTTCTTATATTTGGATAAGCAAATGTCTCTTGTCTCTTAGCAACTTGATTTCTGATTAACTTAGAAAATAACTGTGATATACTACCCTAGTACCCAAGAAAATGACATGCTTAAATGACTATTAGTTTTGTTTCTTAATTATCATAAACAGTTTATGACAGTTGCTAACAAAAGGCCAAAACTTTACATTTCATTTTTAGGCATTACCTAGGTACAATACCTTAAAAAGAGTTAACCTTAATTTTGTATCAACATACAAAGATAAGTACCAATGTAGCCAAATATAATCTTAATTTTTACCAATATACAAAGATCAATACCGAATTAGTCAAATATAATCTTAATTTTATATCAATATACAAAGATACAAGAGCATATTCAATAATCTGTCCCATTTTCTTTATCATTCCTATATTATGTCTATATCCATTTTTTTCTCAAGTCTTTTTACCCCTACATTGGAGAGAAAGAATGAAATAGAAAAATAAAAAGAGAGAATAACCTCCAAAACCTATTTAACAAGACCATTTAACAACTTGTAATCTCTCCCCCTAAGTAACAACAGTTATCTATAACCCATCAAATGACCAAAGGGGGGGAAATCACCCACCCCACCTTCTGGAGATGGGATGTCACTCTCTTAAAATTACTTCCTCCTGAACTGGGACGTAGTAAACCTGTTTGGGGCCCAAATAAGAATGGAAAAATGGTTAAGTATGTTAATAGAATCATTTGATGTTCAGTCCTTTTGTGCTCAGCTATTTAAATGTCCTAAGAAATTTGTAGACAAAAGCTGAACTTCAGGGATTTACTAAAGTTCTGGCTGGAACAGTCTGTGGAGCTGAACAATCTTAGCGATTTTGGGTTGTTGTGGTTGTAGATTTGTGAGGAAACAGCTATTGAGAAAGTCTGCGAGGCTGGATCGTCTGGGCTACTTGTCTTCTTTGGTGTCTGATCTGTTTTCTTCTGAGGTTTCAGTTGTCCAGTTGTCCCTGGACTCCTTAGATGGATGCTTTTAATCTCCTGGGAGGATAACAACAGAGCCCTGCCCTAATCCTTATGCTTTTCTTTAACAGAGAATTTGACACTCAAATATTTTTAACAATTAGTCATGTTAGTTTTTCATGTTTTTCATAGTAAGACAAATCCTGGTGAGGAGGTGAAGTGCACTCATTTCAGTGTATATTTCATTTTATGTGTTCACCTACTTTGTTCATTTTTAGTATGTTTTGTGCACAAAATGTTGGCACACCTGCAAAGCAGAAGGCTGTGGGGAATGAGAACTGTGATGTGTGAACCTTCTTCACACTGTGTCATCCTCACAGTGCAGAGGAACCATCATGTGACTTTTCTGGTTTACACTTGTTTTCAAGAATAAAAGTATATTGTATAAAGAATAGATGTACACTATTCATTGCACATCAACTCTTAGCATCTTAGGAAATGTGAAAGATGTACTCATTGCTTCGTTTGTGTTATTTTGGTTAAAAACACTGAACCTCACTCTGCACATATTTCCAAAGCTCTGGCTTATTCTGCTTCACAGATGCACATTACTCCAATGAATAGACAACAATTTATTTCGTCTTTAAATTTCTTAGACATTAGAAAAGTAATCTTTCATATCGGGAGCATATTGAAAGTATTTCTTCCAGTATTTCAATTGCATATGATTTTTATTCTGATTTTACCAAGTAAAAATTACTGCATTTTTTTTCTACTTCGTATCCTGGGAGTGGTTGCTGTCCCTGTCTAAGGAAAACAGTGGAACAGGACAGTTCTGAGCACTAAAGCATGTTTATACGGAAAGAGGAAAAAAAAGAAGAGAATTTGCCAAATATGTGCTTTTGATAGAAGGAATAGAGGGAAGCAGAATATGAGAAGTCACAGGGAGAACAAGCCTGTTGAAGAACTGAGTGAGGAGGAGGAGCAGGTGAATGCAAAGGTATATTATATCTAAGTAAGGAGGCAAAGGTCATAAGGCTTGACTTTTATGTGTTGGTAGCTTCAGTTGCCCTTTCTCTTGCCCCCTAAAATGGTTCAATCACCCAGAAACATCAAGTCCTTTTTAAGAATGACTTCTTTGCATAGTCTCAGGGTGGTGTCTGGAGGCCTGGCCCTCATCTCAGTTCACTCAGACTCATACACCAAGCCTGCACTATGTCAAATATTTTCAACCACTCTCCCCTAACTGCACATGTGTGAACCTGTCAAGACTAACCATTTCCAGCAAACTGTCTAAGTGGAGTGGTTGGTAGGGACTTCTTTAAAGCATATCTACAGACAGCTGTGTTTAAAGCTGGTAAAGACAGTGTTTGGGTAAAGATTAAGTGGTAAGTATTGAACTACAAATGACGCAGATAATTTTTGGCGTTTGGGTTGAGATCAAGTAAAAGTGAGGCGAGGTTAGAAGTACAGAATTGTTGCCTCCGAGTGACTCTCTGGCTGGAAAGCAGTTTTAGATAGCATAAAATAGCCTTAAAATTCCACTTTTCCTCAGAAAGGCACGTTCAACCTTCACATTTAGAAGGAAAGCATAGTGTTGCTGCTGTTGGCCTTACTAGTGTGGACAATTTAGACCTCGAGTTTTCAAGTCATGGGGATTTCAGATTTGTCAGAAGGTATGGGGTTTCTTCTTCGGAGCAGTTGCATTTTAGCATTGAATACCGATATTTTGAGAAGGAAGCAGCCTCCTTGCTGTCAATATTGAAAGTCTTCCAGTGTGTTTTGAAAGCTTCTAGTAAGAGCCGCCATGATTCATTACAATTACATCAGTAGAGAGTCAAAGATGTTTTTAATTAAAAAAAAAATGTGTCATTGTGGTTAAACTTTGGCCTGGTGCCCACTTACAAAATTAACAGTTTAATTATTGAAGGTAGGGTTTGTGAGCCCCTGTAGATAAGAGAAGAGGCATACACAGACACCTTAATGTGGGATCTGTACGGATGATGGGAAATTGCACCTGAATTGTATTCACAGTACCTACAGGGAGCAATACCAGCTCCTCCATACTTGATGAATGAATGTATTGCTCTACTTCAGTGTATATGTTGAAGTGTCTCCATTTTTCTTTTTCTGTGTTCGTAATTTGTACTATGGACAGGATATGCTTGGTGTGCAAGGGTCATCATTGGGTTTCTAGATTTATTTAATGTGATATACCAATTTTTATAAGTGATACTTAGATAATTCTAATAACTGCACACTGAAAACTTAAAATTTTTGCATTTGAAAAAATCATAAGGTGAAAATAAGAAGCAAAAGAGCAGAAAATAGTGAGTTACCAACTCAGGGGCATCATTGCAGGGATGTGGGGGTGAGTAGGGAAGCAGAGAATGCTAAAGTTTCTCTGTGCTGAGATGTGGAAGACCTCTGAAGAGCCACAGACTTTTCTTCCTGACTCCAGAGCAGAACCCAGTTTCCCAGCATTACATCTGCTTCACCTTCCTGGCTCCACTCAGATACCGGGTCACAGCACCAAGAACCTTCACACAAAGCCATAGAGTACCCAGAGTGAGCCCTAGCAGAAACAGGAGGACATCCAGCAGATACTGCTCATGCCATGGCTGCTGGAGAACATAAGGCTTGAGATGTGCTGCACCCCCTGTCTGCAAGATGTGATCTATCCAGCCCACAAGCCGCTGAGCAGGGGGCAGTGGGTGGGAGTGCCTGATAATCTTGGCAGCCATTGCTGCAGACTTGTATCTGTGGACATAGACAGGGAGAGAGTGTTACCAGCGTGTTGTGCTAGTACTTAGATCTTACATGTCATTTAGATTTTACCTCTCTCTCTCTCTCTCTCTCTCTCTCACACACACACACACACACACACACACACACACACACACACACACACAATTTCTAGTACATATCCATAGATCAGCTCCAAACAAAATCTGTTGGCATACCCTTGATACTGTCTACACAAGTCCCATCAGAAAGTTACTATGACACATTAGGTTACCCCAGAACCCATGCACATGTGGAGAGTTGCATTCAATGGGTTAAAGAGTAAGTAAATAAATAATTACATAAAAAAAACAAAGGTTTTAAAAGGAGAAATGAAGTTGGGAGGGAGCTGCTGGAGGGGAGAATACAGGTGACTTGATCAAAATACACTCTATATAAACATGAAATTTTTCAAGAACAAAGTACAAAAATCATTTTTAAAAGTTCAGTATAAGGGGAAAATCTCCATAGAATGGCCATAGCTAATTTTTGAAGGGAAAATCATTTAAAATTACCATTTAAGGACTACTTTATGGCCCTGTAGTGCTGAGAGATTGTTCATACTAAACACTATGAACCCATGTAACAGGATATATATATTTGATTGAGTGATTAGGACATTGACACCTGAGTGTCTTGTCCTGTTTGGCTCTAAAATCACTGTGCTGAATGGGCAAGAGTTCTGTGTGTCTCCAAGCCCCAATCCCTGTGTCACTTGTGCTAGATTTGTGAAAACAGGCCTGTTCTGAGCCCTAAGAACAGAGTGAAAACTGATACACACTGCTTCTTTATGGTGTGCACTCTCTATGTGCTAGTGTGGGACACACAATAAAGATGCTGCAAGGATTTCCAAGTGTCAAAGAGAAAGCAGTCCATGGCACGTCAGGGAGATCAGCCTCATTAAAAACAAACCAATGTCCTCTGCTTCAAGTGGAACTCTACTATAGGTACCCAAAAATGTGGGACATCATGAAGATGCCATGTAAACAATAAATGATCACACCACAGTAGCTAGAAGCATATTTTCAGCACCTCACCTAAAGTCAGGATTAATAGCAAAGGAAAAGCAGGAGCTTCAAGAATAACACATATGTTATAGCACATCCTACAAAATTCTAGTTTCACTGGAAAGCAGACTACCCAAATCCCTTAGTGTTGAGCCCCCATTCGGCCTAAGGGATCACAACCCCAGAGAGCTGCATACCTCTTGTGGTCTATGACTTCCTTCATTGCATGTGCAAATGTCTCAGCCTTGAGTGCCTGTAGTTGAATAGAAATACCAAATTTCTTGCTTCTACTCGGACCATATTTTCAGGTTGGTCTGCAAAAAATGGAATCCCCACCATGGGTACTCCATAATGGATGGCTTCCATTACGCTATTGATTCCCCTGTGGGTGACAAAAAAGACGAATGCTGGGGTGAGCTGTTGCAAAAGAGAAAGATGGTCCAATATTCATGAAAGATGGTTCATAATAAACTATGAAAGTTTCAGATACCAGGTAAAGCAGCAGACACAAGAAATACCAATGTGCTGGGGATTTATTGATTTTGCTTTTGAGATTTATAATGTTCCAGGATATGATATCCAAACTTCCCTCTGCAGAGAAATGCCTTCTTTCAATACAAAACCATCTAGGACCTAGAACCCAGGGTCAGCTACAAGGAGAGTGACAAATCAGGCATGTTTCCCTGTCCTCTGTCTGTCCTCATCTTTTCCATTGATGCTTTCTTCTTCATTTTTCTCACCTCTGCCTTCTCTTGCTTTGTACATATACTCTCTCATGAAGCTTATATTCTGTGTGTTTTCTACTCTATTTCAAGAGAAGCTTAAAAGGGGGATGGTGGAACAGACACTTCTGGATTTACAGGTCTGGTCTGTGGCTCTATCTTTAAATCAGTCAAATATTTTCTTGTGATCATAAAGAAACCATCTCGAAGTATACCTCACACAAAATCTACCTGTGTACCCTGGAAAGTAATCCCTTTCCCTATTGTGTAGCCTGTGGTTTTATTGAACAGAGATCTATAGCCTAAATTTCCCAGCTTATTTTGAGTCAGAAACTTAGGTACAAAACTTGGATTCAGTCATTGAGTGTGGGGGTGATGGTTCTCCAAGAAGTCCACAAAAACAAATGATTTGAGGGAAGGTGGCTCTAGGGAATTCTCTCTGTTTCCCATATCATCCTGTGAGGTTTCTCAGGTTGTCACCCAAATAGCTTCCTATGTTCTCAAACCCCCAACATCAGTGTTGTATCTGTGGTTTTTGCCCTTAAACAGGAGCCAAGATGTGTCTATGTGCTTACATTCATATTTGTCTTAAAATTGATCATTATGAGAAAAGTGGCAACAGCCCCAAGAAGTGGTTACAGTTCACATGTTGTCCAAACTTGTGTTAGAGTGATCCTGTTCAGGGTAGATACTGTTAGTCAAGGCAACATAACTGATCACATCTAATTAGAGACTTGAGACCTGTCTGAGTTGGAAAGGATAAATAAGTCGCTGCTACAGCCAGTCTACAGTGAAGCCTGATTCCTCTGAGAACTCTAGCTGCTACTGCTTACCTCTTGAAATATATATTTACCTATCAGAAGCCTTTTGTTCTGCCAGTCCAAGCATCCAGACATGAGATATCTATTAAGCCCCAGAAGCATTTTAATGAAAGTAAAGTAACAGGTCTAAGAGGTGCTTACCCAGAAGGTCAGTCTGGGGAAGCCAATCCATAATTTTGACATTTGGGGCTAATCTGATATCTTTGGGCCAATGAGACTCCTTGCATGTCCACAGCACCCCTTGCTGGAGGTGAGCAAAGGCATTGTTCATCTCCTTAATAACTTCCTTGGTCTGATATGTGCTCACAATGGAGCCCAGGGCCACAAGGACAAAACCTGAGTCTCCAAACTTAGTGATAAAGTTCTCCAAGTCCTCGAAGAAACATAAAAGAAAGAAGGCAAAAGAAGTGATTTGCAAAAGTCAAGGCCTCTATGACATGAAAGCAGGTCAGGTATTGAATAAGCCCATGCTTTGTTTGCTTGTATTTTATATGATAAAAGTTCTTTCATAGCCCCTGTACAGCTGTGCCCTGGGTACTGTATTCACGCATACTGCATTTATTAACAGTCACCTCTACACCATTGGTCTTTCATGAATTGCTCTTCCAAGCAAGCACATATACAAGATTTTATTTGAGTAACTTATTTTTATTGTTTAAAGTATAATCTCAGGAGTAAACTGTTAAGGGAAATTTCTATGATTAATAACTTGAAGCCCTTCTAAATGGTTTTTAGCATCAATTGCATTATTTTATATTCATTCTAGAAATATAGCATACAAAATTTCTCCACTTGCTTTGTTCTATATTTTCTTCTTCTCTGGTTTTGTTTTCTAGCTTTGGTTATAGTAATGATAGATTCATAGAATGGGCTGAGAAGTATTCTTTCCTGTAGAATTACCTCAAATATTTATAGAGGAACTGGCATTAATTCTTAAATGTTTCACTTAATTCACCAGTTAATCTATGTTATATTATACTTTCTTGATGAAAGATTTTGCTCTTTTTCCCAATCTAATTTATCTAACAAGTTTCAGATTTTCTATTTATCTTTGATCAGTTTTGTTAACAGACATGCATAGGAATTTGTCCATTCCTGTAGATCAGTCACCTAATTGGATGATACATCATGTTTATATAATCCCTTATAATTTTTATTGTTTTAAGTAATAGTGGATAATTTTTCACTTCAGAATTTAATTATTTGATTGTTTTTTTCCTTTATTTTCTAGATGACACTGACAATCAGCACACTGTTTCTCTGATTCTATTGATTCTAGTTTTTTTCTATTCATTGTTTCAATTATCTATGCTGTGATTGGTAAAGCCCCTTCTTTCTGCCAGAATCCTGCTTAGTTCTCTATTCATTATCTACTTCCATATATTGATGAGTTATATTATCATTTTCAAATACATTGTCTTCAATAATGGAGATAATAACAGCTACAAATTATATTCTGTCTTGTGTGTACTGCATTCCATGATTCCATTGTGTTTTTTCTCTTTTTCCTTGATAAATAAGATTTTCAAGGGTTCCTCTTGATTTTTCTCTTTATCTCATTGCTAAAAAAGCATATAAAAAATAGAGTCTATGTCTACTTTTATGTGTTGTTGATGTCTATCTCATTCTACTGTATATGAAATATTTGCATTAATTCAAGGTTTTGAAATTTCCTGGGATTGTTTTTGTCTGTGTGTGTGATCTAATGCATCAATCAAGGATTTTGTTTTGTGCCTTAGAGAAGAATATGTGTCCCGCTCTTGCTGGAAAGAATACTTGGAGCTGGAGAGATGACTCAGCAGCTAAGAGAACTGGCTGTTCTTCCAGAGAATCACAATTCAGTTCCCAGCACCCACATAGCAGGTCACAACCATCTGTAACTCTAGCTCTAGGGGATCTGATACACTCCTCTGGCTTCTTCTGGGCCTAGGCACAAATGTGGTGCGCAGACATACATTCAGGGCAAACAGACGTTTAAAGAATACTCTATATCTTTCTAATATTTGTAGTTAGTTTATCACTTATGTAATTAGTGTTATTGAAAATGATAATTTGTGTGGATAGCCTTCTCATTCTATAACTGTAGAATTGAAGTTTTAAGTTATTAACTATTTCTTCTTTTAACTCTTACTTTTTTGATGCTAATGGAACAAATATGCATGATTGGCAGCTCACTATCAGAATCTGCAAGTCCTACTGCCTCGGACTTTCACTGGACATTGCGCTAAGCCTCCGTCCGCTCACTGATGACCCCTGCCTGCAGCACTCTTCCGGGGACTCACTCTCATCAGTGCTTACTAGGTGAGCAACTAACTGGGCAAGATGCTCCAGTGCACCATGTCATCCTACATCAAAAGATCCACAAGATGGCATCCCGGAGACACTCGTACCTTTGTTCACTTTTAGAATTAACCTTAAGTCACAACAGGTTTGCTTTCAAGGCTCTGTCTGTCTAAGATTTGGTGTTCGATAAAGCTGTGTAGAGGTAGTGGGACCTTTAAGAGGACCTTTCCATAGGAGGTCATTAGAATTTAATAGATGGTTAAAGTAATCCTCGTTAGATTTTGAGTTAGTGCCTGTGGGAGACACAATAGAAATATAAGCCCATTCTTTCTCTTCTCTCTTCCAGTCACACATGCTTAAACCATTGTGAGGCCATTGATCATGAAGGCTTCACCCAAGCTGGCTGTTGTCGGTGCCATGTCATGAGCTCAAACTTCCACAACTGTGACCTGAATAAGCTTATTTTCATTATAAAGTCATCCAAATTGTTATTCCATTACAATAATAAAATGTAGATCAATACAAAGCATAATTCTCTGAAATTATTGCCTACATACCCCTTTTAAAATATTTTATGCAACAATTACCAAAAAAAGTAGTATGTGAAGGATTAGTTTCTTTAAAATAGGAGTTTGATCCCTTTAAAGCAAATCAATTGTAAAAAACAAAACAAAACAAACAAACAAAAAAAGAAAACAAGAAGTTTCTGTGCTCAGTAACTTGACTGTATTTCACCTGTAATTTGAACCAACCCTCAAGAGTTCAGGCTTGAAAAGACTTCAGTGTGAGATGGTTGAATTAGTTGCAAGCCTATCTCTTGGCAAGAAAAACCCCTTGCTTCAACTGTAAACAGACTGCTGTCCAAAAAGGACAAAACTTGGAAGCAGGTAAGTCGACAGCCTAGTTCTGCCAAGATAGGGTAGGTAAGTCCTTCATAATTCCTGCTCTACAATCAATGTCTGTCAGAGAAACAGGGCCAAAAGGCTGAAGATCGATGCTGTAATGTATGGAGAGAAAATGGGAACTGTTCAGGAAGCCACTGGTATGTCATTTCTTAGTTTTGGAAGTTGCGGGCTCTGCACTTCCTATATAATCAGATATATTTATCCCTCTCAGGTCTCTGAGGTGGTTGAAGACTAGATAGCTAGAGTCTCATAGTAAATTTTTGAGTTGTTTAGGAATCAAGAGGGTGTTCTGGATCTAAGAAGATGTTAAATTGCAAGTTACTATGAAAGCTGAGTTAGATATAGAACTTTAAACTCATGGAGATGGTTAGATAGTAGAGTTAGATATAGAACTTTAAACTCATGGAGATGGTTAGATAGTAGAATGTTAAAGTCAGGTGCCAAATACATATGGACTGGACATTGGGAATGTATGATAAGCCATATAACTCTCATAATTGTGGCCTAATTATTTCTGTTGTTTTGTATTGTATTTATTGTTATAAGAGAAAGAACCATTTGTTGGACTGAAAGGGGGAGCTGTTGGGGGGGGAAGATATACCTTAAACTAAAAAAAAAAGGGTAGAGGTTGGGGGGGGTTGAGGGGGAAGAGGGTGGAAGGGTGGGACAGGAGGGGGGAGTGGGGAGGGGATTGTGATTGAGATGTAACTTCAAGAAATAAAAAATAAATTATAAAAAGAAAAGAGAACACAACAAATATTTTTAAGTGTGTATAAATAACAAACCAACTAGACTAAGGTGCAATTTGACTTCTTCTTTCAAATATATGAGGAAAGAAAGATGGTCTGTAAAGGTCTATGAGGATGCTTTCCAGAAAGAATCATCTGTGGGTGCCACTTTAATTGTTAAGTAGAATTTTCAAGGAAAGAGAGGAAACCAATAGAATTAACTAAAAGACATATCTATATTTGTTCATCTATGTGGAAGATGAAAGAGGTTCTACACATCCCAATTAAGAACTAAAAGCCTCAGGTTCATCTGTATCACATGACCACTGAAAGATTTTACACTTATCTGTGGCTATTAGCTGTTAAGTTAATGATAACCAAGTTAAAATATATAGAACCACAGAGGTTATGTATAAAATAAGGGGAGAGATAGATCTCATTAAGAAAGAAAAATAGAATAGATAGTTATGAGAGGAAGGGGGACTGGAATAGGAGGATCAAGGGGGGAGAAAGAATGATAAGGGAGGGAATACAGGGATACACAGCTAAAATTAAGGGCCATTGAAGGGTAGTATGGACACCTAATACGATATAATAAAATAGAAGCTTCATATATATATATATATATGGTGATGCAAGCAAAATTGCCAAATAATGTGGGAGACCGAGTCCCAACTAGCCATCTCTTGTCACCAAATGAGCTTCTAGTACCGTAATTGGGTTACATCTAATTGATTTGTTGGCCAAAGTGATCCCAAGCAGGTGCCAAAACTATAGGCTGCTTCCCCCCAAACTGACACCAACGCTCTACTGCTGAAAACACCTGCACAGCTCATTGAACACAGAAAAATTGAGCTGTTTCCTATATAGAGTCTAGATTCTAATGTCTTTTGTACAGGGACATACTCTGTACACTACCAAAAGAGTAACGCAAACACAATCCACCCACAAACCCGTTGGTCTACAATGTTATCCTACCTGCAAGGTATGCTAGGACAATGGTGACACAAACCTTGTAGGAATACCAGTAACTGATTTGACTCTAGACCCACTCCACAAGATGAAATCCATACCCAACACTGTTTGGGTGACAAAGAACCTAAGACTAGATAGCCCAGGGATCTAGGGTAAAACCAAATATTATTAGCCTAAAAACGAAACAAAACAAAAACACTAATAAAATGACTCCTAATGACATTCTGCTATACTCATACATCACTGCCTTGCTCAGTCTTCATCGGAGAAGCTTCCTGCTATAGCAGCTGGTTGAAAATATAGAGACCCACAGTCAGGCATTATGCAGAGAGTAAGAGATCTTGAAACACTCAGCCCTAAATGGGGTGTCTCCACCAAATCCCCCCCCCCCCCCAACAAAACACACACACACACACACACACACACACACACACACACACACACACA
>CAJQZJ010000182.1:163281-181405 GCA_907164525.1 Lophiomys imhausi
ACACACACACACACACACACACACACACACACACACACACACACACACAGCTCAGGGAACCTTGAGGAAGAGGCAGAAAGAGTTTAAGAGCCAGAGGAGATGGAAGACACCAAAAAAAAAAAAAAAAAAAAAGAACAAGGCCTTCTAAACATAAGCAAAGCTCATATGAACTCACAGAGACTGAGGCAGCATGCACAGGGCCTGCATGGGTCTGCACTAAGATATATATATATCCAGTTTAGTGGTTTTATGGGATTTCTGAGTGTGTGAATGAGTGGGTCTCTGATTCTTATGCCTTCTTGGGCTCTTTTCCCTTTGCTTTTTTCTTATCCAACTCTGATATGATAGTTTTGATTTTATCTTATTGTGTTTTATTTTTTTATATTTTATTGTTACCCCTTAGAAACCTGTTTATGTTCTAATGAAAGACAGAAAGAGAGCGGATCTGGTAGGGAGGTACTGGGAGGAGTAGAGGGAGGGAAACTGTAATCAGAATAAATTATGTGAAAAAAAATATTTTCAATAAAAGGAAAAAAGAGAAAGCTTTTAGACAAGCTTAATAGGAAAGGACCAAAGAACGATACATCCATGTACCAGGGAGTTTCCTTCATTAGTGAATTTACATAAGAAGGTGACAAAGTACGTTGAAGTAGGTGACTCCTCTTTCCCTAAATGGCTTCATTGAGATTACACGCACAGATGACAGGTAACTTGTAGAAAAGAAGGCTTAAAATGCACAGCTTTCACGTTCTAGAGAATCATTCTATCCCATCATTTGCTCATCTACCACACACAGCTTAAACACAGTCCATCCCTACATCTGTCAGCATTTCTCTGAACCTCACTCAAAGCATCATGCATCCATCATCACATACTCGTTTGTGAGACTTGATTAGCAATACTTTGGTTCAAAGAATTGAAACAAATTACCTGCCATAAACTAATTCTTCCACAATCGGACGTATATTATTATTAAATTCCTTTTGCTGGTCTTCAGGTAGACTCCACTTTATAACCTGATATGTTTCCTCCTTTTCAAAATCTAATAAAACATCAATTCAGGAAAATTTAAGTTTATCACAATATACCACACATTTTTATGGTGATAAAAGCAATTAATTTAATTAATTTCACATCTTTATGGAAATTTGATTTTTGTTTTCCAGTGGTTTTACTCTCCTTTTAAACCATTCACTTCTGTATTCTGATGTCTATTGATAGTTTACAATAATTTAAGAACTTTTATCAGCCTACATAATGAAAAATGCAACAGCTTTCATTTAAAGACACAGCTATTATTTTTTACCTAACAGGTGAGAAAAAAAACAGAAGAGAAAGGTCTAAAATGATGTAATTCCAACTTTGTCACCCTATTGAGTTAGAGTTCATAGTTTCTACAAGCCAGTCTGACTGCAGAGTTCCCTATGTTTCAAAGAAAATTTTAAATTAAATAAATAAAGTGTTGTTTTACATTTTTGCCCTTTTGTTGTCATTTATTTCATGTTTGTTGTTTGTTTGTTTCATGGTAGAGTCATGTTCAGTAGCTCAGTTGGCTTTCAACTCACAAACCTGCTTCTTGAAGCTGCCAAGCACTTAGATTATAAGCATGTGCCAATACAAAGAGGTTTTACCTTCTTGTTTGTTTACTTGTTTGATTAAATACAAAGGTTCTGTCTTCAGTCAAAATGCTAAATCAAAAACAAGAAAGGAAAAAAGGAAGAAAGAAAGAGAGAGAAGAGAAAAAAAGGAAAGAAAGAGAAAGAAGAAAAAAGTATGCTATGCCCCAATTGGACAGTCTGGCCTTACCCTTTATTGCTCATGTGTAATGAACAGTCTGATTCTACTTTTGAGGTTTGACTCCTGATAACTTCAATCTCTATCTCTCATTTTACAGAAAAACATCTCAATTTATCTTCTCTTGATATTGATGTGAATTTCAAATCAAGAGAGTAAGGCCAAAAACAGAATCCTCAAGTGAGCCTCACTAGAGTTTCAACAATTTATATTTGAAGACAGACTAGAAGATTGGCATCTCTCTTTCATTGTTCCTGGATCATGTGACTCAATCCAACCCTAACTTAGTGTCTCAGACTCAGGCATGACTGTAGATCCCAGCACAAACTGGGGCTGACTCTCCTCAGTGGAAGGACTCTTGTCTATGTGTCTGCCAGGCAGTGCTCATACTATTGGATGGGCATCCTGTACAACATAATATCCAGCTGAGTAAATCTCAATGCTTATGCCCACACAACACAGACAGCAACCACACAGGATCCTGGAAGGTGCCCTTTTTGTCCCTACTGATTCCATGTCTATAGCTGGAAAAAAAAATGCTATTAAAGATGATGCATGGAAAAGCACCCAGAACATCACTGGAACACAATCAATGGGCTCATTTCAAACTTGATTTTAGCCTTAGACCTCTCAAAATTGCAGTAAGTATGACCCTTCTTTTTTGTATGCTGGTTAGGTCTTTCTGGGAAAAGTTGTAAACATTAGAAACTTAGAAAGACACCCATCATCACCAAGGGGAAATAAAGTAACAACAAAAAAAGAAGACTGGGCGAGAGGTGGGGGAGTGGCTACCAAAGCTAAGGGTTATAAAGAAGCCATATGCTAAGGACAACCAGAAGGCTAAAGGCCAGCTAAAGAACAGAATTGACAAAAGTCGGGAAAATATGACTCAAACAAAATTCAGCTATGCTAACACAGCAAGCCTTGACAAACCCACCACAGCTGAAACACAAGAAAATATAGATTTGATGAAAAATCTATACTTATGAAAGTAATAGAGGCCTTAAAAGAAGAAAATCAATCCCTTAAAGAATTTAAAGAAATCACAATTCAACAAATAAAAGCAATGGAGACTTCCTTTAAAGACATCCAAGAAAACTCAGTCAAACAAGAGAGGGAAAAAGCCAGAACCATTGAAGAATTGCAAGTAAAAATAATCAAATTGGAAAAGGAAAAGTATAAAACAGTTCAAGACCTGAAATTAGAAATGGAAGCAATTAAAAAAAAAACATAAGCAGAGACAATCCTCGAGGCAGGAAACCAAGAAAAAAAGAACAGGAACTACAGACATGAATATCACCAATAGGATAGAAGACATGGAAGACTGAATCCCAGACATGGAAGACTCTATTGAAAAAATCAGTACAACAATAAAAAAATGAGAATTCTAAAAAAATTCTCACCCATAACATCCAAGAAATCAAGGACTTAATGGAAAAGATGGAACCTATCATCTATAGGCATAGATGATAGAGAAGACTCCAGACTCTAAGGACAAGGAAACATTTTTAACAAAACCATAGAAGAAAACTTCCCAAACCTAAAGAAAGAGATACCAGGAAGAGTCCAAGGGGCTTATAGAACACCAAATAGATTGGACAAGAAAAGAAATTCTCCCCGCCACATAATAATTGAAACTCCAAGTACACAGAACAAAGAAAGAATATTAAAAGCTGTAAGAAAAAGGCCAAATAACATATAATAGCAGACCCATCAAATTACACCTGGATTTTACTCAGAAACTTTAAAAGCTAGAAGGGCCTGGTCAGATGTCCTACAAGCCCTGAGAGACCACAGGTGCCAGTCCAGACTACTGTACCCAGCAAAAAATTTCAATCACCATAAATAGAGAAGACAAGATATTCCACAACAAAACCAAATTCAAACAATATCTATCCACTAACCCAGCTCTACAGAAGATCCTAGAAGGAAAATTCCAACTGAGAGAAGGTAACTACAGCCAAGAAAACACAGGAAACAAATAACTCCACTACAGCTAAACCAAAAGAAACACACAAACACGTTACCACCACCTACATCAAAACAGCAGGAAATAACAAACTAGGGTCATTAAAACCTCTCAACATCAATGGACTTAACTCACTAATAAAAAAACACAGGCTAACAGAATGGATCCATAAACAAGACCCATCATTTTGCTGCATACAAGAAATGCACCTCATCAGCAAAGATAAATTTTACCTCAGAGTAAAGGGCTGGGAAACAGTTTTCCAAACAAAAGCTAATTTTAAAAGCAGAAAAGAAGATCTAAACGGGCCAGTGAGTTGATTCAGCAGTTTCAGGCACTTTCTGCCAAGCCTGATGGCATGAGTTTGATCCCTAGGACTCAGATCCCTAGGAAAGCGAGAACCAACTTCTTCAGGTTGTCCCATGATCTCCACATTCATACACACACGAGCATGCAGGCACACATACACACAACGAGCAAACAAATTTAATGTTTACATAAATATTTGACGCATACAGAAAACAACTGTTAAATTGCTTAAATAGAGGTGGCATGTGTGTTTAGATATAATGCTGATCTCAGAAGTCATGAGTGATCAGATAAAAAGTCCCAGGGCTAGGTGTGTGGTGTTTTCCTTCAAATTGTTGGTCAGAAGCCACAGAAGCCCTTAAAACAGCACAAGCTCTTGTACTTTGGGCCATCAAGAGCAACAGTCTTGATGGAGCAAGAGAACTAGATTGCAAGATTGTATAGCTAAAGTTGCCACAGACTTTGGTTGTAAAGCAGAGAATGATCAAGCAGAAACTGAACTGGAAGTTTCCACCCTTCTGGCCAGAAGGAGCTACACAAGCTATTAGGAGGAAAAGGTCATCAATAGTTTTATATAGTGATGGGCCTCCCATGTTACAATACCAACCTGCAGGGAAAATGTGTGCCGTATTAAGGAGATGATCCCTCACCTTCTGAATGAATTTACAGCCTATTGCACAGAAAAAAAATAAAAAGATGCCCAGTACTCTAAACCTCTTCCAAAGCCCATGGCTGAGGAGCTCATATTCCATACAGAGGAAACTACTACTTCTGTTTCACTAAATGAATGTTTCTAAACCACTTTTTACATATTCATGTTTACACCATGAATTATAAGTGTTGCTCCCAGCCTTCATCAGACAGTTTCTTTTTGCAGCAAACTACAATAAATGCAAAGAACCATGTCTGCTTGGTGTACTAAGTAAAAGTGATTGCTGAGCACTTGACTCTATGAGGGCTCAGGGAACATAGCAAAAAGAGGGAAGAGAAGGAGATAAGAGCTTGATAGTGGGGAGAAGGATTATTCATGTCCTCACTGCAATTGCCTACACTGGACCTGACTTTCAATCAGGAAAATGAATGACTCAAGACATTCTGCCCTTCTTAGGAAACTACCACTGGCTGCCCATGGATGCTGGGAGTAGGAGAATCATTGTCATCAGGGGTTTGGACACTAGTGAGACTTCCAAATTCCAGTGGATAGCTCCACTCCCAGGCTTACTAAAGTGGCTGCCTGGTCTCTCTCTCTCTCTCTCTCTCTCTCTCTCTCTCTCTCTCTCTCTCACACACACACACACACACACACACAGAGAGAGACATGAAGACATGAATATGGGTGGGGGGAGAATTGAAAAGAGGAATGGAGATAGAAAAGGGGGATAGAAAGGATAGAGGAATAAGTGTGATAGTATAATCAGAATATGTTATACATGCTTATAAAATTGTATATAAAGCTTTCAAGCACTACACTCCTAGATACCATCCTAGAGAAAATAGTTGCTATATAGACATGTGTGGATGTACATGCATGTGTGTGTGGATGTATGTGTATGTGTGTGCATGTGTGTGTGTGTGTGTGTGTGTGCGAACGCAGAGTGAGTGTATGCATAAAACATTCATAACAGGTTGTTTTTTAACTACACAAAACTGTAAATAGCCTGGACCCTATCAATAGGAAACTAAATAAGTTAACTGTGACAATGCACACAATAAAATATAACTAAGAAATACAATGAGTTATTCACAAACATTATGGATGAATCTTTCCAAATAACTTTGTGTTTTAAATTATCAAAAACAAATCTAGAAACACCATCTGGGAAAAGATGTTCTTCACACATTGTTCATTAGAAGTATAGGACACTCAATACAAATTGGACTTAGTTTTCAGAATTCAGGTCATGGAGGAAGTATTCAAATCTGGTCGTGCATTCTCCCCGAGTGAGAGGATTAAATTCAGATTTTAGGAAGGACAAGACAGCTGGCAGGAATTTACAAAGTAAAACAGCAAGGACAGAGTGCTGCATTAGAGAACAGAGTGCTCTGTGAGACAAAGGCTAGAGTTGGAGATTTCCTAGAAACAGGTCAATCCAAACTTGTCAATCTCCTCAGTTCATCAGTGATCTGCAGACATAGTCAAGTGGAATGATATCCAGAGGGTAAACATGGTACTGCGCCCGTATCCTTGATTCAGTTGTTGATGTTTTCAATATAGAAGAGTTTCAGTTGACTTGAAACACTTATCATTGTGACTGTGACCTGTGTGTGTGTGTGTGTGTGTGTGTGTGTGTGTGTGTACATGTGTGTGTGTGTGTATCTGTTTCTCTGTGTCTGTCTGTCTGAGAATTCTGATACTTAAGGATAAAAGTGTATTTTAATTTCTGTAGACCCAACAATGTTGAATTGACTGGACTTACATCATTCTAAAATGAATACTGCTGATAGAGAAAGAAAAGCCTGGGTTCTACTCTGAAAACTGAACTGTGAAATCAGGGACTTCATCATATCTGCTCCCTCTGTTTTGATTTGTTGGGTTTTTTGTTTTGTATTTGTATTTTTACCTAACCTCCACTACAAAGAACAACTATCCTGATAGAAGGGATACAGATTGTCTGGTAAGCTAGAACACTTATGCTAACAGGTCCTGGCCGGAATATTTGTATCAAATCACTGAAGGTCACGGATGTCAAAGCAAGAACAACATTTAACATAAGATACATGCTTAATGAGAAGTGAGGTATACAGGTATTGATGAGTCACTCAGTTGTTAAAGTCCCTGCCTAGTGCATACAAAATCCTACATTACATTCTGAGCACCATACAGAACCAGGTTTTGTGGCACATACTTATAATTACAGAACTCAGGAAGTGAAGGAATGAGGACCAGAAAAATCAAGGTTATTATTTACTACAAAATACTTTTGAAGCCATCCTGGAATATGTGAAATCCTTTCTCAAAATAAATAAATAAACAGAGAGATAAGTAGAGATAGATAGATAGATAAATAGATAGATAGATAGATAGATAGATAGATAGATAGATAGATAGATGATAGTCAGATAGATAATGTTTATAGTGAGTCTAAGGATGCTTACTATAGAAAGGAATAGAAATATAACTTCAAACCATTAAACACTCTTTCCTGGTGCTAATCAAATACATGCAATCATGTGTGAACCCTAGAAACCCTAACTCCTTCAAAATATCTGTTATATTCTTTTTCAGGTTGAATAATCACAAAATGAAGGTGATTCAGACTGCTAATTAATGTTTAAATGTTTCAATACAGAGTTTCAGTTTAAAGCTGAGAAAAAATTATCTAGTAGTGCTATTTCTACATTTATAAATACACTCAAATTCTCCTGGAGAATAAAAAAAAAGAATAACCCATTGTTTCATTTGAAATGTCCAGTGCTTATGGATGCTGAAAGGACCTCTGAGTTGGGTGTGGTGACTCATGCCTATAACCCCAGAAGTTGAGAAACTAAGAGCAACTTGAATTTGAGGACATGCATTTGAGTTAAAAACCATGGCTACATAAGTGAGTTCCATGAAAGCCTGGGACTGTCTCAGGAAAATAAAAAGAAAGAAAAAAACACAAGAGGGGGAATGAATAGGATGGTATGGTGTGATGGGGAAAGAAGAGAAAGAGGAATAAAAAGTCAGAAGAAACGTTAAGACAGCAACAGTTGAAACTAACAATGAAACACATCAGGTCAACAGATACGAAAAAAATTTGCAGACTTTTTGTGCATAGCTTGTTAAAGGAGCAGAGAATCTATAAATTTGAGCAATTTATCAAAAGTTATGGGAACGCCAGGCGGTGGTGGCGCACGCCTTTAATCCCAGCACTCGGGAGGCAGAGGCAGGTGGATCTCTGTGAGTTCGAGGCCAGCCTGGTCTACAAAGCGAGTCCAGGACAGCCAGAGTTACACAGAGAAACCCTGTCTCGAAAAAAAACAAAAAAAAACAAAAAAAGTTATGGGAACAAGCAAAGCAGGATAAGAATGAATTGCAGGGGATCCAAGATGGCGGCGGCCGGCACAGACGTATTTTTATTTCGGGGTCAACAGTCACAAGGCGGCAAGTGTTGCAGGACACTGTACAAAGGGCACGGCCCCTTCTAAATCTCACCCAGCTACACAGGGACCATGGAAGATCCCTGGGCAGGATGCCCCTTCCCACTCTCGGACACACTAGGAAGCAGCTGGACCCAGGAATCGGGATCACCCATCCTCCAACAGGAGAGACCCCCGGTAAGTTCCAACCTAATACCCAGCCAGCAGATACAGAACCCACGCAGAGATAATCCCCACCCTGCTGGGCACTCCCAGGTCTCACACAGATGATCCAATTATCACTTCTAAAACTTAAATCGCACATCGATCCAAACACTTTAATAACGGGAGACTTCAACACCCCACTCACAATTATGGACAGATCATCAAGACAGAAGCCAAACAGAGAAATAATGAGTCTAACAGAGATCATGAACCAAATGGACCTAACAGATATCTACAGAACGTTTCACCCAAACACAAAAGAATACACCTTCTTCTCAGCATCTCACGGAACCTTCTCCAAAATCGACCATATAGTTGGACACAAAGATAGCCTCAACAGATACAAGAAAATTGAAATAACCCCTTGTATATTATCAGACCACCATGGAATAAAGCTGAACTTCAATAGCAAAAGAATCAACAGAAAGTCTACACTCACATGGAAATTGACAACTGGGTCAGGGAAGAAATAAAGAAGGAAATCAAAGACTTCTTAAAATCCAACGAAAATGAAGACACAACATATCTAAACCTATGGGGCACAATGAAAGCTGTGCTACGAGGAAAGTTCATAGCATTAAGTGCCTTCAAAAAGAAAATTGTGACAGCTCATACTAGCGAATTAACAGCTAAACTGGGTGAATTGGAAAAAAAAGAAGCAAACACTCCGAAGAGGAGCAGAAGGCAGGAGATCATCAAACTTAGGGCTGAAATCAACAACTTAGAAACAAAAAGAACTATAAAAGAATCAATGAAACCAAGAGTTGGTTCTTGGAGAAAATCAACAAAATAGACAGACCCTTAGCCAAAAAAAACAAAAAGACAGAGGGAGAAAACACAAATCAACAAAATCAGAAATGAAAAGGGAGAAATAACAGATATTGAGGAAATCCAGAGAATATTTGGATCCTACTTTAAAAATCTATACTCCACCAAATTTGAAAACTTAAGTGAAATGGACAATTTTCTTGATAGATTCCACCTACTGAAGCTAAATCAAGATCAGATAAACAGATTAAACAGCCCTACAACCCCTAAGGAAATAGAAACAGTCATTAATTTTGGCCTCTTGCTACCAACCGACAAAAACTGTTTAGGATAATTAAGAAACTGAAACTAATAGTCATGAAAACATGTCATTTTGTTAGGTACTATGACAGTCTATCACAGTTATTTTCTAAGCTACTCAAAAATCAAGTTGCTAAGAGACAAGCAATATTTGCTTATCTAAATATAAGAGATAGATAGGGCATCTTCAAAAACCTCAAGAGATCTGCAGAATATGGCATTCAAAGATGTTTTCTTAACTTAAGATTTTTTGATATCGAAACATGTCAGCTCCTGACAGTACCCCCTATTCTACTCCAAGTAGAAGATGAGCATCGAAGAATCTCCAGTAGGAGATGGTTGAATTGATGGTAAGCCTTTCTCTTGGCAAGAAAAACCCCTTGCTTCAACTGTAGACAGACTTCTGTCCAAAAAGGACAAAACTTGGAAGCACATAAGTCAACAGCCTAGCTCTGCCAAGACAGGGTAGGTAAGTCCTTCATAATTCCTGCTCTACAATCAATGTCTGTCAGAGAAACGGGGCCAAATGGCTGAAGATTGATGCTGTAATGTATGGAGAGAAAAATGGGAACTGTCTAGGCAGCCACTGGTATGTCATTTCTTAGTTTTGGAAGCTGCAGGCCCTGCACTTCCTATATAATCAGATATATTTATCCCTCTCAGGTCTCTGAGGTGGTTGAAGAATAGATAGCTAGAGTCTCATAGTTAAATTTTGAGTTGTTTAGGAATCAAGAGGGTGTTCTGGATCTAAGAAGATATTTTTAAAATTGTGAGGCAAGTTAGTATGAAAGCTGAGTTAGATATAGAACTTTAAACTCATGGAGATGGTTAGATAGTAGAATGTTAAAGTCAGGTGCCAAATACATAGGGACTGGACATTGGGAATGTATGCTAAGCCATATAACTCTTATAATTGTGGCCTATTTATTTCTGTTGTTTTGTATTGTATTTATAGTTATAAGAAAAAGAACCATTTTTTTGGACTGAAAGGGAAAGCTGTTGGGGGGAAAAAGAAATACCTTAAACTAAAAAAAAAAAAAAAAAAAAAAAGAAGAAGAAGGGAAGAGGATGGGGGTTGAGGGGGAGGAGGGTGGAAAGGTGGGACTGAGGGGGGAGTAGGGAGGGGATTGTGATTGAGATGTAACTTGAAGAAATAAAAAATAAATTATTAAAAAAAAAAATCTCCCAACCAAAAAAAGCCCAGGACCAGATGGCTTTAGCACGAATTCTACTGGACCTTCAAAGAGGAGCTAACACCAATACTCTTCAAACTCTTCCACCAAATGGAATCAGAAAGAACATTGCAAAAATAATTCTATGATGCCACAGTCACCCTGATTTCTAAACCACACAAAGATCCAACAAAGAAAGAGAACTTCAGACCAATCTCCCTCATGAACATAGATGCAAAAATACTTAATAAAATACTAGCAAACCGAATTCAAGAACACATCAAAAGTATCATACACCATGATCAAGTAGGCTTCATCCCAGGACTGCAGGGATGGTTCAACATATGAAAGTCTATCAACGTCATTCACCATGTAAACAAGATGAAAGAAAAAAACCACATGATAATCTCGCTAGATGCAGAAAAAGCATTTGACAAAATCCAACACCCCTTCATGCTAAAAGTTCTGGAGAGAACGGGCATACAAGGACCATACCTAGAAATAATAAAGGCAATATACAGCAGGCCAGTGGCCAACATCAAAATAAATGGAGAGAAACTTGAAGCATTTCCTCTAAACTCAGGGACAAAACAAGGTTGTACACTTTCACCATATCTCTTCAATATAATACTTGAAGTTCTTGCTAGAGCAATAAGACAACTAAAGGAGATCAAGGGAATAAATATCAGAAACGAAGAAGTCAAATTATCCCTATTTGCAGATGATATGATAGTATACATAAGCGACCCCAAAAATTCCACAAGAGAACTCTTACAGCTGATAAACACCTTCAGCAAGGTGGCTGGATACAAAATTAACTTAAAAAAATCAGAAGCCCTTCTATATACAACAAACAAATGTACTGAGAAAGAAATAAGGGAAACAACCCCCCTTCACAATAGCCACAAACAATATAAAATATCTGGGGGTAACTCTAACCAAGCAAGTAAAAGACCTATACAGCAAGAACTTCAAGCCCCTGAAGAAAGAAATGGAAGAGGCCTTTAGAAGTTGGAAAGATCTCCCATGCTCATGGACAGGTAGGATCAACATAATAAAAATGGCTATCCTATCACAAGCAATATATAGATTCAATGCAATTCCTATCAAAATACCAACACAATTTTTTATAGACTTCTAAAGAGCTAGCCTCAATTTCATATGGAGCAACAAAAAGCCCAGAATAGTTTAATCAATCCTGTACAATAAAAAACATCTGGAGGTATTACCATCCCAGATTTCAAGCTGTACTACAGAGCAATAGTTGTAAAAACAGTGTGGTAATGGTATAGAAACAGACCAGTAGATCAATGGAATCGAATTGAAGATGCAGAAATAGACCCACACACTTATGGCCACCTAATTTTTGACAAAGAAGCCAAAACGGCACAATGGAAGAAGGACACCATCTTCAACAAATGGTGCTGGCCCAACTGGATGTCCATTTGTAAAAGAATGAAATTAGACTCATACTTATCACCTTGTACAAAACCTAAGTCCAAGTGGATCAAAGACCTTAACATAAGACCTGTCACACTAAATCTACTAGAAGAAAAAGTGGGAGAAACCCTCGAACTCATTGGCACTGGCAACAACTTCCTGAACAGAACACCAACAGCTCAGGACTTGAGATCAACAATCAATAAATGGTACCTCATGAAACTGAAAAGCTTCTGTAAGGCAAAAGACACTATCATTCGAACAAAACGGCAGCCTACAGACTGGGAGAAAATCTTCACCAAGCCCACATCTGACAGAGTGCTAATATCCAATATCTATAAAGAACTCAAGAAATTAAATGCCAAGAAACCAAATAATCCAATCAAAAAATGGGGGACAGAGCTAAATAGAGAATTAACAAAGGATGAATCCCTAATGGCTGAGAGACACTTGAAGAAATGCTCAACATCCTTAATCATCAGAGAAATGCAACTGAAGACGACTCTGAGATTCCATCTCACACCTGTCCGAATGGCTAAGATCAAAAACTCAAATGACAGCACATGCTGGCGAGGGTGTGGAGAAAGGGGTGCCCTACTCCATTTCTGGTGGGAATGCAGGCTTGTGCAACCACTATGGAGGTCATTCTGGCGATATCTTAGAAATCTTGGAATAGTTCTGCCTCAGGACCCAGACATACCACTTCTGGGTATACACCCAAATGCCTCTTCACGGAATCATAAGGAAGTTTCCTCATCTATGTTTATAGCAGTCTTATTTGTAATACCTAAAAACTGGAAACAACCCAGATGTCCCTCAACTGAAGAATGGGTTAAAAAACTGTGGTACATCTACACAATGGAATATTATTCAGCTATCAGGAACAATGAAATTATGCAATTTTCAGCCAAATGGATAGAACTAGAAAAGCTCATCCTGAGTAAACTAACCCAGACTCAGAAGAATGCATATGGCATCTATTCACTTATAATAGGATTTTAGCTATATAGTAGAAGGTATTGATACTACAACTAACACACCAAAGGGAACTTGGACATAGTCTTCTTATTTTTAATTTTTATTTTTTATTTATTTTTTATATATTAGTTATATTTTTTCTATTTTTTAGTTTTTTTATCTATTGTATGCTTATTGGTTTGTTTGTTTAGTAGTTCTCTCTCCCAGGCGACGAGACACTTTTCACTGATGGTACTGCTTCGTATACCCCCAATGAATGAGGAGGCTCTTGGCCCTCATACGAACTCTCAACTGAGATGAGGGACTGTTATATAAGGACACTCCACCCCAGAGAAATGGGATGGAAGGGTTAGGAGGTAAAGAAAAAAAATGAAATGTGATGTTTCGGCCTTTTACTACTAATTGTCATAAACTGTTTAGGATAATTAAGAAATGCAAACTAATGGTTATGCAAGCCGGTCATTCTGTTAGGTACTATGACAGCCTATTATAGTTACTTTCTAAGCTAATCAAAAATAAACCTGCTAAGAGACAAACAACATCTGCTTACCCTAATATAAGAGATAGATAGGGCCTCTTCAAAAACCTCAAGAGATCTGCAGAATATGGCATTCAAAGATGTTTTCGTAACTTTAGATTTTTTTATATCAAGACATATCAACTCCTGACAGCACCCCCTATTCTCCTCCAAGTAGAAGATGAGCACCGAAGAATCTCCAGTGGGAGATGACTGAATTAGTCGCAAGCCTATCTCATGGTAGGAAAAGCCCCTTGCTCCAACTGTAGACAGAATGCTGTCCAAAAAGGAGAAAACCTGGAAGCAGGTAAGTCGACAGCCTAGCTCTGCCAAGACAGGGTAGGTAAGTCCTTCATAACCCCTGATCTACAATCAATGTCTGTCAGAGAAACGGGGCCAAATGACTGAAGATCGATGCTGTAATGTATGGAGAGAAAATGGGAACTGTCCAGGCAGCCACTGGTATGTCATTTCTTAGTTTGGGAAGCTGCAGGCCCTGTACTTCCTATAAAATCAGATATATTTATCCCTCTCAGGTCTCTGAGGTGGTTGAAGAACAGATATCTAGAGTCTCATAATTAAATTTTGAGTTGTTTAGGAGTCAAGAGAGTGTTATAGATCTAAGAAGATACTTTTAAAATTGTGTTGCAAGGTAGTATGAATGTTGAGTCAGATATAGAACTTTAAACTCATGGAGATGGTTAGATAGTAGAATGTTAAAGTCAGGTACCAAATACATATGGACTGGACATTGGGAATGTACATTGGGAATGGACTGGACATTGGGAAAGAACCATTTGTTGGACTGAAAGGGGAAACTGTAGGGGGAAATAAGATATACCTTAAACCTAAAAGAAAAAAAAAGGGAAGAGGATGGGGTGTTGAGGGTGGGAGGGTGGGACTCTAGGGGGAATAGGGAGGGGACTGCGATTGAGATGTAACTTGAAGAAATAAAAAATAAAGGAAAAAACAGTATTTATAATTAATATATGATAATAAAGCATTGAAAGTGTGAAAAAAAGAATGAATTGCAGTTCTGAAATCAGACTGTCAAGGCAAACTGAATGTATGGAAAGACATCCAATGAACAAGGAATTGAAGTTTTCTGTGTCCTATGCCTGAATCTATCAGCAGAGATTGATGATCTTGGTTTGGTAATGATTTTTCATTTACTAAATTAAACTGCATCACTGTGCAGTTTGGGGGGAGTCACTGATTCTTTAAGTATCTGAGGTCACCTGAGTCATACATCTTAAACTTTGAACACAAATATAAAGGCCACTAGAAAATATTTCTTAAAATGTAGGTCACATTTAAAAAAATAGAAACTGGTTTATGTGGCAATAAGTATAGCTATCTTTACATACTTAAAGTGTTAAACATGGCAGAATGTGTCTGTTCAGCACTGCTTTCAGATACACTTGGCGTAAAATTTTCTCAAAATGGTCAATAATAATGTGTAGTATTGACTATGTGTGCCACTCAAGTAATGGGATACTTAATCTCTTTTGTTGCTATAACTAAACATCTGATATTGGTTCATTTATATTTTAAATTTTTAATTGCGATGGCTCAGCAGTTAAAAATGTGTACTACTCTTGTAGAGGACCCATGTTCAGTTTTCAGCACGCATATCAGACAGCTCACAACTGCCTATTTACTCTAGGTCCAAGTGATCCAACCACATCTTTTGGCCTCCTTGGGCACTTACACTCACATGCAAAAACTGACACTTAATTACACACAAATATGCATAATTAAAAATAAATCTAAAAAATATTATTTAGCTAATAGTTATAAAGATTGGCAATCCAAGATTAGGTGGAGTTGTCTCAATAGCCTTTGATGGGTACCTTTTCACTGCATCACAGTACAGAAGGTGTTGTGTGTGGTACATGGTGGGTAAAAGAGTCACAAGTCAAAAAAGAAGGCCAGGGAAGGGCAAGTTCATTCATAAACATCCACCCATCTGAGAACTAATCCACCCCAGACAGGACAATGTGTACCTTCCAAGTGTATACCCTCATAGGTCAATCAGATTTTACCAGGCCTACTTCTCATAAGTCAATAATTGCTCAAGGTCAATACCAGTACATCAAAAACCCTGGTTCTGCCACACTAAGGTTTAGCAAACATATTACAATCATGGTCGACCTTTACCATGAAGTAAAATACAGAAGCATGTCATATGAGGCCAAGACTACATGTTGTAGTGAGATCTATAAACTTGCACACACACACACAAATGCATACACCATGATTTATCTCTCAATAAAACCAAATACAGAAGTTCTATGCAAAAGCTATTATTTGTTATTTAAAGTAACTTATTATAATAATTGATTTTAAAGGTACCTGGGATATGAATCGTTTCATAAAGAAGATTTGTCACATTGTGGCCATGGCCTTGAAGAATTTGCGACATGCGGTTCATCGTTATATAATGGCTTCCACCTAGAAATAGTACATAAGTTCATTTTTGTGGAGATTAAGGAAAAGAGTCTGATTAGCATAGATAGCTGACATAAAGAAATCCAAAGATAATCATAAAGACCCAGAAACTCTCACAATGTATAGATGAGCCAGCACTTCTATGCCCTCAATAACATTGTAGCTTAATACTCAAGACATGAACCCAGAGCTTTGACCAATAGCAATCTTCCACCAAATATCTAAAGGCATTTTGCAGAGAGATGGCTCAGCAGTTAAGAGCAGTTGTTGCTCTCACAGAGGACTAAGGTTTAGTTCTCAGAACTCACATGAAGGCTCACAACCATTTGAAACTCCAGTTCCAGGAGATCCTCTGGCTTCCATAGGCATTCTATGCAC
Source organism: Lophiomys imhausi (assembly GCA_907164525.1). Lineage (NCBI taxonomy): Eukaryota > Metazoa > Chordata > Mammalia > Rodentia > Muridae > Lophiomys > Lophiomys imhausi. The sequence goes on from CAJQZJ010000182.1 coordinate 179,642, forward strand.
ACCATACACTTACATACATGCAGGCAAAACACTCGTAAATGTAAAATAAAAATAAATAAATCTTTTTTTACAATCTGAAGGTTTCCATGCTTGGTGCAATGAGCTACTCTTCTTGAACATTAGACATCCTTTATCCTGTGGTGCATGTATATTTTCCACTGTATCTTTCTATCACTACAGTCTTTGGGTTAAAAAAAAAGTACTACAATGATGGAAAATACATCATGATCTGATGGGTGATATCTTTCTCTGGAATTTTATTTTATTGCTGAGAACAGAGGTGCAGGACCTAAAATATTAGGAAAAGAAATTTTCATGGGAGCAAAATGGTATGGAGACCCTGTTGGGGTATACTGTGTGAAGGTGGTCTTTTTTTTTTTGTATTATTCAATGATTAATTCTGAACCTGCAGAGATCCAAGCACTGACTAGATTTTAGTATTGCTATTCTTATGGCTCATCACCTGCCTCAGCATTTTGTAAACATACACCTTCTTCACTCACTGATTGGCTTAATAAAGACCCTGACAGTCAATAGCTAGACAAGAAAGGGCAAATGAGACTTCCAGGCTGAGGGAGGGTCTCTGGGAGAAGAAACAGAGGCTAGAGGATTTACCAGTGGGACATGGAAGTGGTCATACCTACCAGGACTGAGAGGACTAAAGAACCAGCCACACTGTGGGTGGGTCCTTGGCTAGGGTAATGAGATTAAGTTAGATAAGCTCGCTGGGAATTAGCTCAAACCAAGGTCTAAGCTATTAATGCAAATTAATAAGTCTCTGCCATTATTTAACCACTGGCAGGTCCATTAAGTCCCATTATATGAAGTTCGTCTTCTTGGACTTGAGTTTACACTCTTGAATAAAGTCATTAAGGACCACTATGAAGCCTGAACAACTCTGTAGTGATCATGAAGATCACCAGATGCATGAGAAACTGGGCCAATATGAATTCTGCAACAATTCTGGGACCCTAAGTAAAGAGGATCCTCTGGAAAAGAGCAAGTATCATCACACCAACATCTTCTTCTTGGCCACAATTTCTTTAGAACATTCATTTTGAGTCCAAACTGAAGTAGAGAAAGATAAGTTAAGAAAAGAAGAAATGGAAATTGCAAAACACAAGTTGAGAGGTCAGAGTGATTGGGAGGTGAAAATACCATGACGATTAAGTTGGGGTGGAGCTGGAAACGTCAGGGAAACTGAGTGTGTCTGCTGAGTGAATCCTTCTTTTCATTCACTCTTGTGTTGTTTGAACACAGCATAGATAAAAGCCACTACGCCTGGAGCTTCTTGTTCTTGTTCTCATTAGACTGAGAAGGACTGCCCAATGAGACAGCCATTCTAATGGATGCTCATGAGCAAAAGTTCTTCCAGAGAAAAGCTGAGAATTTCAAATCACACAAACTAAGGCAGTGGGGGCAGAAAAGAGTGAAGCATCTAGAGCTGAGGTCTTTACCTACATCACATCAAAGAACCAGAGAAAAAGCAGATGGATGAAGAAACTTCTGCACCTGAGGCTCAGGGATCATATCAGAAGAGGAGATAGAATGATGAAGAGCCAGAGGAATATGGAGTTTTTGTGAGATTGTATCTCCTAGGAATGTCAGAAGCTAAGCTCATAATGTCTCACTAGTAGACGTTCTCAAAATGAATAGGACAAGGACAACAACATAGACCTGCTAAAGTAGATGTGGGGAAGCCCAGGAGCCTTCAACCCTACACACACACACACACACACACACACACACACACACACACACACA
>CAJQZJ010000182.1:181415-195126 GCA_907164525.1 Lophiomys imhausi
ACACACACACACACACACACACACACACACACACACACACACACACACAGAGAGAGAGAGAGAGAGAGAGGCCACTAAGAAACTTTGAGAGTGGGAGAAATATGCATTCCCTAAGGAAGAGCATACCAAATGGTTATTCAATACAAAATGGTTATCCCTTAAAAAAATACATACAAGGAACATTATACAAACTGAGCGGGTCATATTTAGTAACATATGTTTGTATACATATACATGTGTGCATGAGGTGACAATTGGTGAAAAATGAGGCCCCAGTTTTGAAAGAGAGCAAGGAGGTGTATACGGTTAGATTTGGAGGGAGGAAAGGGAAAGAGGAAATGGTGTAATTATATCATAATCTCAAAAAAAGAGAGAGAAGAATTAAAATACAACAGATGGAAAAAGAAATCGGAATTTTTAACACTAGTGTGCAAAGCCCCCACCATGAAGCTACTCTGTAAGAAAATGTGTATAAATTTTTGTGCCACATTAGAAAGGTGAATTGTGGTGCTGCAGGGGTAGCCCAGGCCCTTGACCCTTGTTTTCCTCTAAAGAGAACAGAGCAGAAGATTCAAGCCCCTGTCTGTACTCTGTGTTTCTCTCCAGCATTGAGATCCTCAGGCCCCATCCCTGAAAGTAATCTAAAGGTGGCATAGCACCATTTGAGAAGGGTTGAAAATAGTCATCCCTTTATATAAGCACACTTTTAGAAGACCTAGCCATCTTCAAAAATGTTCAGAGCATACATAAAACACAGCAGAGCCCACCAGAATCCTCCTGAAAATGCTCAATCATCTTTTCAGTTCTACTTTGGGAGAAAATATTCTTTTTTTTTCTTAATGTTTTTTTTTATTAATTCAGGTTTCATCTCCATCATAGCCCCCCTCACCTCTTAGAAATGTAGGGCAAGGCTCTGGATGTCCCTCCCCTATCACTTCAGGATGTGCTAAGACTCTAGGACTTAACACTCAGAGAAACCTTTGTCCCCAAGTCCTGTGTAATGTTTACTTCGGCAGCAGTTAATAGAAAACTTCTGCTTTTCTTGAAATTATCATCTTGCTGAGATACATAGGCATAGTGAACAGGGGCCAGAGAAAACTAACTTACTATTCCCTGTTAAAGCCATAATGTCAATAGCTTTGCAATAATACACCAGATAACTTGACTTTGGGATGATATCTATTATAAGTGAATTATTATTACAGGTTACAAATTAAGTGTTCATGTTCCTTTGCAGAAACTTGAAGGTTACTTTTGCTAAAAATCTTTCCTGGCACCCACAGGTATCAAATAGAGAATTGAAATGAGATAGTGCCTTCATCAACAATTTTGTCCTATTATGTCTGTGACCTTTCCTGTCCTGATCCTTAGGTCACATCCTATTCAACTATGAATCCAAACAAGCTGACCATTTGAAAAAAAAGTTTTTTTTTTTCACAAAGCCTATATATGGGTTTAATGTGACCTGCTGCCAGTTGGTACTAATATGTATTCCCCCTACCCAACCCTGACTTTTATGAGTGGGTCACATACATGAAGCTCCTATTACCATGAGCCCCAGACCAAACCATGGGACCATGAGATTTGTGGTGTTAAAGGTAACATAGAAGTTCCTAGAATAAGATGATGGCTGGGTGGCATGAGAACTTCAGTGCCTGGGTGCTCATATGGAAGAACATCTTTTGAAACCAAAAATGTTTATGAATGTTAACCTCTACCAGAAAATTCGACAAATGCTCACTGCTCCCTTTGTTGGACGAATAGGCTGATCAATTTGACAAATCTGCCTCCCATTTACACACAATCTGAAGTCCCAAAAGTGAAGCCTTTCCTACCTTCTTTGCAATACACCAGTCAGTCTCCTGCTGCTGTTTCCACCTCATATGATATTGTTATCTACTCTCACTGCCACCCTTTGATAGGGTCCCCTCCAAGCACAACACTGCACGCTCCACACCTCCTCTTCCTCCAGGTTTGATCTGAATCTAGCTAGAAAATCTCCTGCAGGGTTCACTATGTGCTGTTTGCATGACACACGGTAACCCAGGTATCCGGTCTCACGAGACTCTGTAAACCCAGCAAGCACTTACTCAGTGTAGATATAGTCAGGATTTTGGCAGCCTCCAAGAGAAGAACCTCAATGAGAAAGATGCACACTCGCAGGCAAATCCGAAGTCCAGCCATCTGTATGGGCAAAGGTTACAGACATAGCGAACTGTGCCCCACTAAGGGATCCTATAAGCCTCTGCCACAGAGCACTTACTACCTGTGGCCTTGAAATGAGGAGTCTTATGTTGTTCTTCCAAATGCCCTTTTGCTCTCAGCCTCATCTCCACCCATCTCTTTCCATTGGAAATCATGTTACACCCCCCTTAACTAGAGTTGGTAGAGGAACTGGTGGATAGTTGATATTTAACTTGTCCTCTAACCACAATACCTTCTGTACTGCTCAAAAATAACTCTAAAACAGGAACGTAGGGACCTTGGGAAATCCTGTCAGTGGCATTTCAAGGTGACATGTACCACGAACATTTTAAGAACCGCAAGACTCTACCTCTTCCATAGATTCTCTATTTGTACCCTATTGCCATATATGTAACCCTTGCTCCAGGCACCAGTTTTAAAATCCCCACTAGTGGCAATCATAAGCTAACTTCCAAGGAAAATAACCAAAATTATTGCTTAAGGCCGTTCACTAGTCACAAATGCATGAAAACGTACTAGTGGCCTACATGCAGGACTTAATCTGAAAGACAAAAGAATTAAGGATAAACCTACAGTTCTGAATGAGCATCATAAAACAGACTGGAAGTATTACACAATCCTCCAAAGAGCAAGCCCAGCACAAAGTCCAATTCTATCCACTTGTAAAACAACCCAAGAGGAAAGAGAAAATGTACCGCAGTCATCTCACACTCTAAAACCAAATGGCTTTTGCAAAGTATCCCAGTTCGGTCCCAGACAGGGAGAGAATCTGCTTCGGGACTCCCCAAGAATGTGGAAGAATGCAGACTGGAATTCAGCTTTGCAGCATCATATCTCATGTCTACACGCCTTTGGATATGCCTGAACTTAAGCATTATTTTCTGATATAATCATGGTTGTTTCAGAGTCATACAACTGAAGAGACAAAAAAAAAAAAGAAAAATAATCTGAGAAAGGGGACTGCACTGCTTCACGAAAAGCAACAGCCAATCTACTGTTCTCATACGTTTCCCAAATGGGTTAGTGTGGTGGTTACGCTATTGTCAACTTCAGTAGATTAAGGGATACTCAGAGAGTGGTAAGGCATTATTTCTGACCATGTGTGAGACTACTTCCAGATGGAAGTGGCTTTTGAATCAGTGAAAAAAGTAAAGAAATTCCACCCTTACCCAAAACTTCTGAGCCACATCACATCTGCTGAGGTCGTAGAAGTACAAAAATTGCAACCTCTCTTTCTACCTCTTCTGGAACCAAGACACTCATTTTCTCCTGGCTTCAGACATCAGACCTCAGGACTGGTAAGATGGTTCAGTGAAGGATGCACTTGCTGGCCTGCGTACAGAAACACAGCTCTCATATTTAAAAAAGTCCAGGTGCCTAAAATCCCAGAACTAGGAAAGTAAAGATAGGTGGATCCAAATATAATGCATTCCCCCGTTAGGATCTGTTGCGTGACTCGTGGAGCCTGAGAATTACAAAACATTGAATTCTGTGTTTAAAACGTCTGCATAACAAACACAAGTGTTTGAGATGTGAAAATGCTCAAATATCAATAAGTGTATTTGCTATTTTGTGGTTCTATAATCTATATTCTTGTGGTCTTTTAGTGTAGTTCTTTTCTTTTTTTTCTTTTTTTATACTTTATTTTTTTATTTCTTCAAGTTACATCTCAGTCACAATCCCTTCCCTACTTCCCCCTTCCTGTCCCACCCTTCCACCCTCTTTCCTCCAACAGCTCCCCCTTTCAGTCCAACAAATTATATTTGAATTCCAGGAGAATAATCATCATAACAAACAGAGCAGAAAAGCCAGGCACCATTCACAGAAAACAGAAAGGTGGAATAAATGAAATAAAAAGACCTCGCTTTAAATATGCACTCCACAAACAAGTTTTTTCTGTCCCATGCTGATTCTAAGAGGTAGAGTGTTTGCAGGTTGGTAAAAACTGCTCTCTCAAAGGAGATGTTCCAGACAATACTTAAGCCTGCTGCTATCGATCACTTCACTACAAACAGCAAGTGATGATTACCTCCAGAGAGGGAGTTTCTCCTTTCTGTGCAGTCTCAGCATGAGAAACCAACAGCCACAGAGCACTTGGCTTCATACAAAGCCACAATGAGGAGTGCTCTGCCATTATGAGCCGCAGCCATCCTTTGGAGCTCAAAACTTGCCTTCTCTGCTGCTACAAGAGTGGTATTCTTGGGATTACCACTACTTCTGAAACTGGAACAAGGCCACAGAAATCACCCAGAAATGCTGTGAAATTAACCCATCATATCATATCCATTTATGGTGTTAAAGGAGTCCTTTCCAGGCATCAGGGCTCACAAACTTAACAGTTTGGACACACAAATCTAACAAATACACAGCTATACCTGCTGTTAAGAGGGCCTTACTCTACAATTTGATTATTTGAAATTTACCTCAAAAAAAGTCAAAGCCTCTAAATCTATTGGGACTCCTGGGAAGCTATAGTTGGTTGATGACCAAAATTCTTAATTTAAATTATTTATAAATGTGCAGCACAAATAAATAACATAAAATCTACTGACGTCTATTTCTTGATTTAAAATCTTATTTGTAGATGTATTTATTTAATTGTATATAGATGAGTGACTGGCCTGCTTTATAATGTGTACCACATGTACGCCCTTGGAGGTCAGAGGAAGGTATCAGAAAAAGGAGGCAGATGCCCTGGATCCAGTGTTACAAATAGTTGTGAGCTACTTTGTGGATGCTGGGAATGAAACTTGGATCCTCTTCAAGAGGGGCAAATGCTCTTAAGTGCCCAAGTGTGCTCCCAGATTCCATTTCTCAATTGAAATAGCAGCTGCTTAAACATATGGGGTTTGACCCTCGTGCAAGCCTTGTTGCTTACTGTTGGGCTTGTTATTTCCCACTCCGAAGTCACCATTTATGTCACCTTAAAAGTAGAAAGTTTTATGCCAGGATAAATAGAGAAGATGGAAACACTGGTACTGTTGCAAATAACAATCGAACAACAGTAGGAATTTGAACAAATGAGTGAAGCCTTACTACATGTTGTCACTAAACTCATCTGAGTCTGTTGAGGAGGCTGTACACTTCAGTGAAATGTAATGTAAAAAAGCACTTTTGGTGTTTTCATTGCTTACTAAGTCCTCCTAACTTGGAATAATTGCTGTTATGATATTGCTTATCCCTGAGGAGATCAGATACCACAACTCAGAAAAAAACTGAAGCCTACCTTAAAGTAGCTGTAGGTGGGTACCATCCCCTGAATTAGAAGACATGTTTTGTAATGTGAACCAGATGTATTGGCTTATATACCTCATACAAGGTTTGTATACTCCATAAAAAACTTCAAAGATGCATATACAGTACAGTATTTAGATCAAAAATCCTATTGGAAAGAAGAATATTGAGGAATAGGAGTACCTATGTCTAAATACCTAATTTTTACTTTATAATAACACATAACTGCACAATTAGTATATAACAATAATGTATATGTATAACTTAAAATCTGGCTTCACAAGCTTGCTCACATCACTTTGCAAGCATGCTGCCTGCTGGCTGTAGTTACCAGGAAGCAGATCTTCTGTTTGCTTATACTCTGTTAAGCAAGTTCAAAGTTCAACATAGTTACTCCTGTGGCAACCTCAACACAGTTCTGTCAGTTTTAATTAAACTTTCTTATTTTATTATGAAGAGTTAAAATTTAATTATTACTCACACTTTCAAATTTAGTATACAAATGTACAGGCTTGTTGTCATAAAAAAAATAGCTTGCAGGCACCTTATAGAAACAATTTTAAAGACAGTGTGTATAGGAGTTGGAGTGTTTTAACAATATGTAGAGACAAAATAATAAAAGTAAAGGAAAATAATGAAATTATTGCACAGGTGCCTTGAATTTTGTAATATTTCAAAACAATTGAAAATGCTATGGGAAAACAAGACTGCTATATTCAAGAATTGCAGTGTCTCACTAAATAAAACATGGCCTCATAGGAAATTTCTGGGTCCTATGTAAAAGGTGTAACCCATTATTAATAGTTTAAAAGTTCAATGGTTAATATATGTATATGTTTGTTTGTGTTATGTTAAGAGTTTATAAGCATAATCAGTTAATCTGTTGGAAGTTTTCTGTAGAATAAAAAATAAATATGCAAAAAAAGATAGGTGGATCCCAGAGCCTAGCTGGCCTGCCAGTCTAGCTTAATTGGCAAGCTACAGGTCCATAAAAGATCCTGTCTCAAAAAGTATGGTGAGTAGTATAAAAGAAGACACTTAATGTCAACCTCTGGCTTCCACATACATGTTCACATATGTATGTATGAAGTGTCACACTCATATATACACATGAACACACATATACCACACACATAGACTTTTCTATCGCCCTCTCTCTCTCTTCCTCTCTCTCTCTTTCTCTCTCTCTCTCCCCCCCTCTCTCTCTCTCACACACACATGAATATGGGAGGAGACTTGCAAAGAGAAAGGGAGGTAGATGATAGGGATAGAGAACATGGAGGGGTTCGTGTAACCAGAACACATTAAACATGTGTCTGAAATTGTATATAAAAACTTTCAGGAGCTACACTCCTAGCTACAAACCTAGATAAAATAGTTTTCATACAGTGTGGGTGTATATGTGTGTGTGTGTGTGTGTGTGTGTGTGTGTGTGTGTGTGTGAGTGCGCTCGCGCCTATGCATGTACAAACATTCACAATAGGTTTTTTTAATTTCATATACTTTTTTATTTTTTATTTATTACTTCAATTTACATCTCCATCACAGTCTCCTCCCTCCATCCCTCCTGTGCCTACCCTCTCACCCTCCCACCCTCTCTGCCTTCTCCCACCTATCCTGCTCCTCCAGTGTGGGGTGCCCTATATATCAGCCCCCTTCAGTTTAGCAGCCATATGAGGACTAAGAGCTTCCTCTTGCACTGGGGCCTACATGGCAGCTCCACTGGGGCAAAGCGTCCCACTAACAAGTAACAAAGTCTATCTATGTTCCTGTTTCTTTCAGTCTGTTGGTTGTAGGATAGTTATCCTGTACTATATGGCTAAAATCCAGTTATAAGGGAATAGATGCCATGTGCATCTTTCTGGGTCCGGGTTAGCTCACTCAGGATGAGTTTTTTTAGTTTCATCCATTTGGCAGAAAATTGCATGATTTCGTTGTTTCTAATGGCTGACTAGTATTCCATTGTATAAATGTACCACAGCTTTTGTATCCATTCCTCAGCTGAGGGGCATTTGGGTTGTTTCTAGCTATTACAAATAAAGCTGCAATGAACATAGCTGAGGAGATGTCCTTGTGAATTGGTGAGTAATCATTTGAATGTGTACCCAGGAGTGGTATGGCTGGGTCTTGAGGTAGAGCTATTCCAACTTTTCTAAGACATCACCAGACTGATTTCCATAGTGGTTGTACAAGTTTGCACTTCCACCAGCAATGGAGGAGTGTTCCCCTTTCTCCACAGCTTCGCCAGCATGTGCTGTCATTTGAGTTTTTGATTTTTGCCATTCTGAAGGCATGAGATGGAATCTCAGAGTAGTACTGAGTTGCATTTCTCTGATGATTAAGGATGATGAGCATTTCTTCAAGTGTCTTTCCATGACTAGAGATTTCTCCTTTGTGAATTCTCGGTTTAGCTCTGTTCCCCATTTTTGATTTGATTATTTGGCTTCTTGGTTTTTAGTTTCTTGGGTTCTTTATAAATTATGATATTAGCCCTCTGTCAGATGTGGGGTTGGTAAAGATCTTTTACAACCGTAGGTTGCCATTTTCCTTTGCCTTACAGAAACTTTTCAGTTTCATGAGGTCCCATTTATTGATTGTTGATCTTAGAGCCTGAGCTATTGGTGTTCTGTTCAGGAAGTTGTCACCTAACAGGTTATTTTTTACACACAAAACTATAAATAGTCTGGACTCTACCAATAGGAGACTAAATAATTTAACTGTGACAATTCACCCAATAAAATATAACTAAGAAATACAATGAATTATTCACAAATATTATAAATGGATTTTGCATAATACCTTTCTTTAAAACAGTACAATAAAAATATCTCCCATTTATATAAAATCCAGAAAATAAGAACTAACATAGTAACACAATTTTTTGACCACTAATGACTATTAGGAAGCAAGATGGCTAACAGCAAAGATTATGAAGAGCTAGGGAGGAGAAAACTTCTGTGATGATAAAGCTTCATTGTGTTTGGATATAAAAATATAGATAGATATTGAATCCATATATGTATTGTTATGTATATATGTATTTAATGTATGAGTACATTAAAATGGATTTATTCTAATTATGATTAATTTGTCAATAATACTCTAATAAAATACTTTAAAAATGAATTTGACTAAAAGGAAATAAAAGACCCATCTACTTTGTGTTTTAAATGATTAAAAACAAAACTAGAAACACTATCTGGGGAAAAGATGTTCTTTACACACTGTTCATTAGAAAGTACAGGATACTCAGTACAAACTGGACTTAGTTTTCAGAATTCAGATCATGGAGGAAGTATTCAAATCTGGTCATGCATTCTCCCCGAGTGAGAGGATTAAATTCAGATTTTAGGAATGATAAGATAGCTGGCAGGAATTTACAGAACAAAACAGCAAGGACAGAGTGCTGTGTTAGAGAACAGAGTGCTCTGTGAGACAAAGTGTAGAGTTGGAGATTTCCTAGAAACAGGTCAATCCAAACTTGGCAATTCCTCCTCAGGTCATCAATGATCTACAGAAATAGTCAAGTGGAATGATATGCAGAGGTTAAACATGGTACTATGCCCTTATCCTTCATTCAATTGTTGATGTTTTCAATATAGAAGAGTTTCAGTTGACTTGAAACACTTAACATTGTGATTGTGACTGCTGTGATTCCTCTCTCTCTCTCTCTAACACACACACACACACACACACACACACACACACACACACATACACCATGAAACCTTGACTAGCATTCTTGGTACTGGAAGGTACATTCCATATTACCAGAGGAGAAAGTTTTTTATCATTATCACCCTACTACAAAACCTGAGACCTACAGCAGCAACCTGCCTGCAAGTAATACTTGTGTAAGAGTGGTAGAATTTTTAAGAGAGTAACCTACTATGCTTTGATTGGATATAAGTACCACTCCATGAGATGGAACACATACCTGACACTGCTAAAGTAACCAAGAACATGAGATTAGGTAGCCCATGGGCCTAGGGGGAAATCTAATACTATTATTCTGCTAAAGAACACACCAGTAAAATGGATCCTAATGGTATGCTGCTATACCCAGAGATCCATGCCTCATTCCACCATTACCAGAGAAGCTTCTTCTTGCTTTAGTTGGAAACTAACACAGACCCACAGCTGTACAATGTGTAGAGAGTTGGAGACTTTTGAGCACTCAGTCCTACATGGGATATTTTCATCAAATCCTCCCCTCAAGGCTAAGAGATCCAAAGCTAAGAAGACGTGAAGCTTGTCAAAGCCAGATGTGGTGGATGACTCGAAGGAAACAAGATTGTGTATTCCATGCAAAAACAAGAGAATTGTACATATGAACTCACAGAGACCATAGCATTGTGCACAAAACATGCACTGTTTCAAGCCAAACAAAATCCCAGCACTGAGAAGAGGAAGGATACATGAAGCTACTCACAATAAAAATCTCTCAATGTTTAATAGCTCCAACTATTAGCACCCTCTGCAAAGTATCCTGAAACAGTTTTTTATAACTTCTTGTATTAGGAAGTGTCCTGTTCACTCAAGTCATATTTACTGCATCTTGGTAGCCTAGAAATCATTTTCCTGTATTGCCCTATACATTCCACAAATAAATATTTTAATAATCACAAATACACTTAGAAGAGGCTTTCAGTAATCAGGAACCATGTTCTACCTATGGGACTCATAGCATAATATCCTGCCATCCGCAGTTCTAGATCCTGAAGGAATGAATTAGAAGATTTTTCTCTTTTAAGATCTTGACCTTACTGTCAGGATGTCTAGTTCATGTCCTAGAAAGTATAAAGATCTGTGAAATATCTGGATCTGGACCAGAGATGCTAGTATCTACAAGAATGCAAGTGATATTCTGATACAAGGAGTAATTGGCCATCTCATTACTACTAGAAAAACTTGGAGGGCAGAGATAAGGCTCGTCAGGTAAAGACCCTTATCACGAAGCCTGGTGGCCTCTGTTCAATCCCTAAGACTCACATGGTGGAAGGAAAGAACCAACTCCTGGCAAGTTGTCCTTCAGTCACATACATAGCATGGCAGGTCTATACACACACACATACACATACACAGTTAAATGTAATTAAAATAATCTAAACAGAGAGTTTAAAATACTACTGCTCTAAAAAGTGGCAGCAAAATTAGGGCACCAAAGTCAGTAAACATTAGATCCAACCTGAGATGAGTATGGTGTTCACATGTCTCTCAAATGCCTGGCTCATAACTGAAATGCATTAATACAATGTAAGTATATCTATTTTAATTTGAGCAGTGAGGTTACATTGAATACATTCATAATTCTGTACAGCCATTACTGCTATACCATTTGACACTTCTTAGCCAAGAAGCACTTACTCTCAATCTTTCCCTACCAATGTTCCTGAAGACGACCAGTCTCTTTGCCTATTTGACCATTCTTGAAGTTTTATGTAATTGGAATGACACAATATATCTCTTTTTGTGTTGGCTTCTTTCACTTAGCATAGTGTTTTCAAGTTTATCCAGCTATAAAATGCATCATTATCTCACCTCCCTTTAAATAGCTAAGAAAATATACAGATATGATACAAATTGTTTAGCAAGGAAATATGGGCCATTTCTGCCTTTGGGATACATAATGATATTTCCATTATTATGTGTGTACAAGTATTAAATTGAGTGACTCCAATTTCTTAAAGTATATGTCTAAAGATTCAGTAAGCAAGGGTGCTTATTGTACATGCCTGGTGGCCTGAATTCTATCCTGCAAACCCATGGAAAAGTAGAAAAAAAAGAAACACTTCCACATAATTATCCTTTTATCTCTCCATAGCTAGTGTATACACACACACACACACACACACACACACACACACACACACACACACACACACAATATTGATAATAAATGCATTTTGTTTATTCTCTGAGAATTTCAACCATGTATAGAATATTTTTGATCATGTCCAAACTACCACTCCCTTTAGTGGTTTTGTGACATCCCAAATGTATACTTAAATTTCTGACAGGTTTTATGAAGCTTTTTGCTTTATTTTATATTCATAGCAGTCCTGAACTAATTACTCAGCAGAGTAATGATGGTTTCACATGAGTTAAGAAGCATTCCTATTTTTCATTTCATTAAAAGTTTTAAGAATAATTGGTGATGTTTAATATTGAGTAGAATTTACAGGTTCAGCTGTGTGCTCTGGGTTCTTTTTATGGACAGGTTTTTGATTATTGATTCATTCTATTTACTTCTTATTGATTTTTTTTTCAGTTTTTTTTGTTGTTGCTGTTCTCAAAGCTGTGATGTTTGCATGTGTACTCCTCAGAACTCCTCCATTTCATGTATGTGATCTAAACTTGGCAGTGCACCATTTTTTACAGCATTTCTTTATAGTTTTTATTGTTTTTCTTAGCTCTGCCTGTGGTAGTCAATATTGATAGACAACTTGATAGATTCTAAAATCACCATGAAAACAAGCCTCCGAGCATATCTGTGAAAGAATTTCATGTTTGGGCTCATTGAGGTATGAAGACTCATCCTAATTGTGGGCATTGTCATTCTCTGGGCTGTGTTTGAGCTGAGTACCAGCATCCACCTTTCCCTGCCTCTTTTTTTTTTTTAATAATTTATTTTTTATTTCTTCAAGTTACATCTCAATCACAATCCCCTCCCTACTCCCCCCTCCAGTCCCACCCTTCCACCCTCCTCCCCCTCAGCCCCACCATCCTCTTCCCTTCTTTTTTTTTTTTTTTTAGTTTAAGGTATTTATTTTTCCCCCCAACAGCTCTCCCTTTCAGTCCAAATAATGGTTCTTTTTCTTATAACTATAAATACAATACAAAACAACAGAAATAAATAGGCCACAATTATAAGAGTTATATGGCTTAGCATACATTCCCAATGTCCAGTCCATATGTATTTGGCACCTGACTTTAACATTCTACTATCTAACCATCTCCATGAGTTTAAAGTTCTATATCTAACTCAGCTTTCATACTAACTTGCCTCATAATTTTAAAAATATCTTCTTAGATCCAGAACACCCTCTTGATTCCTAAACAACTCAAAATTTAACTATGAGACTCTAGCTATCTATTCTTCAACCACCTCAGAGACCTGAGAGGGATAAATATATCTGATTATATAGGAAGTGCAGGGCCTGCAGCTTCCAAAACTAAAAAATGACATACCAGTGGCTGCCTGGACAGTTCCCATTTTCTCTCCATACATTACAGCATCAATCTTCAGCCATTTGGCCCCATTTCTCTGACAGACATTGGTTGTAGAGCAGGAATTATGAAGGACTTACCTACCCTGTCTTGGCAGAGCTAGGCTGTCGACTTATCTGCTTCCAAGTTTTGTCCTTTTTGGACAGAAGTCTGTCTACAGTTGAAGCAAGTGGTTTTTCTTGCCAAGAGAATGGCTTACCACCAATTTAATCATCTCCCACTGGAGATTCTTCGATGCTCATCTTCTACTTGGAGTAATATAGGGGGTGCTGTCAGGAGCTGACATGTCTCGATATCAAAAAATCTTAAGTTAAGAAAACATCTTTGAATGCCATATTCTGCAGATCTCTTGAGGTTTTTGAAGATGCCCTATCTATCTCTTATATTTAGATAAGCAAATATTGCTTGTCTTTTAGCAACTTGATTTCTGAGTAGCTTAGAAAATAACTGTGATAGACTGTCATAGTAACTAACAAAATGACACGTTTTCATGACTATTAGTTTCCGTTTCTTAATTATCCTAAACAGTTTATGTCGGTTGGTAGCGAGAGGTCAAAACTTGACATTTCATTTTTAAGTATTACTACAAACAATACCTTTAAGAAGCGTTACCCTTAATTTTGTATCAATATACAAAGATCAATACCAATGTGGCCAAATATAATCTTAATTTTGTATCAATATACAAAGATCAGTACCGATGTAGCCCAATACAATCTTAATTTTACATTAATATACTAGGGTCAATACCATTGTGGCCAAATATAATCTTAATTTTGTATCAATATACAAAGATCAATACCGATGTAGCCCTATACAATCTTAAATTTGCATTAATATACAATGATCAATACCAATTTAGCCAAATATAATATTAATTTTGTATCAGTATACAAAGGTATAAAGCTATATTCAATAATCTGTCCTTTTTTCTTGTTCTTTCCTATACTATGTCTATGTCCCATTTTTCTCAAGTCTGTTCACTCCTATATAGGAGAGAAAGGAGGATACAGAAAAGCAAAAGAGAGAAGTCCCTGGGTCT
>CAJQZJ010000182.1:209750-238549 GCA_907164525.1 Lophiomys imhausi
CTCCCAGTCAACAGGCAGAAGTGATGAATGCTAGTGCTCTATTCACTTTCCCTTTTTATTCAACTGAGAACTTCAAGCCATCGGCATCACCATCCGGTGGATCATGGGTCTGTGGCACAGGACAGTCAGGGTGAGGCCTCATGTCTTTGTCTAGCTCCAGCCCACCTCCTTTCCCATGTCTCATTGTTTGTAAGGGAGGTGGGTACAGAACACACCCAAACACCAAATTCTCAGCACAAAGGAGATTTATTACCCTGGATGGCCAAGGTGGGGGTGGGGTGGGGAGACTGCAAAGACAGATAACCAGTAGCGGAAGCAGCAAGCAACAAGCAAGTATTTTTTGCAGGAGTGGGTTTTTTTAATTTTTTTAAGGAGAAAAAGGGGAAGTCTGTGCTAGGTTAAGTTGGTAAATTCTAATTGGACATATTAGCCAAATAATGAATTTTGATTGTTAGGCCTTGGTGGTTTGTCTCAGGAATGAGTCAGTGGCCAAATCAGGAAACAGTCCTTGGGGCTAGCTTCAGGAATGTAGGTTTTTAGCAAGGGAGAGGAGAAGGGGTAAAAGGACAAAATCTGTCAGTGCCATGTTTGCCATGCTTGGGCTTTTTAGAGAGCCCTTCATTGTTCATGTCAGTTTTATTTATTTTATTATTAAATGTGTGTGTGTGTGTGTGTGTGTGTGTGTGTGTGTGTGTGTGTGTAATATGTATGAGGGTGCATGTGCCTCAGGGTGTGTGTAGAGATCAGAGGACAACCATATGTAGTTGATTTTATCTTTCCACGTTACACGTTTCAGAGATTTAAGTCCAGTCGCCAGGCTGACATGCAAGCAACTTTACCACATTTCCCAATTAATGGTGATGCTCACATTAAGAGTGGGCCTTTCCTCCATGGAAATGACTTCCCAGATACATCCAAATGTACCTTATTGGTGATACTAACTCCCATCAGGTTGACAACCAAAGTTGACTATCACAGACTCCATCCAATTGATTGGTAATATTATAAAACACCATTTTCAAAGTAATTCATACCGAATGTAAGATTTCATGTGATAGTGTAGAAATTCTAGTTAAAGGAGAAAAAGAGAAGAATATGGAGACTTAGTTGATTGGACCTCAAAAGTTTTCTGATGGTATACACACACCATACACCTTTTATGTACCTTTTTCATTTTTTCAGTCAAATTAGATTACTGGAATGTATGTTTTTCTACACCTTTGTGTAAGAGTGGTTTACCTAAAGAGACTAAGCGTTAATGAGAAACATACCTGACATCTGAGTTCTTCCCTGGCAAAACATGGTAACATTATGACCATGATCTTGAAGAACCCAAGACAACCTGTTCTTCAGCTGTGACAATCTTCCATCAAGGATCTCCCTTCTGACTCCTGGTCTCCGTGTGACTGTGATGAGCTTTTCTCTGTGTCTAGCTCTTGGGGGTCCCTCACCTGCTGCATCTTACTGGGTACCAAGGAAATAACTGCAACAGTGGGAATTTGGGCACAGTACTGAACATGTTTCAAGGCTTCCTCTTCACTTCGAATGCTCAAAGTAGAGGGGAAGAGGATGTGAAAAACTTAGAGGACATTTTATTATATGATGATCAAGTTCCCACACCCCATTCTATCCCCTTCAATTCCTCTCAAATCCAATCCCTCTCTTTCTCCCTCCCTGTGCTACCTATTTCTTTGGGTTTTTTTTTTTTTTGTATGTTTTTCATTTTTACACATCGACTCACGCCGACAGTATGTGCATGGGTGTGTAGGGCCATCTACTGGAATTAGAGACCCTGAGTAACTTCTCTGTGAGCTAATGGCAGTTTAACTCTTGCAACGGATGCCTCACTTCTCTGACCTTCGTTTTTCACTCAGGAAATCAAAACAGTGGCTGAACTAGATGACCCCTGCCTCCTTCCAGCTTACTGATCCCTGACTCTGTGATTTAAAAGTGCCTTACAGGGCTCCCTATGTGTCAAGGTTACTCTATCCTGGGATGTCCCCTCTCTCCTGGTTTATTTGCTGCTCTTATTTCCTTTGGATCAAAAGCAAAGAAAAATGTGGGCATGGGAGTTTGTGCCTATAATCCCAGCACTCACTGCGCAGTGAAGGGGGTGCAAGAGCAAAAGAACTTCAAGGTAAATAATCCTTGGCTACTTGAGAACCAGAAGAGGGAGAGGGAAGGAGTGGGAAAGGGAAGTGGGGAGGGGAGACAAACAAAGGTGGATGGGAGGAGAGATGGAGAAAGTCAACAGCCTACATGAATTTAAAAAAAACTGCCTGCAGATCTGGTATAAGGTGGGATCTCAAAAGACCTGAATGGCTTGAGTGCTCCCCTTGACTAGTCAGTCTAGGGGACTTCCACTAGTGGCAGCATTGCCCTGTTCTTACTGTTGTGAATTGGAAGAATTTTTCTCAGCTTTGGAAGTCCCTTCAGAATTTCCTCAGTGCCCTCTGGGGTCCCCTGAAATGCTCACCTCTGCAAGAGAAGCTACTGAGACCCCACCAGCCCACCAGCACATCAGTGGGTGGATGCCAGCTCTAAGGGTCCCTGAGCCCCTCTGAGCCAAAGGCACTGCCTGTAAAAGTAGGCAGAGCTGGGTGACAGGGCTTTGCCAGTCTTCTCTCCTTGGCCTCTTCTTGCTTTTCTTTTCCTTCACCCTCTAACCTTGGATCCCACCCAAGCCTCGAAAGTAGGAGAGGTTGCTGGGCTGGTCCTTACACAACCTATTGGCTGTGTAATCAAAGAACTATGAACCAGGAATGACCTTCGGATAAAGCAGCTCCACTCCTTTATTCCAACTGTTTATACTTGGCACACAGATATACATGGCACTCTAGCAAGCCTAACCAGAATAACCTGTTCTGTTATCCTGGTTAGGCTGGTTAAAGTTTTTTCACTTTCATTGATGTTTTTCAAAGCCAACTTCAGTTTTGTTAACTTTCTATTGCTCTTCCATTTTCACTGTAACTAACATGTGCATCCAGTTTATGTTTTCATTGGAAACACAAGACAGAGCAGATACTAAAGTATACCTAATTATTCTAGAGAATACCTATTTATTCATCTAAATGTGTGTTATGAAACTTGACAATGAATTATAAGGAATAAAGAAAGTCTAGATCTCCTTAAAACAGTTTAACTTCAATGAAGATGCATAAATAATCAGCAAAATTATAGATCATAGAGATGTCATTTATTCCATGCAAAGCTACACAATATCCTATATTTTAAGAGTGAATCATACAAATGTTTCAAAAATTCATTACAACACAGCAAGTTACAATACTACAAAGGAATTGCGAGTCAGTGAGTTTGTCAAAATCAAACTAAGAAACATTATGCATAGATAAGGCCAAAGATGCTAACTTACTGATAGCACTTTGCAGTTTTTTCCCCAAATATAGATTTGAAGATGTAGTGAGAATCTACAGAAGAAAAAAAAAGTTAAATCTACAACCTACTGACCAGGAAAATCCGTTGCTATACATCCAGTAATAAACACCAATTAAAGGCAGACTTGGCATCGTGCGCCCCCAAATGAAGAGTTGCCACTTTGAAAATTGTGACTGGATACACATTTGAAGAAATTTATGTTCTATTTCACCTAGGCAACTGAATTATATGAAGGCAAAATACCAAGCTCTTTATCAATGCAATGTGGAAATCAGGATTATGTATGCTTTTCTTAGGTACTGGTGTGTGTACTCATACATACGAAGAAACTAAGGAAATGCAGGCAGGTTTTAAATTCACATCACTTTAGAATATTGTACTATGGCAATATGTTGGGTCAGAACTTATTAAGGATGACTTTAAAATTATTTAAAAGCAATACTACAATTAGTTACCTACAAAAACATTTATAAAAATTAAATACCAGGAAATAATATCAATAATTAGAGCTTTTTGTACTTTTCAATGCTATAATTTATATATATATATATATTAGGTAATAGTAATTTAAAAGATAGGTAAACATATTCTCTATCTTCTAAGACAAGAAAAATCCTTCAAGTTGTTCCCAAAATACAGACAAAAACAAATCCATTGGATTGTTTAAAAAAAATAAATAAATAACAGTCTCTCCCCTACAATTTGGCATGCCTAACAGGGAAGATATTACCCAGTATTCTTTCAATAAATACAGAAGATTTATGCCCTAATACCAAATCCAAATGCTGTGTATTTTAATATGTTGTGAATTTGCTTTACATATGTCTGTCACAATCAGCCAGTCTCCCTACTCTTTTGTAACAAGTACAATAAAATTCTTTTACAAGTAATCAATATAACCATAAAAGAAAAGGTTTTCTGGGAAACCAAAACATCTTTTAGGACAATGATGACAGAAATACTCCAAGTCTTACTTTATTAAAAAAATTTTAAATTAAAGCAAGATCTCACCTGATCTCAATGAATAAATCCTTTGAAAATGGAATTCTGTTGCTGTTAGAGAAGCTAATCTGCAGGAAATTGGAAGTGACGGCATGCTTGGCAGTGAAAAGGAGGACAGTGCCTGCCCCATGGGCAGATGGCTCACAGGGCTGGGATCCAGGAGCTGGAAACAGTGCTAACCTGCCTAGTCTTCCAAGATTCTAGCCACAAAAAGTCACTGATTTGGAAGTACTATCCAAAAAGAATCCAGATTTCACTCCTCCTGTAACCCTTCTTCTATATTGTTCCAGTTTTAAACATGTGCATTTTTATGAATTCCTCTTATGATAAAGTTTCTCAAGTTCTTAATGTTGGGTATTTTAAAATCAATTCATACAAATTTTTACAGTGAATGTATTTTTTACTGCTGTGCTCTCCTTAGTCAATTAAAAGAAAATGGACTGAGCTAGTATATACCACACTTCCAAGCTGACATTGTTCATTAGTCCAACAATATCTGCTTTAGTACTTTAGGTACAATACTGGTATTTCAAGGAGAAGGATTTCAAGTCAAAAGTATCCTTCTGAGTGTACTGCTCATCAAAAACAACCAGGTACATGAAACAAACAAAAGAGAAAAATGTGTCAGCACATCGAAAGTTATATGATAGACAGGAGGGAAGGAGGGAGGTGGGAGAGTGGGAGGCACAAAAGAAAGGCAAACCCTAAATTCATTTACTTCTTAGCTTTTAAAATTAAATACTGTACAGTCTGTTGCACTTTGAAAATTCAAGTGTGCTATGAGTTCTCAGGAACATGTTTTGTCTCTTAGTACAAACGTACTACCATCCTTGTGACTTTTCAGGCATGGTCCATTCAAATTCTCAGTATAAATCTTACTTTATAGTCCAAACTGTAATTATAGATTTTATTTTCCCCTTATTATAGTAATCAATATACTATCAAAAACATTCCCTAAACCTATTAAAGTATAAGACGAGGTCTGTAAATAAACAGAAATGAAATCTGCCCATTAGCATGCTAAAAATATACAATGACTTTCCTGCCCACACTGAAGCAGGACATACATTATGCTTATAGTTTAGTCTGCACAATTTAAAGGGTACAGGTAAAAAACATGTCAATAAGCAACACTTCTTTTTTCATGTTTACACTGCTGAATCTGGTCTGGTTTTATGATGGAAACTTTTCATGCTTTCATCTATCTCTTAGCACATTTGTGAAATGAGATTCTTTTGTGGGATGAAATTATTCTAAAACACTTGTATGCATGTGGTGTGATAGCAAATATTTATAATTACCTTTATATTTTAATGCTGTTTTCCTTTTTCTTTTTTTTTTTTTTTTGTTTTTTTTGTTTTTCGAGACAGGGTTTCTCTGTGTAACAGCTCTGGCTGTCCTGGACTCACTTTGTAGACTACGCTGGCCTCGAACTCACAGAGATCTACCTGCCTCTGCCTCACAAGTGCTGGGATTAAAGGTGTGCACCACCAAGTTCAGTTATATTTTAATTCTTATTTAAAATTCTTTTACACAAATGTACTATTAATAAAATGGTTATGTAGTTTTAAAAAGTAAATTAAATAATACATATAGGTGATTCTTGAAATTTAGATTTTTCTATAATACTTGAATTATTAACTTGTCAAATATTCTTAACTAGCAATTATTTTTAAAATATTGATCTGGGTGCTGTGGCACATGTCTGTAATCGTAGAACTTGGAGGTGGAGGAGGATCAGGAGTTCAAGGTCATCCTTAGTTATACAGAGAGTTTGAGGCCAGCCTGGGCTATATGAGACCCTGTTTCAAAAAAAAAAAAAAAATGCTAGATAATTCTATTCAGATATTTGTTAGCATATAAGAAAGACATAAAAAAGTACCAGAAATAATTCTTTAAGAAAACTATTTTGCACATAAAGCATATGAATCCTGTAGTAATAGTTTTGTGACTATGTCATTTCATGTTAATAATTGTCAAATAAAAGAAAAAATATTGTATATACTACCAACACTTTACACAAAAAGGCTTAATAAACATTATCTTAATTCCTCAGAAATAAACTCAAGTCTTCCAGCATGAAATCACTGCCTTCCGAATTCAAATTTACCCAGCAAAGTAACTTTTCTATATGGTTGCATATAAAATCCTATGAGAGAAACTCTAAAAATTTGAACACTCTGGATTATTGAAACAACAAAAATTCACTGGAGAAATAAATCAAAAAGCCATAAAGAGATCCAATATTTATAAAGCATATGTCATATGCATATGCTTCAGTTAGTGTAACCTTAAAGGAAAACGCCTGAATTCCTTCACAAATTCCTATCAATTTGTCTTAGTGCATTATGAAAGTTAGTTGTAAAATTGGACATATTTCCTCTTTTTATCCTTCTACTCTGACAATAACATCTGAACATTAAGGAAAACATTTAACAAAAAACATTTTTATAAAACATATTTCAAAGTAAATCCACAGAACAAATAATGAGACATAATTTCAGGAACTTCGGACAAATTAGTTCCTTTTGCTTTGGGGACTTTTAAGATCCTCAAAGACCCCTTTCTGTGATGATCATCCCTGTCCTTTCAAAGAACTACTTAAAAAATTAAAAGAACGAAAAAAAGAGCAGCACAGCAGACAGCTTGCTCGTCTCTCTCAAGTCCAGCACACCTTCATCGACTGACCCTCACTTAAGTCTCAGGAGGTAGATCCAGAGGTAAGTAGCAAACATGTCCTTCATTCTGAAAATGAAGAAACTGAGGCACTGAAAGGTTCCATGATCTGCCCAAAGAATTCCAGGAACCAATCATGAAATTATAAACAGCGTCACATTATCACTGCTCTGGTCAACTGCTCTCTGACCACACTTCACAGTAAAAGATTATGTGTGTATATCCTAGAATTGAGAAGGCTACGCAACCTTCAATTCAGAGTAAATCTATCTAGTGATAATTATTGAAAAGGGGATCTACTTGAAAGGTCATTAAAAAATGTAACCATTAAAAAAAAAAGATAATGAGTATGATGCATCCTTCCTTTCAGTACCTACATAGAACAATATCCTCAATATGTGACAAATTAATACTTGAGTACTAGTAATTATTGCAAGGAAAATAGGCGTGAGACTGTCCTTGACAAGTTTAAGTCTGGTCACCCCATGAAGAATGGATTCCGTGAGAGACACAAATATGTTTTAGGACCATAAAGCAATCCCTGCAAACATGTTGTGCTCAACCATGTTCATTTTGTAATAAAACACTGGCTCTTTAAAACATAATACCAAAGTTTGGCTTAAAGGCAACGGTTGAAACAACCAATTTAAAATAATAAGCATGTTTAACAAACAAATTATTGCTACAAATTTCCATTCTAACACATTTTTCTGTTTTTTTTCTAAGTTATAATTTCAGTGCTAGCAATCATAAATGAATTATTTTTCTTTTTACATTTGAATAGCCAGAATAGCCAGTTGTTTTCTTTAAAAGGAGTGTTAACAGGCATCTTTTAAGTATCAGAGAGTTTGGGGAACTCTTTGGCTATAAAACAAACAAACAAAAATCCTATTCACCATTAACACTATCGACTTTTTTCTTGGATGGAATGATTAGATTAAGTCAATATGCTAAATGCTAAAAGTGAATATTTTCCTCTGAAACAAAATCTTTTACAAAGCAATAATATCAAAACCATAAAAAGATCCACTTACTACAAAGACTGAAAGGAATAACACATCACCCAATTAGAACATACATGCTAAAGACACTAACACTATCAACTGAAGATTTATCATAATTAAACATGCAAAATCCCATGAATTTGTATACAGATCTGAAGAAGAGTTGTTTACATTCATTTATGTCTGATAAGTAAGCCTTGTTTTAAGACATGAGTTTTGCAAATATGGTAATTATCTGAGGTCTCAGTTCATTTTCACTTCTTTGGGAAATGTAGGTTGAACATTTTTTTAGAAATAGTAAGAATTTAAATTACAGTTATAAAATTATAGTATTCAGTATGACTTATGACTTCCTTGACTTTAAAATAACTATCCTAAAAAAATTAACTTGAAGCCAACTGAGTTTTATATTTATTATGAATTCAATCCTTCCACTTAACTATACTTCTAAGGCAGACACGTCAGATGGTATGCATTAAATCAGAAAAGATGATACTTTCTTCAATAAACAGTAAACTAATATTGTTAAGATGTGACCCATTTTCAATGCCGTTTTTGTTATTCTCATACTATTCATAGAGAGTACAGAGGAATTGCAGGGCACAAAGATGTTCATAAAGGTTGAGCTGATGCGTTGACGGTGGTTACTTGATCCACAAATATCTTCAGAGTTTAGATATCTTCAAATATTATGCTGGAAGACATAGAAAGATATCGTCCACCAGGTTGATACCTAAAAAGTAAACATACAAAAATGATTTAGATATCAAAAGTAAAAGAAAAAATGAGAAAACATTAAAAGGAAGTGATTACAAAATTTGTAATAACTATAAAATTTATTCAGCAGCCAAAGTAGAACTCTACCTCCCAAAATTATAATCGAAAAGGACTTAATTGTAAATCAATTAGATCAACTAGCAACTGTTTTGAAGATACACACACACACACACACACACACACACACACACACACACACACACTATATATTACCATAGCATGAAGGATATAAACAAAATGGAGGATGTAAGACACAATCAGGAGACTGCATAAATAATCATGCTTCATTTTCAAATATAGAGTATTCTAGGTCCTTTGCTATTTACAGGCAATAATATAGTAAACACCTTTATTATATGTGGTATTTATCTGTTTTTATTTTTAAGGTAAGCACAAAAAATAATGGGTTCCCTTATGGCATCTACACAAATATATGCACACACCCTATTATGTTTTATTCATATTCATTCCCTTCCTCTATCATCCCCAACCCATTCCCTTCTTGCTTCCTCCCATCCTCCCCATAAGTAATCCTCCCTTCTGATTTTACAAAGTATGCCATTACTATGCTTTTCTCACTTCCACCCCCCTTAAGGTCCTTTCCATTTCTCTCGTAGTCCCTTCTCACTTAGGACCTTTTGAATCTGGCTGATTTCATTTAACATGACTTTTAGTTATAAATATTTTCTTGCAGAGTCACTTGTGCATTTCCCTTATGGTTGAGTAAAACCCCTTTGTATGTATGGCTCACATTTTCCTTAACCGCACATCTGTTGCACATGTCGGCTAGATCCATGTCTTTGCTGCTATGGTAATAAAAATATGTATCGATGTGCTAGTATCTGTGTGCTATGCCCACTTACAAGTCTTCTGGGGATATAAGCAATGGCAGAACTGGGTCATATATAAGTTGTGTTTTCATAGTTTTTGCTTTATTATTTCTCATGGCAAAACACTTGAAGACATATGCTTTGTAGTCAGAGTAATAGAGTTAAAATGCCTGATTTGTTACTTAAAAACTCCAATTCCAGGCAAGTTACTGAGCCTTTGAAGACATTAACCCAGTAAGAATTTTTGCAATAAAAGTAAATGTTGTTAAAATGTTTATATTGTGTCTGACATCAAACATATTAGCTATAAAAATATGACTAAAGATAATAAATTTTATAAATGGAATTGTCAAATTATAAATATAGTCATGATTCCTTGTTCTTTGTCTCAATTCTTTCATATTTCTAAAGTCACTGCTGTTATATAAAAATACCTGTTGCAGTTATGGGTACTGAATGATATTTTGTTTGGTTTAGTCTTTATTTTTATTCAGCAAAGTTCACTGTATTTGGGGGATCCAAGATGGCGGCGGCCTGCACGGACATATTTTGAATTCAGGGTTAACAGTCACAAGGTGGCAAGTGTTGCAGGACGCTGTACAACGGGCACAACCCCTTCTAAATCTCACCCAGATACCCAGGGACCACAGAGGATCCCTGGGCAGGACGCTCCTCCCCACTCTCGGACACGCAAGGAAGCCGCTGGACCCGGGAATCGGGATCACCCATCCCCCCACCAGGAGAGACTCCCGGTAAGTTCCAACCTAAGACCCAGCAGGGAGATTCAGATCCCACACAGAGATAATCCCCACCCTGCTGGGCACCCCCAGGTCTCACACAGACGATCGAACTATCTGGAGAAAGGCTGTGACCCTTGGAAGTGACCTCAGCTCAGCTGCAAAGTGCCTTCACACTGCAAATCACAGTCTGTGACGAAACTGGCCAGTTTACAAGCCGTGGGAGCGGCAAGGCTATTGGAGCTCAAGGGCAGATTTACCTGCTACAGGAACCAACCCTAGGAAAACTGCGAGATATCTGAAACTGTCCTATATCGGACTTTTGTACAAGTACTGGCCCTTCTGGCAGGGAACCAGAGCTTACTTGTACACAGCTCCACCACCTGGATTAGTTAGGTCTCCCCCTGGGAGGCGGGGCTGAATGACTTACCTGATAGGAGTGGAGTAAGGCAACTCGAATCCTAAAGCAAAGCGCCCCCTTTGGACCCAAGTCCAGAAGACAGCAAAAAAATTCCACATGGCCACAGTACCCAGACAAAAAAAAAAAAAACAAAAAAAACCCAAAAAACAAAAAACAAACAAAAAAAAAAAAACACAGAGCGAAATGTCTCCAACAAAATAAAGCAACTCTATTCCGTCCAGCGCGAACAACCTCACCACAACTGAAACACATGAAAACGATGACAATTCTACATTATGGAAAGTGATAGAGTCCCTTAAAGAAGAACTTAAAACTATGAAGGAATTCAAAGAAGCCACAATTTTACAAGTCAAAACAATGAATAACACTATTAAAGAGCTCCAAGCCAAGGTGACTCAGCTTGAACAGGAAAAGGAGAAAACAATGAAAGATTTTCAGGCAAAAACAAGCAAACTGGAGAAGGAAATGTACAAAACGAACAATACCATTCAAGACATGAAAACAGAAATGGAAACAATAAAGAAAACATAGTCAGAGTTAAAAGAGGAAATGGAGAATCAAGAGAAGAGAACAGGAACTACGGATGTGAGTATGAAAAATAGGATGCAAGAGATGGAAGACAGGATCTCAGGCATGGAAGATTTGATGGAAGAAATCAGTACAACATCCAAAGAAAATGAGAAAGCTAAAAAATCTCTCACCCACAACATCCAAGAAAGCAAGGACTCAATGAAAAGACGGAACCTAAGAATTATAGGCATACAGGAAAGAGAAGACTCCTGACTCCATGGTCCAGGAAATATCTTCAACAAAATCATAGAAGAAAACTTCCCAAACCTAAAGAAAGAGATGCCAGTAAAAATCCAAGAGGCTTACACAACACCGAACAGATAGATCAGAAAAGAAACTCCTCTCGCCACATAATAATAGAAACTCCAAATGTAGACAACAAAGAAAGGATATTAAAAGCTGTAAGAGAAAAAGGTCAAGTCACATACAATGGCAGACCCATCAAATCACACCTGACTTCTCCTCAGAAACTTTAAAAGCAAGAAGGGCCTGGACAGATATCCTACAAGCCCTGAGAGAACATAGGTGCCCAGCCAGACTACTATACCCAACAAAACTCTCTATCAACATAGATGGAGAAAACAAGATATTCCATGACAAAATCAAATTCAAACAATATCTCCTCAAAAACCCAGACCTACAGAAGATCCTAGAAGGAAAATTCCAACACAGAGAAGATAACTACACCCAAGAAAACAGAGGAAATAGAAACCTCCACAGCAACTAAAGAAAAAGAAACACAAGAAAGCCAGCTAAACCAAAATAATGGGAAATAACAACCCCTGGTCACTAATATCCATCAACATCAATGGTCTCAACTCGCCAATAAAAAGGCACAGACTTACAGACTGGATCCGTAAACAAGACCCATCTTTTTGCTGTATACAAGAAACACATCTCACTATTGAAGATAAACACTATATCAGAGTAAAGGGCTGGAGAAAGGTTTTACAAGCAAATGGACCCAGGAAACAAGCTTGAGTAGCCACCCTAATATCAAACAAAATAGACTTCCAATTGAGGTTAATAAAAAAAAGACAGAGAAGGGCATAACATACTCATTAAAGGAAATATCCACCAAGAGGACATCTCAATATTGAATATCTATGCCCCAAATACAAAGGCACCTACATTTATAAAAGAAACGCTTCTAAAACTTAAATCACACATCGATCCAAACACTTTAATAGTGGGAGATTTCAACACCCCACTCATAACTATGGACAGATCATCAAGACAGAGGCCAAACAGAGAAATAATGAGTCTAACAGAGATCATGAACCAAATAGACCTAACAGATATCTACAGAACGTTTCACCCAAACACAAAAGAATACAACTTCTTCTCAGTACCTCATGGAACCTTCTCCAAAAACGACCATATAGTTGGACAGAAAGATAGCCTCAACAGATACAAGAAAATTGAAATAAACCCTTGTATCTTATCAGACCACCATGGAATAAAGCTGAACATCAATAACAAAAGAATCAACAGAAAGTCTACACTCACATGGATATTGAACAACTCTTTACTAGAGGACCACTGGGTCAAGGAAGAAATAAAGAAGGAAATCAAAAACTTCTTAAAATCCAACAACAATGAAGACACGACATATCCAAACCTATGGGACAAAATGAAAGCTGTGCTACGAGGAAAGTTCATAGCACTAAGTGCCTTCAAAAAGAAAATTGTGACAGCTCATATTAGCGAATTAACAGCTAAACTGGGTGAATTGGAAAAAAAAGAAGCAAATACTCCCAAGAGGAGCAGCAGGCAAGAGATCATCAAACATAGGGCTGAAATCAACAACTTAGAAACAAAAAGAACTGTATAAAGAATCAATGAAACCAAGAGTTGGTTCTTTGAGAAAATCAACAAAATAGACCCTTAGCCAAACTAACTAAAAGATAGAGGGACAAAACACAAATCAGAAATGAAAAGGGAGAAATAACAACAGACATTGAGGAAATCCACAGAATATTTGGATCCTACTTTAAAAATCTATACTCTACCAAATTTGAAAACTTAAGTGAAATGGACAATTTTCTTGATAGATTCCACCTACTGAAGCTAAATCAAGATCAGATAAACAGATTAAACAGCCCTATAACCCCTAAGGAAATAGAAACAGTCATTAAAAATCTCCCAACCAAAAAAAGCCCAGGGCCAGATGGCTTTAGCACGGAATTCTACCGGACCTTCAAAGAGGAGCTAACACCAATACTTTCCAAACTCACAAAATAGAATCTGAAAGAACATTGCCAAACTCATTCTATGAGGCCACTGTCACCCTGATTCCTAAACCACACAAAGACCCAACAAAGAAAGAGAACTTCAAACCAACCTCCCTCATGAACATAGATGCAAAAATACTTAATAAAATACTAGCAAACCGAATTCAAGAACACATCAAAAGTATCATACACCATGATCAAATAGGCTTCATCCCAGGAATGCAGGGATGGTTCAACATACGAAAGTCTGTCAACGTCATTCACCATATAAACAAGATGAAAGAAAAAAACCACATGATAATCTCGCTAGATGCAGAAAAAGCATTTGACAAAATCCAACACCCCTTCATGCTAAAAGTTCTGGAGAGAACGGGCATACAAGGACCGTACCTAGAAATAATAAAGGCAATATACAGCAGGCTAGTGGCCAACATCAAATTAAATGGAAAGAAACTTAAAGCATTTCCTCTAAACTCAGGAACAAGACAAGGATGTCCACTTTCACCATATCTCTTCAATATAGTACTTGAAGTCCTTGCTAGAGCAATAAGACATCTAAAGGACATCAAGGGGATAAACATCGGAAACGAAGAAGTCAAATTATCCCTATTTGCAGATGATATGATAGTATACATAAACAACCCAAAAAATTCCACCAGAGAACTCTTACAGCTGATAAACACCTTCAGCAAAGTGGCTGGATACAAAATTAATTCAAAAAAATCAGAAGCCCTTTATACAACAAACAAATGGGCTGAGAAAGAAATAAGGGTAACAACCCCCTTCACAATAGCCACAAACAACATAAAATACCTAGGGGTAACTCTAGCCAAGCAAGTAAAGGACCTGTACATCAAGAACTTCAAGCTCTTGAAGAAAGAAATGGAAGAGGCCTTTAGAAGATGGAAAGATCTCCCATGCTCATGGATAGGTAGGATCAACATAATACAAATGGCCATCCTACCAAAAGCAATATATAGATTCAATGCAATTCCTATCAAAATACCAACACAAGTTTTTATAGACTTGGAAAGAGCTATACTCAATTTCATATGGAACAACAAAAAGCCCAGAATAGTTTAATCAATCCTGTACAATAAAAAAACATCTGGAGGTATCATCATCCCAGATTTCAAGCTGTGCTACAGAGCAATAGTTGTAAAAAGAGCATGGTATATTGGTATAGAAACAGACCAGTAGATCAATGGAATCGAATTGAAGATCCAGAAATAGACCCACACACTTATGGCCACCTAATTTTTGACAAAGAAGCCAAAACAGCACAATGGAAGGACAGCATCTTCAACAAATGGTGCTGGTCCAACTGGATGTCCACTTGTAAAAGAATGAAATTAGACCCATACTTATCACCTTGTACAAAACTTAAGTCCAAGTGGATCAAAGACCTTAACATAAGACCTGACACACTAAATCTACTAGAAGAAAAAGTGGGAGAAACCCTCGAACTAATTGGCACAGGCGACAACTTCCTGAACAGAACACCAACAGCTCTGGACCTGAGACCAACAATCAATAAATGGGACCTCATGAAACTGAAAAGCTTCTGTAAGGCAAAAGACACTGTCATTTGAACAAAACGGCAGCCTACAGACTGGGAGAAAATCTTCACCAACCCCACATCTGACAGAGGGCTAATATCCAAAATCTATAAAGAACTCAAGAAATTAAATGCCAAGAAACCAAATAATCCAATCAAAAAATAGGGGACAGAGCCAAACAGAGAATTCATAAAGGAGGAATCCCTAATGGCTGAGAGACACTTGAAGAAATGCTCAACATTCTTAATCATCAGAGAAATGCAACTCAAGACGACTCTGAGATTGCATCTCACACCTGTCAGAATGGCTAAGATCAAAAGCTCAAATGACAGCACATGCTGGTGAGGGTGTGGAGAAAGGGGTACCCTACTC
Source organism: Lophiomys imhausi (assembly GCA_907164525.1). Classification (NCBI taxonomy): domain Eukaryota; kingdom Metazoa; phylum Chordata; class Mammalia; order Rodentia; family Muridae; genus Lophiomys; species Lophiomys imhausi. The sequence continues at coordinate 225,329 of CAJQZJ010000182.1, forward strand.
CATTGCTGGTGGGAATGCAGGCTTGTGCAACCACTATGGAGGTCAGTCTGACGATATCTTAGAAACTTGGAATAGCTCTGCCTCAGGACCCAGCCATACCACTTCTGGGTATACACCCAAATGCCTTTTCACGGAATCATAAGGAAGTTTCCTCATCTATGTTTATAGCAGCCTTATTTGTAAAAGCTAGAAACTGGAAACAACCCAGATGTCCCTCAACCTAAGAATGGGTTAAAAAACTGTGGTACATCTACACAATGGAATATTATTCAGCTATCAGGAACAATGAAATTATGCAAGTTGCAGCCAAATGGATGGAACTAGAAAAGCTCATCCTGAGTGAAATAACCGAGACTCAGAAGGACGCAATGGCATCTATTCACTTATAGTAGGATTTTAGCTGTATAGTAGAAGATATCGATACTACAACTAACACACCAAAGGGAACTTGGACATAATCTTCTTATTTTTAATTTTTATATATTAGTTATATTTTTTTCTGTTTTTTAGTCTTTTTTATCTATTTGTCTGCTTATTGCTTTGCTTGTTTAGTAGTTCTCTCTCCCGGGCAATGAGACACTTTTCACTGATGGTACTGCTTCACAGACCCCCAATGAATGAGGAGGCTCTTGGCCCTTATACGACTTCTAAACTGAGATGAGGGACTGTTATATAAGGACACCCCACCCCAGAAAAATGGGATGGAAGGGATAGGAGGTAAAGGAAAAAAAAATGAAATGTGATGTTTCGGCCTTTTACTGCTAATTGTCATAAACTGTTTAGGATAATTAAGAAATGCAAACTAACTGTTATGCAAGCTGGTCATTCTGTTAGGTACTATGACAGCCTATTATAGTTATTTTCTAAGCTAATCAGAAATAAAGCTGCTAAGAGACAAGCAACATCTGCTTACCCTAATATAAGAGATAGATAGGGCCTCTTCAAAAACCTCAAGAGATCTGCAGAATATGGCATTCAAAGATGTTTTCGTAACTTTAGATTTTTTTATATCAAGACACATCAACTCCTGACAGCACCCCCTATTCTCTTCCAAGTAGAAGATGAGCACCGAAGAATCTCCAGTGGGAGATGATTGAATTAGTCGCAAGCCTATCTCTTGGTAGGAAAAGCCTCTTGCTCCAACTGTAGACAGAATGCTGTCCAAAAAGGACAAAACCTGGAAGCAGTTAAGTCGATAGCCTAGCTCTGCCAAGACAGGGTCGGTAAGTCCTTCATAACCCCTGCTGTACAATCAACGTCTGTCAGAGAAACTGGGCCAAACGACTGAAGATCGATGCGGTAATATATGGAGAGAAAATGGGAACTGTCCAGGCAGCCACTGGTATGTCATTTCTTAGTTTGGGAAGCTGCAGGCCCTGTACTTCCTATAAAATCAGATATATTTATCCCTCTCAGGTCTCTGAGGTGGTTGAGGAACAGATAGCTAGAGTCTCATAATTAAATTTTGAGTTGTTTAGGAGTCAAGAGAGTGTTACAGATGTAAGAAGATACTTTTAAAATTGTGTTGCAAGTTAGTATGAATGTTGAGTCAGATAAGCAACTTTAAACTCATGGAGATGGTTAGATAGTAGAATGTTAAAGTCTGGTACCAAATACATATGGACTGGACATTGGGAATGTACGCTAAGCCATATAACCCTCATAACTGTGGCCTAATTACCTCTATTGTTTTGTATTGTATTTATTATTATAAGAGAAAGAGCCACTTGTTGCACTGAAAGGGGAAAGTGTAGGGGGAAATAAGATATACCTTAAACTTAAAAGAAAAAAAAAAGCGAAGAGGATGGGGGATGAGGGTGGGAGGGTGGGACTGTAGGGGGGGAATAGGGAGGGGACTACGATTGAGATGTAATTTGAAGAAATAAAAAATAAAGGAAAAAAAAAAGAAAAATCAGAAAGGAAAAAAAAAAGTTCACTGTATTTCTGATTCTGACCTGGAATTTACTATGTGGCCTATGGTGGCCTTAGCCTCACTTTGTTCCTATTATCTTAGCTACTCAAATGCTGTGATTTCAGGCAGGTGTCACCACACCCAGCAGAATAAAATACAAAAATATAAAATAATTAGAGGGTCTAAAAAGGGATCAAGTGCTATAGACTCAGCTAAGCTGGCCAACGTTTGCCTAGCACACAGAACTCCCTGGGCTTAACCCCCTAGTACTAAGTAACGTAACTAAGTAAACTGCACAAGGACAGAGTTGTGTGCCTGTAATAGGAGGTGGAAGCAGGGAGACCACATCAAAATCCTCTTCAGCTACTAGAGACAGGCTAGAAAACAGCCTGGGCTCTATGAGACTTGGTCTCAAAAAGCAAAACAAAACAAAAAAAGGAAGTAAATGTTACTTCCTATTTTTTAATTGATAATGAAAAGGAAATTTTTTCTTCTCTTGCTATGCAGTGCAACCAATTGGGACCTTGTACATTCCAGGCAAGTACACTCCCACCAAGCTTTATATTCAGCCCAATATTTTTCTTATGCTTAATTATCTTTTGTTTTCAAGCTCCTTATGTCAGTACATTGTGAAAATTTCAGAGGCATACTAGACCCAAATAACACAGCTGGAACTTACCTTCCTGGCTCGGGTTCCAGAGAATCATCAGTGAATGTCTCTGCGTTAAAATCCAGAGGTTCTGCATCCTGGAGAAGTTCTATTCGGTCTCTTTCAGTCCTGTTATTAGCCCTGGTGTATTTGGATGCTGCTCAAAAAAGAAAAACAATGGCTACTTCTCTATCGTATTTATGGATCACAGAAAAAAAATCAAGACTGCAGTAAATGCTAGTTGTGAAGACAAACGTAAGTTGTTTGTCTTAGAAAATCAGATTCAAATTATGACAGTCTAATACAAAATGAGGACAATTTACTGAGCCATTAGATTACTAGCTAATTTAACCTCAAGGCAGGTAGTGTGAAGATTTAGACAATAAAAATTAGAATTTATATTTAATTATGGTATAGCCACAGTGAAGCATTTATCATTAAACCAAACTTCATTTGGCTTCACAGTGAACCTTTACCTATTTATTTTGGCTAGAAATTTGAGGTATAATCAACTTCAGCTCTTGAAGAAAATACTTAATATCTGTCCCATAAAGCAAGACTAAAGACAACACTGGACAACAAAAAGAAAATATAAGTCTATAACTACTTTGAATTTTTCTACCCACTATATTAAAAAGTAAAAAGACACAGCTGAGATTAATTTATCCAATCTTACCTATGTATCCAAAATATTGCCAACAGAGAGGCGTCCACATTGAAAGTATCCAGTGGTCCCACATGGGCAACAGTTGCCATATAGGTCATTACTGACTGAGTAACTCTCCCTGTTCTACATGAATAGGGTTTCATGTAAACAATTTACATTATCAAACTCTTGATACAGGCAGCTCAAGCTCAAAAGAATTATGGGACTGAAAAGACACTCAGCTGTCATGGGCATTTGCTGCTCTTGAAAAGAACCAGAGTTCAGTTTCTAGCACACATGTCACATGGTTCACAAATGCCAGCTTCAGAAGATCCAAAGCCCTCTTTTTGCCTCTATATGCACTGTACCCACACATACATACATAGAGATTAAAAGACTTAATGAGAGAGTTCTTTTGGAAAATTTAAGGCAAGATGTTTGTGTCATCTTTTTATCTTCTTGGCCTCTTTCCTAATGTGGCGGTGAAAATGTCTACGACATTTTACAAGACTGGAACTTTTGCTGGACCTCACACACCTTGAGGTCATTTAATACAGCTATCCTATGTGTACTCAGCCCATTCATTTCACCTGACGCTAAGAAAGCAAGGTAACAATCTTACTTGCTTTGGATTTCTCATGTAATCAATTTTTACAGCCTAATCTATTACATAGCTGGAATCTTAAGTCATATACTCATCCATGTCCCTGACCCAAAAAAATGTAAGTCTTCATTGAAAGCAAATGTAGAAAGGTTGAAAGAAATCTTCTAAAATGAATATCTACTCATGGATATTGGTTGATAAATAATGACATTTGAGGTACTGTTTGTTATCTGGGTTTGTTGGGGTCAGTTGTAACCAGTGACTGAATCCCTTGAAAAACTCTGTTAAAGATTTCTATAAAATAGCTGGGTGGTGGTGGTGGCAGAACACACTTTTAATCCCAGCACTCAGGAGGCAAAGGCAGGTGGATCTCTGTGAGTTCGAGGCCAGCCTGGTATACAGAGCTAGTCCCAGGACAGCCACAGAGAAAGTCTGTCTCAAAAAAACAAAATCAAAAGGATTTCTGTAAAGTATCCTATTCCCTTCCCATGTGATTATTCCTGAGCTGTTCAATAAAGACAAAACCCTTTCTTAGAGACACACAATCATACAGGGGAAATTTCACAAGGCAGCTTACGGCAGGCACAGCTTCAGACTCATACCATAGACAATCAGGGGACAGAAGACAGAAAAAAAAAGCATGAATTACAGAATTCAAATCTGGAATCACTCTTGGTTATTCTTGGAATCAGTGTCTTGGTTGTCCAAGAGCAATGCTTTTATTTTTTTTTTCCTTAACATGACACTGATGCATTATTGGTGACTCAGAGTTAATCATAAATGTGCTTAATCCATTCACCTAAGTCTATTCCTTGTTTCTCTCATGCATTTATTCACCCAGAAAATAGTGGTTCTCTAACTCGTTCTTTTCCTAACCATTCCCTCATACTTTCAGAATTTGATTCTACACTTTCATTCAGTGGTAAGCTCCAAATGCCTTTATAGATTGTTCCTTGTTTCTGATTTCTTACTAAACTTGTAGTCCTTTACTATTTAAATCCACTGTCATTATTCAAGTATCATTGCCTTATTTTAGGCCCTCACCACTCCTTGACTTCACTACAAATGGACTTTAAAATGGTTTCTGAGCTTCATTTCTCTGAAAATCATATTTTATACTGTCATTAAATTTATTTTTCTAAACAACAATAGATCATACCAACAATAGCTTCTTGTCATTGAGCATGGAGAAATTGAGCTAGTTCTCAATTAGAAGTTTTACCCCTTCTAACATCATAGAGTTGAAAGGTACTAATCATACTACTGGAGGAGAAAAGTAACCATCAATCTCACTCTACTATGAACCCTGTGAGCTATAAAACTGACCTGCCTGTAAAATATACCTAATGGTGCAACAGTAGCACAAATGTTATGGGAGTAATCAACCACTATTTTAAAAATTAGATCTAAGGTTTGCTCCACAAAATAGAACCATATTTGACACTGCTAACGTAGCCAAGAAAATGAGACTAAATAGGTCATAATAATAATACTATTATTATTCTACAAAGTGAACATAGCAATAAAATGACTCTTAATGGAATATTGCTATACCTCTAGATTAGTGAATTGCTTAAACCTTATCAGAGAAGCTTCTTTTTGCAGTAATTAACATAGAGATCCAAAACTGAACAATGTGCAGAGAGTAAAATACTCTGAAGCATTCGTCCTTAAATAGGATGTTTTTATATCACTCCCCTCTCCTCAAATCTCAAACACTTATGCAGAGGAGGGGGGCAGAAAGATTGTAAAAGCCAGAGTTGTAGAATGTCTCCCAAGGAATCAACATTTTCCAGACACGATAGGACTGATACACATTTTAACTCAAAGACTATGACAGAATGTATACATGTTCAAACTGGACAAAATCTCAGTATGGAGAAGTTAAGGTAGGCACCAAGTCTCCTCCCTAAGCAAGATGCTATTTGTAATTGATAGCTTCTGGGAGAGAATCAGTTTTCCTCAAATGGAGTGACAATGGGTAGATCTACACTCCAGAGATAGCCTCATGCTCAGGAATAGTTAGCCAACACAAAACATATTTATTGGGTTTGTTTCGTTGGTTGATTTTATTTGTTTGTTTGCTTTTACTGTGTTTTTTTTTTATGTTACTGCTTGTTTTAAGAGAAATAAAAAAATGAAGTTAGGTGGATATACAGTAATGATCTGGGAGGAGATGGGAAAGTGGTAAAAATGTGATTAAAATATATTATATAAATATTTAAAATAAAATAAAAGTAAAAATTAAAAAGATCATGCTTCTTCCCAAGTTAAAAAAAATCTTACCTACGATATGAAACCCACACTTTGAACATGATAGTATCTGTTTCTGAACTGTCTCTGGAGCTGATTTATTAGCTTCCTCATGCTTAAACTCTAGTCATGAGAAAAATATACCTTCCCAAACATTCTCTCACATCACTACGTTTTATTCTTTTTTCTAATTAAAACACCTTTGATCTGAGTAACTATCATTCATTCCTAAACAGCTCAATTTTTTTAAATACAGAAATATTTAGTATAAAAATCCATTCCTAAGACAGAACCCTTTTTTCTATTCCTCAAGGTAATTTCCTTCAGCATCAGGTATACATTCTTTGGTAGCAACTCTCATGAGAAACCTCGGCACTTCTTGTTAAAGACCAGACATTTCATTTAAAAGAATACAGAAGTTAAGTTAAATAACAGTATGTTCAGAATGGGGCATACCTCCTTCTATTGGGTCATCAGGGTTGGGGGACTGAGTTACTCTAATGTGAACTGATCAGGAATTTAGACTCTGCCTTAGTTCCCTTAAGTCTGTACAGATTTCAGTTTTGCCTCGAGCTTAGATGGGTCTCAAGCACAAATGTATGCTTTCGGTTTTGTTTTCTACCCTCAGACCATTAGAGGGGTACCTGTGATTCTATTCATCGTCTAACAGTACATTGTTGCTGTGTAAATGAGTAGCTAGGTGTGAAGGACGCTCAGATTTCCTGCTTCATCCTCAGTCTCAAACAGAATCCTAGTCACAGAACCCTCAGCAGTGCAGCTCCTTAGCAATATCTCATCTTCCCCAAAGACAAAATTTTAACTGTGAAGTTCTGTGCAAAGACAGGGTTCCTGGCATCTTCCCAAGGGCAAAGGGTTTGTTTTTTCCTCAAGTCAGTACAGGATCAAGGCTACACACGGTTCTTAACTCACACCAGAGGCAGAGGACCTAGATCTAACTTTAGTCCTTCTCCAAATTATGAGCATCCTGGGAACAAGAAACTTTTTTTCCTCTCACTATATACATAGGAAAGCACTTCAATATAAGTGAACCAATACTCATAAAGATAAAGGAATTACCTACATCAACCAGTAGAAAAGAAAAACATCAAGATAAATAGGAGAAATAAGTAACTCCCTAGAACATGCTTTAGAAATAATTTGGTTATTTAGATTCTTATACTTACTTACAACTACTTATTTGATGTCCCATTTCCCCTTCCTTGTATACACTAAAGACTATGACAAAAGGAAGTTATTGTAGAGATGATTGTAAGTCCAGAGATGTGTATAGTTTCAGTTTCTATATAGCACAAGCATTAAGAAAATAATTCCTAAGGAAACTAGGAAATAAGCTACTTACACCAACTGGTATTAGTTTCTGAGAAATTTAGATCTTTGGGGTCAGTATGAACATTTCTGTTCCTAGTAGAATCTTCTCTGTTGTGTCCATAACGTTCTTTCCATTCCTAGAGTGGAAACCCAATCATACAACAAAACGATATACTGTCAACATTCTATATACAGAGTAATATTACCATTTTTCATCAGAAATTCATTAGAAATCAGTATAATTTTAATACTCTTTAAAATAAAATTTTATAACCTTTAATTTTTAACAAAAACATTTTGCTGGCTATGATTATATTAACATATTACTCTAATTTTCAAAAAACATTATAACAATAGCAAGCTTAACTTGACCATATAAAAGTTAAGATATTAAAAAAACTTCTTTCACTTGAGTAAGCTATAAATACTAGAGATCTGCTAAGTCATTTTTGATAACAAATTAAGGCTGTATACAAGTAATGACTCAAATAGATTTATAGGTTATCATAAAAGACAGCCATGATCTCATTAACTGAGATTCTATACATTTTAGTTATTTAATTGAAATGGTCATTTGAGAGCATCTATTCAATGTTTTGTACAAGCAGTGAAACATTCATGTCAGATACTTTGGCACTTTGATTACATTATTTATTTTTTATATTTATGTCGTCAAGTCTTGTTAGAAGAAGGTCTAATACATTGGTTCTCAGAGGCTGATTTCAATGCTCAGAGATCTGGTTACTGTCCTTTCTGAGGAACTCTCTGATTGGTTAATAAAAGTTACTGATGGCCAATTAGCTGGGCAAAAAGAGTATAGGAAGGTGGGACTTCCTGGGATGAAGAAAGGAACTCTGGGTTTTACACAGAGGAACCTTCCTTTCTGCCAGCAGACATGGAAGTAGGCAGATGTTTCTGAGAGCTCTGGAAGGTACAGCAAGCCACATGGCTGGTTGGGATTAGGTGGTCTGGGATTAATTTAGGTGAGCTAGTTGAGAGTCTATAGGGCTAAGCATTGAAACATTAAAAGGTCTTGGTGTATTTAATTATTGGGAAAAAGGCCACCACAGGTTTCAAGTTGAAAGGCCTACAGACCTCTAGCTAAGGCAGGCCTACAGCCTTCTGGCCACATGCCTCCTGACAGGCCCCATCAACTACCCTGCCAGGCCACCACTGGCTGTTCTGCTGGCCTAATATAACAGTTTATGGTTATTAATAAATATCTAACAGCTGCCAGGTAAGGCCGCCTACCAGGTCTACAGGCCTCTAAGGCAAGTTAGGCCTGCCAGTCCCAGCCAGGCCACCAGCTGCTCTGCTGGCTTAATATATCAATTTGTAGTTATTAATAAATATATCAGTTAACAGAGTTTAGGTTACAGGTGGTTAGGCCACCCTTGGTGCAGGGCTTTATCCCCAGGACAGGTCAGGCCACCAGTTAAGGCAAGCCAGGCCTACCGGCCTCCCGCCAGTCTGCTGGCTGCTCCACTTGCCTAATATTACAATTATAATTAATTATAATTAATAAATATAACTAAGTTTCAGTTTCAAAGTCTATTACAATTCTGGCACACTGTAGAAGCTAGAAGTTCTGGTTCAGTGTTTCTCAACTTTTCTAATGCTGTGAGCCTTTAATATAGTTCCTCGTGCTGTAAAATTATTTTGGCTGCTATTCATAACTGTAATTTTGCTACTGTAATGTAAATTTCTGATGTGTAGGATATCTGACGGGTGACCCCTGTGAAACGATTGTCTGACCCTTAAAAGGGTCGCTACTAACAGGTTGAAAACAGCTGTACTACTAGAAGGTGAAATCTATTTCCATTAATATCTACTGTTTGGTTCTAATTATGAAATAAAGAACAAATCTATCTTTTAAAATATTTATTTATTTTGAGACAGAGTCTCATTAGGACCTAATGGACCTGGAACTTGCTATGTAGACCAGGATAGCCTAGCACTTACTGAGATCTACTTGTCTCTGTGCTGGTATTAAAGGCATGTGCCACCACACCTAAAATGTAAGTCTCCTTTTTATATGGTATATGCTAGAATACATAAAGACAACTAAGACATCTCCTCTTAGTTACTTTTCAGGGTGAATATGTCAATGTTAAAAAGTTATAGAAATTGTGAGTAGATTTTTTTTCTCTTTTTTTCACTCTCTCAAAGAAGATTTGCCTCAGAAAATGGAGGGCGAAAAAGAAGTTAAAGAGAAAAATATAAATATATTAGAAAAAGCATAATGATTAAACTACATTATTAACAAGACTGTATGAATTCACTCATTGAATAAACAGTGACTGTACACATACTTTAGTCAACAAACTGATGGATGTTGGACTATTAAGTTACTACTAGTGACTTTTTTTAAAGAACAAATCAGACATGACATCCAGCATGTGTGTATGTAAATAAAAGTACTAAAAATTTCCTTTCCTTAAAAATAGACCCAGGGCTGAGAGTACTTAAGAGTACTTGTTGCTCTTCCCGAGGACCGGGGTTTGATTCCCATGCATCTGTCATCCCAGGTCTACGTGGCCCAAATACCTTCTTGTGTACTTTGAGTACTGACACGCACATCGTGCAAACACATATGCTCATGCACACCCTCACACACGCTACAGGGAAAAGAGAACCCTGTGCCATTTGCCTACTGTTTCTCACCTTTAACCATTTACTCCAAGGAAGACTCTTAATTGTTTCCTAGATATTTCATAGTTAACAGCAATTTAATGAAATATTGTACTTACTCTTCTTCGATTTTCACCTTCCTCTTGCCTTTGCCTTTTTCTTTTCTCTAAAGACAAAAAAAGGCCTCAAATTTAGAATAATATGGCTTAAACAGAGTAAAGCAAAGAGAGCAGACTATACTATCTATAACTTACTACGAAATTCCTATTTTGCTAGAGATAGCTTTGTAGCCTGTCCAGCTTTAGTGAAAGAATGTCCATCCTCATGGTGGTCTGAGATTTGTTTTTCTGTACCTTCTATTCTCTTTTGGACTTTTCTCCTAAGCTAAGTTTATATTTTCTGTATAGCTCTATTCTCATAAACGCTCTTCAGATTATATGTGCAGTGCTTGGGGCTCTATTTCCTTTAAGGTGGCATCTACAGAGGAGTACTTGTGACAGCCACTCTCTCAGGATCGACCAGTTCACCATTCTTATCAACAGCAGAATGGGGGTACTATGCCAAATGTAGAATTAACACATCATATAAACACTACTTTCCTAGGAGAGCATGTGAAGGCTAGATTCTGGAGACTAAGAAACAATGTCCCCAACTCTAGGTTTTCTACCCATCTTATCATCATTTGAACAAAAGAAAACATAATACTTTCTACTCTGTGACTAGGTTTTAGGAAAGATCTATGTATTTTAATAGTACTTGCATTCTCTTATTAATGATCGTTATATTCCAAGAGAGACAAAAAGTTTGAATGATTTTCCACATAGCAACAAACTAATAACTCAAGTTAGTGAGTTTTATAGCTGCATAGAATTTGGCAAATACATTTTAAGGCAAAGACAAAACAAATCTACAATGGCTTGGATCTTGGATTTTCCTGAAAGTCCTGGCCATCAGGCTGTGCAAGCTATATTTCTGTTGGTTGGTGCTGGAGCCTTTAGAAGGCAGGGTCTAGGGGAAGGAAGTTAAGTCACTGGGGAAGACTGAAAGATTACTGAGACTATAGCTTCTTGCTGTGCCTCTCATTACTTTTAGGTGATACATTGGCTTGCTCTCTGCCATTATATATTATACTGGTCAAAAGAAAAGTGAGCACAGATTGGTCACTAGAGCGTGAACTACAATAGGCTGTTTCCTATTCCTCCATACTACCTCAGGTATTCTGTCACAGTCAGAAAACTGATTACCACAAAGAGTGTGTGTGTGTGTGTGTGTGTGTGTGTGTGTGTGTGTTTTAGGTTAAAACATTGTACTTTTTAATGTGGAATAAATTTATATGCAACTTTTGCAAAGATTAATTTTGTATTTGACTCAGCATTTAAAATTGGTCTTTTATTTATTTTAAAATAACAAATCTTACCTCGTCTGATTAATTCTTTTCCTTCATCAACTAGATCTGATGTCATATCATTATCTCCCATGAACTGCTGGAAGCCAAGCAGATTCAAACAACGGGTGCCCAAACTAATAAAAGCAGATTTCAACATAGTAAGTATTATTTCACTTTGTAGATATTTTGAAAAATTGTTCTTTACCATTGTCAACCCCAGAGAATCCATGATTCATTATTAGTTACCATGGCAAATTGCATAGTAATGTAGTTAGCCATTCTTCATAAGCTCCTTATTTCTCTTTCTGTTTAAAATGCTTATGTCTAGTCTTATATGAAGTTTCATGACTATTAATCCCAATATTTGGCAGACTGAGGCAGAAGGATTGCCATGAGTTTGAGGCCAGCTGAGGTTACAGTGAAACTTTGTCTCAAAGCAAAACTAAGCAAAACAAAGCAAATTTTATGCTACATAACTCACTCAGTAGAGTAAGGGTTCCTGTATTCATAAAGACGTTAACCTGACAAACCATCAACATGTCTTCAGGAAATAATTGTACCAGAATGCTACACAATGGCTGTAACAAAACCAACTTGCTCTTTTTTAAATATTCAAAAATCAGCATTTTCCTGTGCAAAGGTGGTGCACACCTTAACTCCCAGAACTCCTGAGGCAGAGGCAGGCAGATCTCTGTGAATTCAGGAACTCACATCTACAGAGTGAGTTCCAGGATGGCCAGGGCTACACAGTGAAAAACTCTCTTAAAAACAAAAAATAAAAATGAATAAATTAATTAATAAAATCAGCATTTCTATATGTAGAGATTTTTTTCAATTAGAAAATCTTTTGTTTTCTGAGACATGAAGTTCAGGCTATCCTAGAATTCACTATATAGAATAGGTTGGCCTTATACTCACAGTGACCCTCCTCCCTCAGCCTCCTGAGTGTGACAATTACAAGCTTGGGATATCCTGTTTGGCTAAGAAAAATCTTAATTATATACATTTTAATGTTAAGAGGTTAATTATTTGAAATCTTATTATGCACACAGTATACAAGGAAGGAAGAAATATATGGATAGGCAGAATATATACTGCTAAGATCTTGCTGTGGCCCTGGGTGGTGGTGGTGCATGCCTTTAATCCTGCACTCTGGAGGCAGAGGCAGGCAGATTTCTGAGTTCAAGGCCAGCCTGGTCTACAGACTGAGTTCCAGGACAGCCAAAGATACACAAAGAAAGGCTGTCTTAAGAAACCAAGAAAAGGAAAAATAAATCCTACAGTATATCAGACAATTCACTCTTACTTAATTCTTATATAACCTTAAGAAATATTTATCATTTATACACACACACACAAACACACACAAACACACACACATACAGAAACACATTTGAGTGAATGGAGAAAGTGGTGGTGGTGGTGGTGGTGGTGGTGGTGGTGGTGGTGGTGTGTGTGTGTGTGTGTGTGTGTGTGTGTGTGTGTGTGTGTAAGAAAAACAGCAGTTAAAGTGAAAATCTCTGATTTATACTAAGAAATGTGTAAATATCTGGCTAACTCGGAATGTATGTTGTTGTCATGTAAGAAGGATATGTGTATGGGTTTGAGTAAAGTGCCTCCTTTCTTGAGGCAGACTCACATTAGAACCTTAAGATCATTAGCAGCTCAGGCTGCTCTCCAAAGGCAGGACCTTCCTGCTGCCCACTAACAGCATACACCACTATTCCCAGCTTAATGCTTTTTCTTCCTTTGTGGGGTGTGGGGTGTGTGTGTGTGTGTGTGTGTGTGTGTGTGTGTGTGTGTGTGTGTG
>CAJQZJ010000182.1:238559-291031 GCA_907164525.1 Lophiomys imhausi
GTGTGTGTGTGTGTGTGTGTGTGTGTGTGTGTGTGTGTGTGTGTGTGAACTGCTGGAGATAAACCTAGATGCTGGGCATTCTAGCCAATACTACACCATTGAGCTGCATCTCCATCCCCATATGGATGATTATTTTTCACAATCGTCTTTCAGTTTTCTTATATTTAGAATTTTATCTTTGATAAAGCATTATACTAGTTTATATTATATTGAGCCATAGAGCCATTTCATCTCAAAATGTTAATATTATCAATATGGCAATTAACATGAAAAGATGTACTTTTATAAGAGATAAGTTCTGATGTTCCATTAACACTTTTATAAAACTTTTAAAATGAGTAATCATCAAAACAGCATTAAATATATAAAGTCTGGTATTGTTTTTTCTGCATTAATGGAAAAACTCAAAACAATAGTTTTACTGTCAATTCATATAAATGTTTTTATCTTATTACACTTTTATTTTCTGTATATTTTTCTCTTGAAACATGCTCTTGTTATATAGCCCAAACTGACTTTGAACTTGAGATCCTTCTGTCTTAGCCTACAAAACCCTAGAATTATAGACATGTGCCTTCATAACTGTCTTAAATTATAATCTTTCAGCTATTCTATTTATCAAACAGTAAAAATTCTAAACCTGGTAGAGAATTTATTTAAACAACATGTTTGCATTTTAACCTAATATTAATATGTTAAAAAGCTACTTATAATATTTGTGCACTGATAATATAAGATTTAAATAAAAGTTAATAAAACTTTCATTAGAAAAGAAAATTAATTTATATTCATGAAATATTTCACAAAAGTGATATTTTGGGCATGTCTAGGGACACTGAAGCAGTAAGCAAGGCAGGAGTATGAGAGGAATGAGAATAAGAAAGAAAAGAAATATAGGTGCTAAGGAAAGCATATCTTTCCATTAAATCTTTTTCTTTTAATTGAGAATTACATACATATATACAATGAATATGATTATATATAATCCCTATTTTTTACCTCCAACTGTCCTAACACCATCCCTCTTAACTTTACATCTTTTTCTGAAAAATTAGTCCAGTAAGTCCAGTGAGTGCTTTCCATATATGTATGGCTGTAAGGCCAGCCACCAGAGCACAGAAACCTTCCACAGTCTCAGAGAAGAGTGTCCCCCTCCAGAACACTATCAACTGCCGATCCGATAACTCCTCAGGAAGGGATAGAGCCTGTAGATCAATCCCCATCTCTGCAGGAACTATTACTGGCTTGATCTTGTATAGGTCTTGTATTGGTAACTATGGCTGGTGTGAGTTCATTGTAATAGCATTACTCTTTTTGAATCTTACCTTTGTCAAGATTCTATAATCTTCTCTATGCCCACAAAAAGAGCAGCCTATATAACTTCTAATCATACAGATGTATTTGTCTCCCAACTTCATATGTACTTTTTGATTATAACTGCTCTGCACCTGACCCTTTGTGTTGCCTATGATCTACAGTTTTAGAAACTCAGCAACAATTATGGAAAAACCCCAAAGACTAAGTTATGATACTGGAAAGAAGCTAGGCAGGAAGGGGCATTGTAAGCCTGGGTTGTCTGTATCATTCGCTAGCCTACATAACTGTAACAGAATAATTCCACTTCTCTATTTTTTGAACTATCTCCAGATGGAGAACCTGATTCAACCACTCAAAAAGGCCCTTCAAACTTTTCTAGTTCCCACAACCTCACAAAACACAAATAACTAAAACTAAGCCAGTAAATATTCAATAGAGATTTAAGGGAAACAGGTATCTATATCCAACTAAGAGTATGAAAAAAAAGTAATGCTAAGTGTCTTACCTAAAATATGTAGCAATGCAGAGAATTACCACCAACATAGGATAATATATATAGAATCCATCTGCAATAAAGGATAAAACTTTCATGGAACCCATGATCTGAAGAGCAAGAGAAGAGTTAAATCAGGATAGCTCCACATTTACATTCCTTCCCATCATTAGAAAAATTTCCACAGGAAGTTATATCAACAAATTATATTTTCAAAATTTAGAAACAAAGTACTAAGAGGTATGAATATCATAAACTTTCCTCCTGTTAATGCTTTCTTCCAAAGAAATTCAGTATTTTATAACTACTACAAAACCATATGCATTAAGATTATACATATAAATACTAATGCTACTACGATGCAGACTTTTGATGATGTTCATTGAAGTAATCTAAATAAACAAAAAAACATTTTTATAATTCTAAAAGGAAAATCACTTTAACCCCATCATTAGTAATTATATACATAACCTTTAAGAGAAGACTTTAGTGATAAAAAAGAAGCTCACTGTGCTACACAGTTTTTCTATTGGCAACAGAAGATGGCTATAACAACATCTTGCAGAGACAATGAATCTAAAGAACCATACTCACAGAGGTGTATGCAGTGGGCTGGGTATTCTGGTGGGAGATGGATGAATCCATATGGGTTAATCCCAAGAAGTTAAGACATAAAGGAGGAGTCAAACGGCAAAATAACCTACAATAAACATTTAAAAGAACCAACATATATATTTTAAATACAATAAAATGTATTTTACATTATAGCAAAATGTACTAAAAACATTTCAGATCATTATAACTATCATTTTCATCTATGTGCATATATTTTTTCAACTCTATTCATTTAGTTCAAACTATATATAATTTGAATTCTCCATGTGAAACTGCCCTTACTGGGGACACATTATGAAATCCTATTAATCATATTTCCCTTAAGAACACGGGTGCTTATATAGCTAACTACAGCCTCGGGGTGCCTGCTTTCAATATTCTGGCTAAGATTAAGTATTATATGAGTATGTTACATAGTTATGGTTGGAGAAATGGGCTTGGGAAATGCAAAGGTTTAAATATAAGGACTAGATATTGACAAGAGTTGTTTGTGGTAAGAGAAAACTCTGTATGTTGATGGTGATCACTGCAGCAGTCTACACAAAGGATGAAAATGTCAGAGCTAGCTCTACAGTGCTGCTAACAGTAATATATAGTGTAAATTTACTAGTTTCAGTATTATACAGCAACTGCAGACAATGTCACCATGAGGAGAAGCTTGAGGAGGGTTATATGGTGTATCTGCAACTTTCTAAAAAATTCATGTTACAGCTTAAATATGAAACAAACCCCATAGGCTCATGTGTTGAAAGGTTCACCTTCAGTGGGTGGCTCCATTTTAGGAGATGGTGTAACTTTTATAAGGTAGAGTCTAGCTAGTGGGAAGCAGGTCACTTGGAAGTGTGAAGGAAAGATAATATGTTCGGGGTCCTGTCAGTCTGTCTTTGCTTCCTAGATGCCATGAAGTAGATAACTTTGTTCCAACACACACTCCTTGACATGTGTAGCCTCACTTCTGGTTCAAACAATTAACATCAAGTAATGGTAGACTAAAGTCTGTGAACCTATTAGACATAATAAATATTTCTTCCCAAGTTGTTTGCATCAGGTATTTCATAATAGTCACAAGAAACTAAAACAGTGATTTGATTGTTTAAGACAAAGTTTTGACACCAGATAGTACTTTGAACTTCCCTGAGTCTAGTCTATTATATATATTATGAATACCTATATACCTGGCTAATAATTAGCCTGGGTAGCCTAGCTGTAGCTAAAGCTAACCTTCTCAATTTCTCTAGGAAAAAATTGTTCCTCTTAGTGTTCTTAGAACTTCAATTCTGGTTTGGCCACTGATTTTCAGAACACTTTTTACATCTGACTTAGTCTCTGAAGTCTCAGTTATTCATATGCTACATTTTAAAAGGTATATTTAGGCTCACTGTGTCTTTTTCCCTCCTAACATAGCATTCTTAATTTAATTATAAACTTCAAGCAGAATTTAGCTGCTAATCAGCAAATACCCATCTAATAAACAACAACAACAAAGCCAAACCAAACACTTGGCTCACAGAAATATATGCTCATGCAACATCCATGAACAAGAAATAAGAGAACTATAATTAGTATGTAAAATGGAGACATTTCTTTTCCTAAACTCAATTCTTACATGCCGCTGAAAAGAAGACTGTAAGCATCGGTCTGATGATGTGAAGCCAAGTAGTAGTAGTTAAACACTCGAATCCTGAACACGGTAGAATAAACACAGATACTTAAGAAGAAGATGGATAAGAAACAAGCAATCTGGAAAAAAGATGCAAGACTTGATTTAGGACTTTATTAGTTTATTTACTGTCATAAGAATTATCATTCATGCCTAGCTACATGTACTGATGTTCTAAAATATAAATACAACAACGTTTAGGTTTTTTTTTTTAATAAGAGGAATTTTTGAAAAAAAAAATCTACATTTCAACCAGTTCAACATGCTAGCTCCAAAGTTTTGACTCTGCATCCTGAAGGAAACTGCCTACCTACTCCCTTGACAACTCTACATGAAGACGGTAGTTTCATTGAGAAAGAGGATCAAAGTGACCTCTTAAAATGCTTGTCACTGTCTTAGGCTTTTTATTGATCTTCAGCTCCAGTTCTTCCTTTTTATAGTCTTGGTAAATTGATGAAACTCAGTTTTGGAAGTCTGAATAACAACACTGTGGGAAACTGCACTACTTTCATTCTTACCAGAAGAAACATGAGAAAAGATACAGCAGTTAAAGCTTCTGCATTACCTGATATATATTTATGACTGATAGGAAGAAAACTGACCTCAATATAAATATAATTGTATGTCTTTTCCGCCAGCTGTATAAATACTGCAAAGAGGGATAAGACAGGAGTTGTACTAAAGAAGGTACACTCTGACCACACAACAATCACAGAGAAGATGGACAAAACCACGGCAAGTATCCTGTGAAACCATGGACGCAAAAGGCATTCCCAGTACCATTCTGGAAAATACAAGAAAAATACAATTAGGAAAACTAAATCAGTAATAGAGTATTTCTAGTCTTTCAAACTATCAGTAAATTAGACAATAAAGAGAAAAACTGCAACTTCACAGCAGAAAAACAGAAATGACCCTAGGCAAAGGATCAACAACAGTGTAGAAACTGACATCCCATGTGCTTCCTGTTTTGTTGCACTGAGAGCAAGACATCACCTTTATGGTATTTGTGCAAATTACACAGAAGCTATATCTAATCATGAGGATTGTAAACTCCAAACTGGGGACATTCAACAAAGAACTGGCCTGTACTGTCCATAAACATCGATTTTATAAAATACACAGAATAGAATACACTGGACTGAAAAACTGTTTCAGATTTTAAAAGACTAAGAAATATGACAACTGAATAAAATATGTGTGCGTAAGTTTTTTTCAAAAGAATAATCACTGTCATAATTAAACAAATGTAAGAGTAAATTATTAATGTTAATTTTCTAATTATTTAAAATTACTCTTGAGCAGCTGCATTTTCAGAAAGTATACACTGAAATTCCCAGGAGACAAAAGGCCTCACATATGGATACAGTTCTGACAGATTAAGGGAAATATGCATATAAAGAAAGACAAAGGAAATTAATAAAATGTTAACATATGAAGAACCTGGGTATATGATAATAGTTTGTGAAATTCTGGTTATTTTAAGTCTGAATTTGAGTTAAAATAAAGATTAAAAGAAAGTTCAATAAATTGAAAAGATCTCTATCCATCCAACCATCCATCCATCCATCCCAATGAAGATTGAACCTAGGGTCAGTGTATGCTACATGTATGGCCCACCACTGAGTTACAACTTGCAACAAGGCCACATTTTTACTTCACTTACTGAAAAGCTAAGACCCAGGCTCACTATCTTTTCACTGTTCCTTCACCATAATTCCTGATTATTTAAACATTCACACAGACAATTCTTGTTTCAATAACCTGGTCTTTCATTGCCTTCATCTCCTCTTTTTTAATGAGTTCATCTTCGAGTCCTCCTCTTTAACCCAATTACTCATTCCCATAGTCTTCCCTAACCCTTTGACTGCTATAACCCAGTTCTATCATCCTCATCCCTAAGCAGTACCTTCATCTGTAGTCATACTGACTGGCTATTAGGACAAACAAAACGTTTATTTCTTTTACCTTTTTACTGTTATTGAACAATTTTAATGTCCTTCCTTCCTTCCTTTCACAGATCAGATTTCAGTCTTTGAGGATAACTACTCTCCAGTCCCAATTCCTTCACCCTCTCTTGCTTCACTCTACTTGTTTGGTTAAGCCACACTGTTTGATCCAACTCTTTGGTTATGAGTCTGTATACATGTATACTGCAGAAGAAAGACACATCTTTACTGACTATTCTCACTTTAAATTATCACCAACTTCAAACAGACCTTTAGCATACCTGGACACCTTACTATAATTCTCCATTTTCTTCCCTGACCATTTTCTCATGTGACTTGTTTTTTATGTTCTTGAAAATCTCCTTCCTTGTACTATCAGTACATTCCTAAGAGTAGAAGAGCAGTCAAAAGAAAACTTACTGACATTTTTACCACTATACTTTTTAAAGCTGTATGTCTGTCTCACCTCCTAATGCAAGGCCATTCTCTTCACTGTTCACTATTTCCTACCTCATCTCCATTACCCACGAATCCGTTCCAGAGTTCCCTACTGCTTCAATATTTTCCTGTTTGTGGTATCTTTCCCCAGTTATAAACTATGCTTCAAACTCCCCCACCTACCATAGTTATTTCCTTCCTTCCTCCCTCCCTCCCACCAACTGCCTACCTATATACTTATCTACTGATGGTATCTAAGCATGTTTGATCATGTATGAAAGTTGGTTTATAATTGTATTTTGGATATGCATATATATTTAAAAACCATAGGCATAAATATATTAAGAAGTTTCAAAAAAAAACCTCTTCAATTAATCATTATGTTGAAGGAAATGCTACCAAATATTATGGAGATAATATTCTAAATGCTGTTGGTGAATTTGTAGGAATTTCTGCTAATATTTAGAATGCATAGTTTTTAAAGTTTAGCTAATATAGTTTTATACTATCAGTTGCTCAAGTCATCATACATATTTATGGTGAGATTTATTGTTAGTGAGAATGGGATATTTCAAATAGCATCCATAAAAAATTTTATTCAACCTGTTTTGTAATCAAATATTTTATTTTTACTTTTAAAAATGTATCACAGCTCCCATATCTATGGCTCAGGAATATCATGGAAGAGAGTGCAGTAAGACTGTAAACTCCAGAATACCAGGAAGTCTGTGGTGAAAGTCTTCCCTAAATGGCTGTATAAACAAGACTGGAACAATGGCAATATAAGTGGACATGTTAACTCAGATGAGGGAAAATGTCATGGGGTCCCACCCCTAGACAAAGAACCACAGGCAACCAATGGCTTCTGGGAGAAGAACAATCAGAAGTAAAATAATTATTTTGGGGTAAGTTTATCGGATATCTAATATTACCCTATGAAAAAAAATTATATACAAGTAAAAGTCAGCATTGTATTGATGAAACATATAAAAATTAACTTTGAAATTTATGTCAAATTACATACCAACTGTAGGATTATAAAAATACTGGATAAATCGATTTTCTGGCTCAGGTGACTGAAAGGTGTGAACGAATTTATGAGTTGCACTAGTTTCATTTTTTGCTACATCTTCCAGATAGAATGCCTGTTCCAAAAGAATCTGCCATTGTACTTGAGTTCGACGATGCCTTTGAACTGAATAAATCACCTTAAACACAGAAGAGGGATAAGCCTGTCACTATGATTGAAGAGTAAGTCAACGTCCTACTAGAGAATAGGGGTTTGTTTGTCTTTTTCTTAATAAAGTAGTACTAACGGCATTTTCTAAATGTGGCCAAGGATGTTAATGTTTAAAATGACAAAATACTTCCTCTTAATAGAACTGGTATAATTCTTATATCCAGTTGTCAAGAGTATCCCTGTCCAGAAACACAAAGTTAAAACATTTCAACAATAATGAGAATAAGATCATTGTTTTTAGATATATATTTCAGTTGCATGCACACATGTTTGGGGGGGGGGGGGGGCTTGGATGTATGGTTGTGGGCATGTGGAAGCCAGAAGTCCCTATCAGGTGTCTTCCTCAGCTGGTCTCCCCTGTATTGACACAAGGTCTCTCACTGAATCTGGCTCTCAGACTAGGCTAAGCTGGCTGGCTACTCAATGGTCTTCTACCTCTGCCTTCCAGGATCTAGAAACAAGTGCAACCCACTCTGCCTGGCTTTCCACATGGGTGCTGGAGACTGAGCTCTGCTCCTCAAACTTGATTTGCAAGCAGTTTAACTACAGAGCCAACATGCAGAAACCCTTTTATCTATGCAATAGTTATAAATCTAGTTCACATCCTCTAACTATATGTAAAACACATACAATTG
Source organism: Lophiomys imhausi (assembly GCA_907164525.1). Taxonomy (NCBI): domain Eukaryota; kingdom Metazoa; phylum Chordata; class Mammalia; order Rodentia; family Muridae; genus Lophiomys; species Lophiomys imhausi. The sequence goes on from CAJQZJ010000182.1 coordinate 246,907, forward strand.
ATAATTATAGTTACCTGCTTATGCAGTTTTACCAAACTTTTTTCACTTGGGTAGGTATTACGCTTTTCATCAAAATCTTCATAATCATCCATATTCCTACCCATCTTTTCCTGATAATCTGTAGGGCACTAAATGAAAAACATTTTATAAAATTTTATAATATATTATAAGAATTTATTTTTATTAAAAATATTTCATTATGCAATTTAATTTTCTAAAAATATTTTCTTCTTTTACTCACATGAAAAATTTAACATGTTTAAGTACTGAAAGTCACAGTATGCAGAAAGAGGTATATAACTAGGATTACCTGCCATACTACTAGTTATCTGTTATCTACATGGAGTTCTGCAAGTTCATTAATCTTCCTAAATAAGTCTCAGAAATAGCAAATATAAGAGAAATGGTTAGAAAATTTATTATGACTGTGACTTTAGCTAAAGGAATAGTAGTTAATAATAACCAGTAGAACAGATTTAAAATACAGAAGATGACAAATTTCACTGGTAACTTGGGTACATAAAAAGTAATTGTGGAAATTTTCAAATAATTATTTTAGAAGCATACAAATATATATGCAATTCAATATAGCTCCATCAAAATCATAACAATATGGCTTATATTAAATATTCATGTAATTTATTTCATAATACATAAGACATGTCATGAAATTATATGTGAGTAGCTGGTTGAAAGAATTACTGAGACACTTTTCCCTTGTGGTGCTGCCTTGTAGGCCCCCAGTGTATGAGGAGGCTCTTGGCCCTCATATGACTGCTGAACTGTTATGTAGGGACACTCCACTCCAGAGGAGTGGGATGGAAGGGATGGTAGTAGAGGGTGGGAGGGCAGAACTGGGAGGGGTGGAAAGAGGACACTATGATGGAGATGTAACCTGAAGTAATAAGTAAATATTAAAAAAAAAAAAAGAATTACTGAGAGGATCCAAGATGGTGGCAGTCAGCAGGGACACATTTTGAGCAGGGGTGGGAGTGGGGGGTGGAATTGCTACAACATCTCAGAAATAAAAACTAGCTGAGCAACATCCTGAGAAGTGTAAACCCTCAGGGTTGCACCCAGCGAACCCAGGGACTAGTTGGGGTCCCTTGTGGGAGCCTCAGACACTTCCAGGCAGCAGAGAGCAGTGTGGCAGGGCGCAGCTCTGCGTGGACCCAGGTAGTGCTGCCCAGAACCCAGACTGAAAGGAGCAGTGAGGTGTGGACCCAAGCAGCAGGGAGTGTGGAGCGCAGCGTGGTGTGGCTCGGAACCCAGGCCAAGGATCCAGCCGTGGCAGTGGGCAAGAGCCACTCAAAAACCCAGCACAGGGTAGTGGCACGGGACACAGGCTCGGGGCCCAAAGTGGAGGTTAGTGGCAAGAGACACAGACTCCGGTCCAAAGCAGAGACCTGCAGCATGGGGCAGAGATCCGGGGTACAGAGCAGAGGCCACTGTCACGGGACACGGGCCCAGGACCCAGCCTCAGAAACAGGCAAAAGCCACGTAGCGGCTGGCAGGGAGGCACAAGCATATCTGGGCTTACCCAGAAAGGTCCCTCTACTGGATATACAATCACTTGGAAGAACATTGCTCTCTGATAGGGCAGAGGGCTGCTCTTCATGCACTGGTACAGTCTCCCCCAGGTCTGATTACTGCAGGGTCTTGGGAGTTAGCACCAACTGCCAGATATAGAGGTACCTCCTGGCTACCTCAGCGCCCAATATTCACAGGGTTACCGCAACACCTGAAAGAGGACCGTCAGTGCCATTGAAACGGTCCGGAAGACATTAGGAAATATCAGCTTAGGGCAACCAGATGGCTAAAGGTCAGCAAAAGAACAAAACCCACAAAAATCAGGGAAATATGATTCCAACGAAATTCAGCAAGGTTAACACAGCAAGCCCTGATCATAGCTAAAACACATGAAAATGCCAAATCTATACTTAGGAAAATGATGGAGTCCTTTTAGGAAGAAATTAAACTACTGAAAGAACACAAAGAATCCTCAATTTTACAAATAAAAGCACTAGAGAATACCTTTAGAGACACCCAAGCCAACGCAGCCCCACATGAAGAGAAAAGAGACAAGACAATGAAAGATTAGAAAGATTTGAAAGATTTGCAGACAAAGACAAACAAATTGAAACAGGAAACATATAAAACGAATAAAATGTTTCAAGACTTGAAATTGGAAATAGGAGCAATAAAGAAAACAAAATCAGAGATAAAAGTGGAAGTGGAGAATCAAGGGAAGAGAACAGGAACTATAGACATAAGTATCAAAAGTAGGATATAAGAGATGGAAGACAGGATCTCAGGTATGGAAGATTCAATGGAAGAAATCAGTACAACAACCAAAGAAAATCAGAAATCTAAAAAAGTTCTCACCCATAACATCCAAGAAATCAAGGAGTCAATGAAAAGATGGAACCTAAGAATTATAGGCATAGAGGAAAGAGAAGACTCCCGACTCCAAGGTCCAGGAAACATCTTCAACAAAATCATAGAAGAAAACTTCCCAAACCTAAAGAGAGAGATGCCAATAAAATTCCAAGAGGCTTACAGAACACCAAACAGATTAGATCAGAAAAGAAACTCCTCTCACCACATAATAATTGAAACTCTAAATGTACAGACCAAGAAAGAATATTAAAAGCTGTAAGAGAAAAAGGTCAAGTAATGGCATATAATGGCAGACCCATCAGAATTATACCTGACTTCTCTCTCAGAAACTTTAAAAGCCAGAAGGGCCGGGGCAGACATCCAAAACCCCTGAGAGAACATAGGTACCCAGCCAGACTACTATACCCAGCAAAACTGTCTATCAACATAGATGGAGAAAACAAGATATTCCATGACAAAATAAAATTTAAACAGTATCTGCCCACAAATCCGGCCCTACAGAAGATTTTAGAAGGGAAATTCCAACCCAGAGAAGATAACTAAACCCAAGAAAACAGAGGAAGCAAAAAAAACTCCACTGCAGCTAAACCAAAAGAAACACACAATCACCATCCACATCAAATTAACAGGAAATAACAACCTTTGGTCATTAATATCCATAAACATCAATGGACTCAACTCCCCAATAAAAAGGCACAGGCTTACAGAATGGATCCGTAAACAAGACACATCATTTTGCTGCATACAAGAAATGCATTCTCACTAACAAAGATAGACTCTACCTCAGAGTAAAGGGTTGGGAAAAGGTTTTCCAAGCAAATGGATCCAGGAAGCAAGCTGGAGTAGCCATCTTAATATCAAATAAAATTGACTTTCAACTGAAGTCAATAAAAAAAGATAGAGAAGGGTACTATATACTCGTTAAAGAAAATATTCACAAAAGATGACATCTCAATATTGAATATCTATGCCCCGAATACAATGGAACCTACATTTGTAAAAGAAACTCTTCTGAAGCTTAAACCACACATCGATCCCCACACATTAGTAGTGGGAGACTTCAACACCCCACTCACAACAATGGACAGGAATGTACAGGTCATCAAGATAGAAACCAAACAGAGAAATAATGAGTCTAGCAGACGTCATGAACCAAATGGACCTAACAGACAACTACAGAACACTTCAACCAAACACAAGGGAATAAACCTTCTTCTTAGCACCACATGGAACCTTCTCCAAAATCAAACACATAGTTGGACACAAAGAATGCCTGAACAGATACAAGAAAATTGAAATAACCCCTTGTATCTTACCAGACCACCATGGACTAAACGCGGACTTCAACAACAACAGAAATAATAGAAAGCCTACACACTCATGGACATTGAACAACTCTTTACTGGATGACTACTGGGTCAGGAAAGAAATAAAGAAGGAAATCAAAGACTTCTTAAAATCCAACAAACATGAAGGCACACCATACCCAAACCTATGGGACACAATGAAAGCTGTGCTACGAGGAAAGTTCATAACACTAAGTGCCTTCAAAAACAAAATTGTGACAGCTCATACTAGCAAATTAACAACTGAACTGGAAGAACTGGAAAAAAAGGAATCAAACACTCCTAAGAGGAGCAGAATGCAGGAAATCATCAAACTTAGGGTTGAAATCAACAACTTAGAAACAAAAAGAACAATACAAAGAATCAATGAAACCAAAAGTTGGTTCTTTGAGAAAAATCAACAAAATAGACAAACTCTTAGCTAAATTAACCAAAAGGCAGAGGGAAAAAACCTAAATCAATAAATCAGAAATGAAAAGGGAGAAATAACAAGACATTGAAGAAATTCAGTGAATTTTTAGGTCCTACTTTAAAAATCTATACTCCACCAAATTTGAAAACCTAAGCAAAATGGACAATTATCTTGATAGATTCCACCTACCAAAGTTAAATCAAGATCAGGTTACCAGATTAAACAACCCTATAAACCCTAAAGAAATAGAAACAGTCATTAAAAATCTCCCAACCAAAAAAACCCCAGGGCCAGATGGTTTCAGCACAGAATTCTACCAGCCTTCAAAGAAGAGCTAATACCAATACTCTTCAAACTATTGCACAAAATAGAATCAGAGGAACATTGCCAAACTCATTCTATGAGGCCACAGTCACCGTGATTCCTAAACTACACAAAGACCCAACAAAGAAAGAGAACTTCAGACCAATTTCCCTCATGAACATAGATACAAAAATACTTAATAAAATACTGGCAAACTGAATCCAAGAACATATCAAAAGTACCATACACCATGATCAAGTAGGCTTCATCCCAGGAATGCAAGGATGGTTCAACATACAAAAATCCATCAACATAATTCACCATATAAACAAGCTTAAAAAAAAAAAAAAACCACATGGTCATCTCGCTAGATGCAGAAAAAGCATTTGACAAAATCTAACACCGCTTCATACTAAAAGTCCTGGAGAGAACAGGCATACAAGGACCATACCTAGAAATAATAAAGGCAATATACAGGAAGCCTGTAGCCAACATCAAATTAAATGGAGAGAAACTTGAAGCATTTCCTCTAAATTCAGAGACAAGACAAGGATGTCCACTTTCGCCAAATCTCTTCAACATAGTATTTGAAGTTCTAGCTAGAGTAATAAGACAGCTAACGGAGATCATGGGGATACAAATTATAAACGAAGAAGTCAAACTATCCCTATTTGCAGACAATGATAGTATACATAAGCTACCCCAAAAATTCCACCAGAGAACTCTTACAGCTGATAAACAACTTCAGCACGGTGGCCGGATACAAAATTAATTCAAAAAAATCAGAAGCCCTTCTTTATACAAAAATTAAATGGTCTGAGAAAGAAATTAGGGAAACAACATCCTTCACAATAGTCACAAACTATATAAAATACCTTGGGGTAACTCTAACCAAGCAAGTGAAAGACCTGTATGACAAGAACTTCAAGTCTTTGAAGAAAGAAATTAAAGAGGCCATCAGAAGATCGAAAGATCTCCCATGCTCATGGATAGGTAGGATCAATATAATAAAAATGGCCATCCTGCCAAACAAATATACAGATTCAATGCAATTCCTATCAAAATACTACCACAGTTCCTTATAGACCTGGAAAAAACAATTCTCATCTTCATATGGAACAACAAAAAACCCAGAATATCTAAATCAATCCTGTGCAATAAAAAAACATCAGGAGGTATCTCCATCCCAGATTTCAAGATGTACTACAGAGCAATAGTAATAAAAACAGCATGGTACTGGTATAGAAACACACCAGTGGATCAATGGAATCGAATTGAAGACCCAGAAATGAACTCACACACTTATGGTCACTTAATTTTTGACAAGGAAGCCAAAACCATACAATGGAAAAAAGACAGCATCTTCAACAAATGGTGCTGGTCCAACTGGATGTCCATTTGTAAAAGAATGAAATTAGACCCATACTTATGACCTTGTACAAAACTTAAGTGCAAGTGGATCAAAGACCTTAACATAAGCCCAGTCACACTAAATCCACTAGAAGAGAAAGTGGGAAAAACCCTCGAACTCATTGGCACAGGTGACAACTTCCTGAACAGAACACCCACAGCTCAGGACCTAAGACCAACAATCAACAAATGATCTCATGAAACTGAAAAGCTTCTGTAAGGCAAAAGACAGTGTCATTTGAATAAAACAGCAGCCTACAGATTGGGAAAAAATCTTCACCAACCCCACATCTGACAAAGGGCTAATATCCAAAATTTACAAAGAACTCAAGAAATTAAATGCCAAGAAACCAAATAATCCAATTAAAAAATGGGGGAAAGAGCTAAACAGAGAATTCACAAAGGAGAAATTCCTAAAGGCCGAGAGACACTTGAAGAAATGCTCAGCATCCTTAATCATCAGAGATATGCAACTCAAGACGACTCTAAGATTCCATCTCACACCTGTCAGAATGGCTAAGATCAAAAGCTCAAATGACAGCACATGCTGGCGAGGGTGTGGAGAAAGGGGAACCCTCCTCCATTGCTGGTGGGAGTGCAGGCTTGTGCAACCACTATGGAGGTCAGTCTGGTGATATCTTAGAAAACTTGGAATAGCTCTGCCTCGGGACCCAGCCATACCACTTCTAGGTATACATCCAAATGACTCCTCACCGAATCACAAGGAAGTTGCCTCATCTATGTTCATAGCAGCCTTATTTGTAATCGTTAGAAACTGGAAACAACCCAGATGTCCCTCAACTGAAGAATGGATTAAAAAACTATGGTACATCTACACATTGAAATACGACTCAGCTATTAGAAACAAGGAAATCATGCAATTTGCAGCCAAATGGATGGAACTAGAGAGGCTCATCCTGAGTGAGCTAACCCAGACTCAAAAGGATGTACATGGCATCTATTCACTTATAGTTGGATTTTAGCTATATAGTACAGGATATCTATACTACAACCAACGCACCAATGGGAACATGGACATTGTAGGGGTTAGATAAATTAGATTTAGAAAATATATAGGAGTTTCTGATACTGTCTCTTAATTCGGGGCCTGAAGAGCATTATCAGCATGAAGTCAGGAAAAACAGGAAAGACTTAATAGACTGAAAAACAAGGTTGAAGTCAGGAAAAACAGGAAAGACTCAATAGACTTGAAGAAACAGAGTATCTAGCCTGACACTGTTTTCAGCTGCTAAGTGGGCGGAGCCCAAATTAAGCTGAAACAGAGTTCCTCCTATTTGAGGACAGTGCATGGAGCCCAGAAGAAGAAGAGGCCCCTGATGCTAGAGAGCTCCAAGAGTCCTGCTGAAAAAAGGGCTGGCCATTGATGGCCAGCTCTCTCCCTGAAGCAGAAAGAAGCCGGTGAGCAAAGAAAGCCTGAGCAAGATACCAAAAGGCCAAGGACTGGACCCTGTGGCTCAGCTTTTGCCTGGAGGGGTTTGATCTGTCCGATCAGTGGCCTAGGGGAAACTGTGCCTGGCTTTAAGGACTGAGGCAGAGCAGCTGAGTTCCTGATTCAAAAGAAGTAAGTTGGCCTGCAGACGGCTGGGGTCTCCCACAGAGAAGAAAGCATGAAGCCTTATTTAAGGTGAGACTGCAATAACCAACTTACCCTGATGAACCTGCATCTGAGAGATACAGAAAAAGGACTGCTAAGTGCGTTAAAGAATCTACGACAAAGACTGTGTTCCTGACGACTGAGGACCTGCCCCAGAGACTGTATCATTCTAAAAGGTTATGAAAGTAGTTGTTATAATTATCAATAGGTTTAGTGGATAGGTTAAAGGGGTTGTAGGAATTTATAGGATTAATAGTTAGGAAATTGTTGGTGTTTGTTATAAGTGAATTTAGTAATAAATAAATAAGTGATAAATAATAATTTAAAAGTCGGTTATAGGATATAGACTTTTGTTTGTTTGTTTGTTTGTTGTTTTCTCTCCCTGTCATTGAGACACTTTTCCCTGGTGGTACTGCCTTGTAGGCCTCCAGTGTATGAGGAGGCTCTTGGCCCTCATATGACTTCTGAACTCGGGTGGGGGACTGTTATGTAGGGACACTCAACTCCAGAGGAGTGGGATGGAAGGGATAGGGGGTAGAGGGTGGGAGGGTGGGACTGGGAAGGGTCAAAAGAGGACACTATGATGGAGATGTAACCTGAAGCAATAAATAAATAAATTTATTAGAAAAAATGGGGGACGGAGCTAAACAGAGAATTCACAAAGGAGGAATCCCTAATTGTTGAAAGACACTTGAAGAAATGCTCAGCATCCTTAATCATCAGAGAAATGCAACTCAAGATGAAACTCAGGCCTGTCAGAATGGCTAAGATCAAAAGCTCATATGACAACACATGCTGGCAAGGTTGTGGAGAAAGGGGAACATTCCTCCATTGCTGGTGGAAGTGCAAGCTTATATAACAACTATGGAAATCAGTCTGGCGATATCTTAGCAAACCTGAAATAGCTCTGCCTCGGGACCCAGCCATACCACTTGTGGGTATACCTCACCTCCAAATGATTCCTCACCAAATACAAGGAAGTTTCCTCATCTATTTTCATAGCAGCCTTATTTGTAATAGCTAGGAACTGGCAACAACCCAGATGTCCCTCAACCGAGGAATGGATTAAAAAACTGTGGTACATCTACACAATGGAATACTACTCAGCTATCAGAAACAACGAAATCATGCAATTTGCAGCCAAATGGATGGAACTAGAGAAGCTCATCCTGAGTGTGCTAACCCAGACTCAGAAGGATGCACATGGCATCTATTCACTTATAATAGGAATTTAGCCATATAGTACAGGACAAATATACTACAGCCAATCACCAAAGGGAACAGGAACATAGACTTTGTTACCTGTCAATGAGACACTTTGCCCTAGTGGTGCTGCCTTGTAGGCCCCCAGTTTATGAGGAGGCTCTTGGCCCTCATATGACTGATGAACTGGGGTGGGGAACTGTTATGTAGGGACACTCCTCTCCAGAGGAGTGTGATGGAAGGGATAGGGGGTAGAGAGTAGGAGGTAGAGACTGGGAGGGGCGAAAGAGGACACTGAGATGGAGAAGTAAACTGAAGTATTAAATAAATATTTTGAAAAAAAGAAAGAATTACTGAGACGCTAGTTTATTTTTCTACTGGAGATATATATGCCTTTCATGATAACACATGATGGCATTACAAGGATGTTCCTCTGTTACTGCCCTGGCAAGGATTACATGTTACTCAGCACTACTGCCATCTTTACATTTCAAGGGAAAATACTGTCAATAAAATACCACCAAACTTACAAAAGAAAAATTCTATATATAAATTACTATTTGTTTTTGGTAAAGATTTACATGAAAAACCATGTGGAAAACTTCAACCATATGTTTTAAATAAACTTTTCCTATGTGAAATATTAAATTATAGTAGTATATAAAATTTACTTTACAAGAAATAGAGAAAACAATATAATATGATTACCTTTTTGAGTATTGTATCAACACATTTTCTTAGTGGGTGGTTATACTTGATGCTTTCATTGACTTTACGAACCTCCTATAAAAACAATGAAATAAAAATATTTAGATATCTATAAATCAGACATTTTAAATGAGAATGCACTAAATACTATTAAGTCTCAAACTTTAATTTCAACTCAAATTATTAAGCATTATAAGAAGTCTTTTTCACGAAATAAAATTCATTAAGAACAGTTGTAAAATTACAAAGTATTCAAATAGCTGTATTTACAGTCTTACCGTTTTATGGATTCCTAAATTTATACCTGTTTGTTTATGTCATACATAACATTTAACAGTCAAAAATCTGTAATACATGTGTGTATAAATAAACATATATAGTTTAAATTAAAATTTCCTATCTGGGTTGACAATGCTCCCTCCAAGAGCCAAAGAACATCTAACAAAATCCTCAATACCACATATGAGAAATTCCTTTTTTTACTTGTTGGTTAGGGCTAGGCTACTACTATTACTTTTAAAATCCCTATTGCTAAAGACGCTGCATTTAAGACACAGGGCCCAGAATCTCCTGAGCCCTGTGTCTTAACTGGTTGGAAAGCCTCATCCTTGAGGAATAGCTTTCACAGTACTAGAAGATGCCATGAAAGCTTCCAAAGGAGAAGCAACCAACAGTCCTACCAAGCTATGATGCCTAAGAACCATGACAATGCACAGCATAGCATAATTACTTGCCTTGTATCCATAGACAAGTGTAGTTCTGGCCTTCATCAAAGAAACTTTTCTTTGCAATAGAAAATCACAATGAGTCAAATGCATAGTTTTAGAGCCCAGTCCCAAGTGATACATCTACACTATAACTCTCTCACCTAAGGCTTAAGGATCATTGTAGGGGGAAGGAGGCAGAAAACTGTAGGAGCCATAGGATCAGGGAGTTACTGTGAAATTGTATCTCCTAGGGTTGTAAGAAGTTACACCCACAAAGTCTCACTAACATGACTGCATAAACATGAGCTGAACAAGAACAGTAACAGTCATGTTAATGTGGACAGGGGGAAACCCATGAGGCTTTCAATCCTTCACAAAGAACTACCGGCAACTAAGGAATGCTGAGAGTGGAGTAAGTCTTCCCAGAGAAGAAAGACCACACCAATTGGTTATCCAACACTAAGTGGTAAGTCGTGAAACACAAAATACAAATAACATTATAGGGACTGAGCAGCTTGTACTTAGAATATATATGAACACACACACACAACAAATGTATAAACAATAATTAATAAAAGAAGCCATAAATTTGAAACCGGGAAAGGAGGGACAACTGTGAGTGATTGGAGGGAAGAAAGGGAAGGGGGTAAATGATGTAATTATATTATAATCTCAAACAATAAAAGAAATGATAAAAACAATTCACAAAGACCTGTCAAGCTTTACATTTCTAAAATTACAGAATTAAATTATTCCACCTTGTTGATCAAAATCAATTATCAATTATCATTATCAATTAGAAGAGAAAGCAGAAAAGACATGCCACAAAGTGCCTGCTACTTCCAAATAAGAGAGTACTCTAGAGTACTCACAACTTACTGCATTATTCCTTATCTGTTCACTGAGACCACACTACCTGTAAGTAGTGTGCTGGCTAAAAGACTACCACATAAAATGATAAAATGTGTGGCAGTTCATAATGATTGTCAACTCCCCAGCATCAACAACTGCCTTCAAAGCAAATCTCTAGGCATCTGTGTGAGGAGTTAGCTGCCTACACTGTGTTCACCAAGGCAAGAGGACTCACACTCAACACAGGCAGCACTGTTCCACAGCTGGAGTTGTGTACTCCAAAGAGAAAGCCAGCTGATCCGAAGCATTTGATGCTCCCTGCTTGCTGACTGACTGTGGACACAATGTCAACAGTTGTCTCATGTTACTTCTGCCATGCTTTTCCTTTCTGTGATGAACTATACCCTCAGACAAAACTGTGACCCAGAATAAATCCTTTTTCCTTAAACTGCTTTTCACAAGTATTTTATCATGCCAACAAGAAAAGTAACTAATAGAGAAATTCCGTAGAAGTGGGATCATTATTGTGATAAACCTGACCATGGCTCTTTGGAACTATGGCCTAGAGAGGCCCTAGAATTGCTGTAAGCAAAGCTTAATGGACCATTCTGGTCAGAAGACAATATGGAGAGAAGTGCAGATGTAGAGTCACTTCATGAGGATTCAGGGGGGAACAGAAACACTATCAGGATCTGGGACAGAAGCCATGCTTGTTTCTTTCGCGCAAAGAACCTGGCTGCGTTCTGTCCAAGTCCTGAGATGTTAGACAAGACTGAATTAAAGGTAATGGACTACTTTAATTAATTAATTTATTTGTTATAAACACAATATATGTGAACTCAGAAAAGATTTTGATTTCATACATAACTTCCTTTCACACATGTATATAATGTGTTTTGGTCAAATCCATCCCTCATTCACTCTAATTTCTCCCTTATGCTTTTTACTATTTTTTCCTCCCAACTTCATAGGCTTTAAAAAAAAAAAATCCAGAGTTCACTTAGAACTTCCTATATGTACAGGGAAGTAGGAACATCATATGAGAGTATGTGTAGCCTCCCAGGGGCTGTATCCTTGAAGAAAATTGACTCCTCTTATCCCTATAGCCATGAATTATCAAAACAGCTAGCTCCTCAGCTATGGGTGGAACTTCATGAACCCACTCTCATTCATGTTGGGATTCTGGCCAGTTTGATCTTCTATGTAATCACAGCTGCTGGGAGTCCACGTAAACTAATTTCTTTGGTGGAGGAAATTTCAAGACAGCACAGCATTCAAGTTATGTCATGGCTACTACTCACTGTTTTTATTCAGTTGTACACTGAGAGATCATAAAGATATAGATTGGGTTTGGTAAAGAGAAGTTAAAGGAACTAGGGAAGAAGTTCTGAAGACAAGAACCCCTCCACTGAAGATTCTGTGAAAATGCAAAATCATTTGAAAAGAGAGAGTCTGAACTAAGAATGACACTAAAGGGGATTCCTACTCCAGAAAAAAAAAAAAAAAGGCAGTTGTAGATAGAAACCTCAGCAGCAGCTACGGTCTAAAAATTCCGGGCTTCATCTTGACCTGGCAGCAGAAACTGGTTGTTTCATCCACATGGTAAAGGTTTTATTGGCATGAAGGATGAAAGAGTGATGGCGTGTGCATAGTTTCCAGAAGGCTACTGAGAACAGTATGCAGCAGGGTCAGATTCTCTGTAAGAAAACCCTGTGGGGCCACTTGAAACTGTGAAGGTGAAGTCTAAGTTGAAATGGAAACTCAATGATGCTAGAGATGCTGGGACCATGAAGGTCTACCAAGGGATGCACTGGCATATACCAAACCAGTCCAAGAGAGACTAAGTGTGCTACAAGTGGCCGAACTGGAGGAGAGGGGCTACACAAACTCGTTGGGGCCCAGATAATTCTAGCATGAGACCCAGATGCCTGACACAGAACTACAGGAGTTAGTATTTTCCTGTTGGATTATGGTCTTGCTTTAATGTAAATTTTCCTTACTGTGTCCCCATTCTTTTTTTTGGGATGGGAATGTTTAGACTGTACCATCATATGTCAGAAATACATACTTCTTTTTGGCTGTACAGGACTCACATTTAAGAGACTGCTCGAGACTCAAAAGAGACTCTGAACTTACCATTCTGAACAATGTTGGAACTGTTAAAGACTATACATAGTTATATATTTATAGTACATATAAAATATTTATATTTAAATATAAAGACTATATTTAATGTTGGACTTAATGAATTTTGCGTTATGAGATGACCATGAGCTCATGGGGACAAGTAGTGGAAGGTTAAGTCTTAAAAGTGATATTTGGATATCATGTGGACAATGGGTAGACTTGTGATGGCTTATACTGTCAACTTGACAAGATCTGGAGTGACCTTGGAGCCAGATCTGTGAGCACATCTGTGAAGGATTTTGTAATTAGGTTAACTGAGATGGGGGGAAGACCCATATTAACTTAGGCTGAATAGAGAGAAGACAGGAAGCTGAGCAGCAACATTTCTTGCTGCCTCCTGACTGAAGCCCTCGTGGCCTAACACTCCTATTACCACGCCTTCCTTGCCATGATGGACTGTCCCTTTGGCCTAACACTCTTATTACCATGCCTTCCTTGCCATGATGGACTATCCCTTCAAACTGTAAGCCCAAATAACCTCATCTTTCTGTATGCTGTTTTTGAAAGTAATTTTATTACAGCAATGAAAAAGTAACCAATGCAACCAGGTACTGTCAGTCAATTTCATTGACTAATGTTTGGTGGTTAGTATTTTAATGAATATTAAAAGGCATAAAAAGGGAGAGGAAATGACTCAGTGGGTAAAGTAATGCCATATAAGCATAAAGATCTCAGTTTGTAGCCCCCGAACCCATGTACAACACCAGGTTCTCTGGTAACCCCAGAATTCTGGATGTGGAGGGGGGGGGAATCCCTGAAGCTCATTGGCCAGCCAGTCTAGCTGAATCAGTATACTCTAGGTTCAGAGAGAGACCCTATCTCAAAAAAATAAAGGTGGACATTAATAAACAAAAAATACACAATATTGACCTTACGCCTCCAGATGCCTACAAATATGCACAAATACACATCAATAAGTAAACTACACAGAGAGGAGGGGAGGAGGGAAGGAAGGGTAGGTTAGGAACAGAGTATTTGGAATTAGTATTTCCTAGGAATCACAGTATCCTATAATTTTCAAGAAATAAAATGTTAGAATCTCTATTCTATAAGCAGAGGGGTAAAAAAAGCCTTGCATGCCACATTCCTGAAATAGAGAACAAAGGGATTTGAAAAGAACATTTGAACATTTGGAGTGTTAGAAAAGGGCTTTACATGACAGAGAATGCAGAGAAACCATTTAATATACTAAGAAAATTATGAAAAATTTTATATGAGTCATCTTAATATGTGAAGCTTTCTTGTTAGCAAACAGGAAAATATGAGAATACAAAATTGGCCTGTAAGTGTGTAAAAGAATATTTAAGCTTCCAAAAATCCAAATTACAAATGTATTTTCTTATAAAATTATAAAACATTTATATTATGTAATAAGATTATAGCAAAACCAACATCATATACAGTAAAACATGATCTATTTGGAGAATAATTTACCAGTAACCATGAAAATATAATCTATGCATACTGAATAATTGATAGCAATGACACCATTCCTGTAAGGGACTTACCTTACTGAGGAAAACAGACAATCAAACAAAAAAAGATATAAAAATCCTACAAAAGAAAAGCACAGGATGTTCTAAAATGAGTACAGTTTAGGAGTCTTCCTGATTAATTGATCATTTAAGTGAAACAAAAAAAAAATGAGTAAGAGTCAATAAACTAAAAGGAAGAACAAGAATATTCCAAAGAGGGACAAGGACAGTGAGTACAGAGGTCTCCAGATAGAAGTGAACATGCCATATTCCAAAGAGGGACAAGAAAGGTCTCCAGACAGAAGTGAACATGTCGTATTCCAAAGAGGGACAAGGACAATGAGTACAAAGGTCTCCAGACAGAAGTGAACATGCTGTATTAGAGACAAGGAACAGTATGACTACAGAAAAAAAGGGCAATAAAGGCCTGGTTATCGTATGATCAGGCTAGAGAAACAATACCCAAGACCTCCCAGAAATCTCCAAAATGAGATATGTTTGTTCTAAATACATGACTAGCAAGACTTAGTTTTTATTTTTAGATTTTTGACTTACTTTACTTTCCTTTTTAATTTTTTGAGGCAAGATTCCCCTATATAGCTCAAGCTGGACTTGAGCTTGCTATGTGGCTGGGGCTGGGTTGAAGTCGCCTTCCTCACTTACCTGAGATTGCAAGTATATACGCTACTGTACCCAGATCACACATGTTTTCAAAAGGTCACTCAGTCTGGATGCTATTACATTGTATCTTTCCATTTCTAAGTTGCCTTAAGGATTGTAGTTAGCACAAATTTATTTACTTTTAATACTAACTATATAATCTGACCATGTATGTGAAATATTTCCTTTCCCTTGAAATTATTTAGTCACATTAAATAAAAACAGGGACTGAAAACAGTTAACCTTTCCTATTTGCTATATCTGTTATAAATTAAATGTTTACTCAACAGTTAATTTTTAGAGCTTGGGAGACATCTGAAATATTAGCTTCTTTAGGAGGCTAGGGCCTTATTTGCTAAACTTCCTGGTATTTGATTAGGATCTTGTTAGCTATCAATATTCTACCAATTCTTCAAATCCCTAGTCAAATTTTATTTTTTCTGATCTCTCTCCAGATTTTGTGAAGCCTCTCCATAATTACAGCACTGCAAGTGTATCACTCACTTTTATCTTGTACCATAAGGGAATGCATGGTCTTCTATTCTAGACAGTGAATCTAGTCATGGACATAGTTCTGCTCTCCATGTAGAATAGCTGCTTTTTCAAAACATTCATTAAAAAAGAATGCTGTCAACCACACACGGTGGTACAGGCCTGTTATCTTACTTTGATTATATAGTGAAATAGTAAGATCCTGTCTCAAATAAAAAAAGGTAAAAGAAATGAAAGAAAGGAAAAAACGGTGAAAGCAAGGAAGAAAAGAGAGGAGAAGGGAGAAAGAAGGGGAAGAGGAGGGGAAAGCTTAGGAAGTATCCAGGAGGTGAGGGGAGGGAAGAAAAAGGAAGAGGGGGAAAGAATGCCTTCTTTTTTATACGGGAATTTTTCTAATTAAAAATATTCAAATCCTACCATTTTCAACTGATGAACAGTATGCTGAAATAGCACACAAGGCACAAATGGCAGATTTTAATTTTCATGTTTTCTTCCTAAGGGCTCCTATCTTAAAAGATAGGAGCCCTTAGGAAGTTCATTTGACACTTGGCTCATCTGAGCTGGGCTGGTGTGGCAAGCATGTAAACCCACAGGTATCTAGGAGGCTGAGGGAACTGGATCACAAATACAAGGTAAGTTAATAGCCTAGCCACCTTTGAGAGAACTGTCACTATCTAAATAACAGAGTAAAGAAGAAGCTGGGGATATAGCATACTGATTTGTAACCACCTAGTGTATGTGATACACTCAGTTCAATCTCTACTACTGTGAGCAAACAAACAAACAAAGCCCAAAACAGTACATTTGACTTGTATTTGCTGAAGAAACAGTAAATGAACAAGCAAAATCCAAATTCTTCAAATCTGCAACAACTTAATTTGATACCAACTTTTGAGCAGAACACTAACGAGTAAAAATTATCTTCTTTCAGCAAATGTAAATGTTTAATCAGATATAAATCTCCAAATACTACAACTTTTTTTCAGAAGCTTCAAACTATATATCTACCAAATAAATCTGCACTATGGCTCTCAGAAGAAACTAACTTTGATACCTTGTTCTTAGACTTTTAGCCTATAGAGACAATACAGCTGCTTAGGTCACCAGCTTGTGGTACTTTTGATATCGCAGCCCCATGGTGTTAAAGTAAAAGGCTTTCTGAGGAATTTTTGTTTCTTAAGACTTGAAAATAAAGTATGTTTGGAACAGAGGTTCAGAGACAGGAAAGACAAGAGGATAATAGTTAAGAATTGGGGTCATTAAATTAAAGCAAATCCAGTTCTCAGACTCCACCTGTTCTCAGACTGAAACACAAGCTTGCTCTCACTGGCTCATATAGTGTCTACAGTTGCCTTGTGACCACAATTGCCAAGCATGCACAGCAGAGACCACATGACAACAACGTCTCAAACATTTGCCATCTGGCTCTTCATATTTTAAAAGGGGGCATGGTTGCTGTGGAAGTGTGAACTAAAACTAAATCCTCTGGCTCTCTTTATTAACTGTATGTACATAGCAAGTTATTTAAACTCCCAATAACTCATTTTCTTCATTTATAAAATGGGGATTAAAAAATCTCTTTTGCAAAGTTGTATGAATTAAATAAAGTTGACCTTTGAAAAAAATGAGTTTGAACTGTGAAAGTCCACTTACAATTTTTTTTGAGATCTTCAACAAGTTAATAAAATTCACAAATGATCAGTACAACCTAGAAATGTTGAACAACTTTTCAAATTATGTGCTATTGATAAATAAAAGATATGTAAGTGATAGCCTCTTTTAGCATTTACTATCATAAAATAGACATCTACCAAAACACTTAAAATTGATCAAAACTCATGGACAATACACTTACAGACCACAAATGAGGTCAAGAGAACAGTCGACAGAGACAGAAGAATATCAGAGCCTCTTCTGCAGGAGTACGCTTGCTCACCTCCATCACATCCTCTAAGTTCTCTTCTGCGTCTGCTTTCTCTGTCATCAGTTTGGCTGCCTTAAAGTAAGTCTTCATAAGGAGATAGCCCCTTTTGGCTCCATTCCAGTATGACCGAGGAATTTCCACCAAGCCATACCCCAACAACAACACAAGGAGAAACAGACCCCATGTGTTGGCAGCAGCTATTCCAATAGTCTGAAGTTGGTTCCTAAGAAATAGAAAATATAAGCAGATAGCTGTGATAAATATACTTTTATATAAAAATATAAGGATAATTAGCAGTAAATAAATTTTCAGAAAACTGTCCTAAAGGATTAAGTAGGATTTCATACAAAGAAATTTTCAACTCTTCTTTTCAGTCTCAGCAAATAATCCATGTATTTTAATGGAAATAAAGAGTATGACTATGAAAATAGACTTTTTAGTATGGGAAACATAATTTCTATTATAGTTAAAAGTAGAATATAGGATAATTCATAGCATATATATGTGTATACATATACATATATAATACATACATACATATATATATACACACATTTCCTCCACATCAAACATTTTTCACTAGGTACTTCCTTAATCAAGATTAACTAAGAGACCCCTATAAACAGTTAAATTAACTTGTGTTATGGTTGACCTACACCAATAACTATCTCTACTATTTTATATATAAATTTAGGGATAACATACATACATCAGAAATCATATATACAAATGGATTTTAATTTATTGAAATACCTGAGTCTAAAATAATATTAAGAAAACTATTCTCTCAAACTACAATAAAACAAAAAGAAAAAATTATAAGTTCCAGTGGGGGAAAATTCATTTTTGATCATTTATAAAATTTAAAATTCTATAGAAAATATTATTTACCATATGGTTATTAGTCAAAACATTAACCCACCATCTAATAGATATATTTAAACATGCCATTCTGGATTCTCTTTCTCAGTAATATGCATTATTCAGATATTCTTTGAGGAGTTTCTATAAAACATATAATCTGGTATGTGTGCCTGTTCACTTGTATGTATGCAATAAAAGTTCATCGAAAACAATACAAACATATGCAGAACAGTGTTATAAAGACAACTTTCCTTACCATTCCAAATGCAAACGTGGGTTTACAGCTACATAGATTAGAAATGCTCCAAATATCAGCAAATAAGTGCCATAATAGATTGCGTTCTCAATCAGGGCTGTTTTTATCTTTCCAGTGATGGAAAACCCTCCAGATCTTGCATATGATTGCATAAAAGGTAACAGAATCCTAGTCAGATGAAAAATATTATTAAACACTCAGTTCTGTAGCAGTATAATCTAAAATACCAAAAATACATCAATCTCAATTCTCCTCCCCAATAAATGTTTTGTGAGTAATTACATGTTAATATTGAATAAACCATAATAAGTGATTCTTTTTCTGATAGTAAATTTTGAGGAAAACAAAGATCCTAAAGCAGGAGACAGCAGAAGGGGCTGCAATGACATGCACAGCAGAACAGTATGAGTGGTTTCATTTTTCTAAAACGTCTAAAATTAGCCTTAGAGTCTCACAAAGAGGCCAGAGTTGTGGTGTATACTGTAATCATAGGAGGTGGAAGACTGAGGCAGGAAGAAGATTGCTGACTTTGAGGGCAGGCTGGGCTACATAGCTAGACCAAGCTTCAAAAGCAAAGATATAAATACCAACAAAACTCCTTTAAAGTGACTTTGGACTATATATAAAGAATAAGAAAACTTTTGATTTTTTTTTTTTAAAGCAAAGGATTTCAAGAACACACTCATATTCTTCTTCCTGCCTCAGCTTCAGGCTCAGGGCACCATGTGTGGCTGGGAAATATTGTATCTCACTGAAGGAAACACTTTCCAATGTCTAGTTTTTTAAGGCTTCGGCATGTAAAACTGATTGAAAGCAAATAAAAATGCAATTAGTTGGGAAGGTTAAGGGTAGTGGTACAGGTGAAAGCAGGAAAAGAGTGGTGGTTTGAATAAGAATGACCCCCATAGGCTCAGATATTGGAATGCTTGGTCATAAGGGAGTGACATTATTTAAAAGGATTAGAAGTCATGGCCTTGTTGGAGGAAGTGTGTCACTACAGGTAGGCTTTGAGGTTTCAAAAGTTCAAGCCAGGCTCAGTGGCTTACTCTCTTACTGCTGCTTGTGTATCCAGATGTAGTACTCTCAGTTACTTCTCCAGTATCATGCCTGCTGAACACTCGCAATACTCCCCACCATAATTAAAATGGACAAAAGCTCTGAAACTGTAAGTCAGCCCCAATTAAATGCTTTCTTCTATAAGAGATGCTGTGGTCATGCTGTCTCTTCACAGCAATAAAACCATGACTAAACCAAAAAAAAGAAGATTGGCTGTCAAGCTAATGATTCTGAAGTACATAAGAGACGATACAAAATAACAAGAAGAAGACAGTGTAGCCACAAGCTTCAGAGTTCAGAGTGGACTGGAGAGACAGATCCTGGAGCTATCAGCATGTCAACAGCAATAAAATTACATCAATGGATTATATTTGGAGCTATGAGCAAATCAAACACACAGGAAGGGTCTTCCACTGACTTCTGAGAAATATCATTGTTTAGGGAAATGTAGAGAAAGAGCAGAAGGAACAAGTGAAGCAGACTAAGACAGAGCAGAAAAGAGGCATGGAAGAAAACCAAGGAGTAGATAGCGCAGAACAAGAATTATTTAAAAGTGGAGAAGAGAAAAGCATAAAATAAATGCTGCCAAGAGATCAAGCATATTAGATTTGTATGTAGAGGCATGGGCGCACTGAAAAAGCTTACCATGGATTGAGGAAAACATTAACTGAGCAGATGGAGATACCAAGTGGAGAAAGTTTAATTAAGAGGTCTAGTTGGATATCCTATTGTAAAGTGTGACAGATACATACCATAGACTGTCTCATAGAAATGACAGTAACAAAACAATGCTATGTACAAAATTGCATAAATTAACTTCCCAAGTATGTGAACAAAGGGGAGGGGAATTCATGCTATATAAGTCTATGTTTATAAATTTCTTAGCACAACAAATCAATCTACAGTAATGAAAGCAACAGTTGTGGTTACTCTTAAGGATAAGGAATGTTTAGAGAACAACATGAGGAAAACATCAGGGGCATGGTGAATGCCTGTATCGTCACGTGCTGGTCTATGGATGCATCCACTTTGAAAAATGAACTAAACACAATTTTTATTAAGATTTTACACTTTTTTAAAGTCTTCAAAAACATTGGTTATAATAATATTAGTGAGGTTGAGACTGGAAAGGGATTTGAGTTGAGAGAGACATTTTTAAAAATATATTTGTTTGTAGGTGAGAGACTTATTTATATGCACAGGGGTACTGCTTCATATGCTGAGGAAATTATGTTGTCAAAACTGAAAGCTCTAAGTCTGTAACAAAAGCTTGAGAGGATAAGTTCATATTTTAGGAAGTGGGGCTAGCATAGTGAGAACAAATCTTCCATCCCTGGAGGGCAAGGAGAAAGGGACTGGTAAACAGGTAGTTGTGTTCATAAGACAGATAACAAGAGAACTACCATGGGACAAATCTATTTTCATCATGAGGCAAACAGTAAAGTCATATGCCAAGAGTAAGGTGACATTTTAGAATAGAGAAAGATCACAAAAGACTTGAAATTTAGAAAGTAAAGAGAAAGCAGACAAATAAGTGAAAATCTGGCAATTTTGAGGACATTGATGAGATTATTAAAGCACAAATTTCCAATGGCAGTATCCATTTTGCTTTGTAATTTTCATCTTGCAATGTTCATTGTATCTAGTGTGAGAGCGTAGTGTCCCGCAGAGCATTTAAGAAAGGGTCAGAAGGTAGAAGGTAACTGGAGTCCAGTGCACAGAAGGAAGACAAAGCTGTAACAGGTATAGAAATAGACTTGGAGTGCAATCCTGGTTATTAAAACCACAGCTGTAATTGATACTATGTGGGGACAGGCAGGGAAGATGACTAAACATAAAGATCCAGGGAACCAACACTTAGTAACGGGGTCACAGAAATGAAGGAAACATCCATGCAGGAAAATGAGAATGTATGAGTAAGCAGGCAGGGCTAGAGGGTGGTTTATTGCTAAAGACACTACACATTTAGGACACAAGATTGGATTATGAGCTGGATGCAGCCTAAAAGCTTCTTTCCTTCTGTCAAGTTATATGGCATCCTACCATCCTGCAGAAAATACTATCCAAGTTGTCAAGAGATAGGAGCAATTAAATAGTCTTATCCAGCAACAAACACCTATGAACCACCTATTTACCACAATAATAATCAGCATGGCAAGATATCTGTAATGGTGTAGTAAATGGCACTCACATTTGTTGACAGTAGCTAACAACTGTCTAATTGGACTTAACGCCCACTCAACAGAAAGGAAATCATGCCTAAACCTATCCAGCTTCCTAGGGTTAGTGAGGACATAGACATTAGAGAGGAATTTACTAACACCACTTTGCTAGGCCAGCATAATTCCATACTATATTCTAACTACTATCCTTCTACCCACAGATCAGTGGAGCTACTATGCCTCATCAAAATGCCTCTATTTATAGCAAAGAGACCATCACAGGAAAACACAAATGGGCACAATGTAGATCCAGACACTGTGGCGAGTCTAGCCCTAACAGAGTCTGTATCACAGCTCTTACATCTATGTCCCACTGTGGAAGGGGAGAGATTTTAAGAGTCAGAGTACTAGGTGAAACGGTCTCTCCTAGAAATAGCTGCATTAATAAAACTAGAACAATGGCAATATTAATGGGCACATTAACATAGAAAGGAGAAAATTCTGTGGAGTCCTACCTCTAAACCAGAGGAAGCTTCATCACCTTCCTATGCTGTGACCCTTCAATACAGTTCCTCCTGCTCTGGTGACCTCCAACCATAAAATCATTTTCATCGCTACTTCATAACTGTAATTTTGCTCTCCCAGGGATAAGCCCTCTTAGTGCTTGTTCAGTGCAGCATGGTTAGCCCTGAATCTACTTACACACAAACAACAAAAACTGATTTATCAGGTTGTAAGTAACAGTAATAATCAAATAAATAGAGGCTACCAACTTGAGAGTAGGGGGGTCAGGGGTGGGTGTGAGGGAAGGTGTTTGGGATAGGCTGGAGGGAGGAAAGCGAAGGGAACTTATAATTCTCTTTCAACTAAAAATATATTTTTAAAAAATTAAAGGAAAACCTTGGTGACCTCTGTAAAGACACTTCCATGTAATAACAGAGCTAAAAGAGGACTGGACAGATGAGAAGGGTACCACGGAAAACAGTCACAAGAAAAATTTGCATTTCTGTTGTCTACTTTTGTCTGCTTTTTTCCTTTTCTTTTTTCTTTTTTTAAGATAAGAGAAATCTGAGTCAGTAAAAATGGGATGCATACATTTCAAAATATTAAGGTTCATTAAAAATAAATCATTTAGCCAAAAAATTCATCCTTCACTGTCACTTACCACGTTAAAAATTGTGATGTCCAATAAACTACCCTCCAGAAAATTGGCATGATTCCATCTGGAATGTAACTCCATGGCTTGAAACATGGATGCTGTCTGATCAATAACAATTTAAAGTAAATTAATCATAAGTAATAATTTCTTAAACAAAAGTATATGTAAATTGTGAGTAGCAAAGTTCATGTGCATCAAATTAATAATTACTGATCAAATCATAATATCTCACAGAAAATTTAAAAATCAAAGCTGTCAAAAAACACTGTACATGAAAGGAACAAAACCATTTACTGTAAAAAGAATGTCTTTTAAGTTTCCAATTTCCAGTATATTTTTAGCTGTTTAGTCAAAAGAAAGCACAGTATCTAATTAACTGACAGTAAGAAAATCTTTACAAAACTAATGAATTTGTAGAATCAAACACTTAAAGACTACACTTAGAATTATATTCATCCCATTTGTAAGTGTTCTTTATTGACATATAGGAGTGTAGGTAGGAATAGGAATTGAACAGGAGTTCAATATAAGAAAAAGTTAAGTGATTAATTCCTGAAGGTTGCAATGCTAATTAAATCTGGCACTCTCATTGGTCCTGCAGAACTAAGCACCAACATCTACACACAATTCTGTTCAGATTTTCTAATGAAGAATCTCTAACCATCATCTTTCATTTCAAAGTTTCTAGACTATGAGACTACCCTTTTAATTCAAGAACTTCTAAACATTCAAACTGTTACTGATCTACATCTAATTTTAAATGGTGATTCAAAGAAGACTAACATTTTACGTTTACGCAAGCAAGATAGATGCTTTTTGCATGTGCATGTGTGTAAGTGCATGTATGTAAGAAGGGTGTCATCTAGGAACACTACTCCACTCCCTGAGACAGTGTCCCTGACTGATGTGGAGCTAGCTCATCAGTTCAGCAAGCAGGGCACCATGTTTACATTATCATGCACATCCTTTTTAATGTGGATTCTGGGGGTCAAACTCAGGTCCTTATGATTGTTAGGAAGTACTATATGTACTGAGCTATCTCATTAGGCCCCAGATTTTCTTTTAAAAGCTGTATAAAGATGCACATAAACTCTATCCAAAGAACTAACAAAAGCTTCTTATCAACATGAAAAGTTTCTTAAATGGAAATTTAATAGGAATTTAATATAACCTTTTGAAATTTATTAATTCCTCATATGAAATTGTGTTTCTTTTAAACAATACTTTTAACTATGTGTATGTCTCTCTGTGTATATATTTTTGTCTATGTCTATGTGAGTGTGTGTGTGTTTTTGTGTGTGCACATGAGTGCAGGTACCTATAGAGGCCAGAGATTTTATCTGTTGTGGACTGTCCAACATGGGTGCTGGAAATTGAATTTGGGTCCTTGGCAAGAACAGCAAGTTCTTAAGATGGCTCTTAACTACTCAGCCATCTCTTTAGCTATATTTTAAGAATGTGTAAAGCAAGTTAGGATGGAAAATGAGTTAGGTATAGAACTTTAAACTCATGGAGATAGACAGATAATAGAATATTAATATCAATTGCCAAGTATATATGGATTGGACATTGGGAATGTATGTTATAATTTATAATTTTCATAATTGTGGCCTAGTTCTGGGAAAAGGGGGAGAGGATGGGAGGGTGGGGCCAGGAGGGGTGGAGGGAGGGGACTGTGATGGAGATGCAACTTGAAGCAATAAATAAACATTTAAAAAATGTGTAAAATGAGAGAAATACCCTATATTCACAATAACCTTGCTTTAGTTTGTCTTTGTTTGGAGGTTTTAAAACCAAACTCTCATGTAGCCCAGGCTAGTCTTGAATTTCCTATGTAGGTGAGGCTGGCCTTAAACTCTTGTGTGCTGGGATTACAGGTTGTACACCACCATGCCAAACTCTACTTGTGTAAACTCTTGCAAACCAGATGAAATGGAAAATGCTTCTTCGTTATAGATTTATTCATGGTGCTGAAACTTGAGAATGTCCATGATTTTTAAATATAAAACAGATTTACTACATCCCAAATCAGCAGGAAGTCATTTTAAGAGAGCGACGTCCCATGCACAGAAGGTGGGGAGGGTGTTCCCCCTCCTTTGGTTATTTGATGCATAACAGAAAATTTTGTTATTTAGGGGAAGAGACTACAAGCTGTTAAATGGTCTTGTTAAATGGGTTTTGGAGGTTAGACCCAGGGACTTCTATCTTTTTCTTTTCTGTATCCTTCTTTCTCTCCTATGTAGGAGTGAACAGACTTGAGAAAAAAAATGGGACATAGACATAGTATAGGAAAGATCAAGAATAAAGGACAGATTATTGAATATGCCCTTATACCTTTGTATATTGATATAAAATTAATATTATATTTGGCTAAATTGGTATTGATCATTGTATATTAATGCAAAATTAAGATTGTATTGGGCTACATCAGTATTGATCTTTGTATATTGATACAAAATTAAGATTATATTTAGCCACAATGGTATTGACCCTTGTATATTGATGCAAAATTAAGATTGTATTGGGCTACATAGGTATTGATCTTTGTATATTGATACAAAATTAAGAGTATATTTGGCCACATTGGTATTGAACTTTGTATACTGATACAAAATTAAGGGTAACGCTTCTTAAAGGTATTATACCTAGTAATGCTTAAAAATGAAATGTGAAGTTTTGGCCTTTTGATACCAACCATCATAAATTGTTTAGGATAATTAAGAAATGCAAACTCAGTCATGCAAGTGTGTTATTTTGTTAGTTACTATGACAGTCTATCACAGTTATTTTCTAAGCTACTCAGAAATCAAGTTGTTAAGAGACAAGCAACATTTGCTTATCTAAATATAAGAGATAGGGCGTCTTCAAAAACCCCAAGAGATCTGGAGAATATGGCATTCAAAGATGTATTCTTTTCTTTTTTTGGGGTGGGGGGGAGGAAAGGGTTTATTCGGCTTACACGTCCACAGTACTGTTCATCACTGAAGGAAGTCAGGACAGGAATTCAAACAGGGCAGGATCCTGGAAGCAAGAGCTGATGTAGAAGCGATGGAAGGGTACTGCTTGCTGGCTTGCTCAGCCTGCTTTCTTTTTTTTTTTGGAGCTCAAGTCTTTTTTTTTTTTCCTTTATTATTTTATTTCTTTAAGTTACATCTCAATCGCAGTCCCCTCCCTATTCCCCCTCCAGCCCCACCCTCCCACCCTCAACCTCCCACCCTCTTCCCCTTTTTTTTTCTTTTAAGTTTAAGGTATACAAAGATGTTTTCTTAAATTAAGATTTTTTTTTTGATATCGAGACATGTCAGCCCCTGACAGCACCACCTATTCTACTCCAAGTAGAAGATGAGCATTGAAGAATCTCCAGTGTGAGAAGGCTGAATTAGTGGCAAACCTATCTCTTGGCAAGAAAAATGCCTTGCTTCAACTGTAGACTGAAGGGAATGAAAATTATTAAAAGACCCCCTAAGTCGGCAGTAGAGCCAGCCAGCTGCCAGGTGATTCCCGGAACTTAGCTGACCATAAACAGGTTAAAACCAAGAATGAAGATCAATTGGGCCACGGGCCCCCAGGGCTTCAGGAACTGGCTGACCACAAGATTAGATTCATTCCTGAGACAAACAGATGTAGGATGTTTCCCGCTGACTAACTAATGGGCTGGTACATTCCAGCTGTATTTCCCCTCCCCCTTGGGTTGGGGTAAACGATGGGCTGGGCTGGTACTTCCCACCTGTAATTTCCCCCCGCCCCTTAATCTGTGGTGCTCCCCTATTAAATATTCTACTCTAGCCCTGCGTGGGATACGAGTGGCGTCCCTCAGTGCACTGAGCCCCCCCCCCTTTTTCCCTCTTTTTCCCCCCCGAAATAAACCTCTTGTGATTGCATCAAGATGGTCTCTTGCGAGTTTTGGGGCGGCCGTGATATCCTGAGTGTCGGGTGAGGTACTTCCCTCCCCCGGGTCTTTCATAGACTGCTGTCCAAAAAGAACAAAACTTGTAAACAGGTAAGTCGACAGCCTAGCTCTGCCAAGACAGGGTAGGTAAGTCCTTCATAATTCCTGTTCTACAATCAATGTCTGTCAGAGAAATGGGGCCAAACGGCTGAAGATCGATGCTGTAATGTATGGAGAGAAAATGGGAACTGTCCAGGCATCCACTGGTATGTCATTTCTTAGTTTTGGAAGCTGCAGGCCCTGCACTTCCTATATAATCAGATATATTTATCCCTCTCAGGTCTCTGAGGTGGTTGAAGAAAAGATTGCTAGAGTCTCATAGTTAAATTTTGAGTTGTTTAGGAATCAAGAGGGTGTTCTGGATCTAAGAAGATGTTTTTAAAATTGTGATGCAAGTTAGTATGAAAGCTGAGTTAGATATAGAACTTTAAATTCATGGAAATGGTTAGATAGTAGAATGTTAAAGTAAGGGGCCAAATACATATGGATTGGACATTGGGAATGTATGCTAAGCCATATAACTCTCATGATTGTGGCCTATTTATTTCTGTTGTTTTGTATTGTATTTATTGTTATAAGAGAAAGAATCATTTGTTGGCCTGAAAGGGGAGCTTTTGGGGGAAAAAGATCTACCTTAAACTAAAAAAAAAAAAAAAAAAAAACAAACAAAAAAAAATCAAAAACAAAAACAGATTAAGAGGAATTAAGAGGTTTTAGATTGTAGTAAGAGGTAGACACAGACTAAAAGTTACATCTTCTTTAAGTCTCTAACTACCAAATTGTGCACTGATGTATATTTAAAAGGTATAATTAAACACAATGCAATGTAATAAATATACTAGCAGTAGATGACAGTATGAGGAATAACAGGGAATAAGAGAAACTATAAATATAAAATACAGGTGGTAAAACTATCAAGCACGATTTTGCAATGTTTACATTCAACAGGAAAGTAGAAGGAAAAGCATACCTTGGAGCTGGGGTGACAGATGCATACGCTCCAGTAACACTGTTGTTTTCAGGAGGGCTGGAATTTGCAGCAGCATGCCTACATCGGTTATATATTGTCTAAAGCAATGAATACAGGGTTTTATAACAAGAACCAAGAATTTACCAAGTATTTAAACGATATTTCATAAATCTACCTACCAATTTTCCTAGCTATACTGTATAATAGCTAAATTCCTGAAACAACATTGAAATTCAAACTACAAAGATGACCACATATAACTTAATCATTTTAACAAAGCAAAATTCAAAGCATATTTCAAATTGTATAACACAACTGTCTTTTAAATTGCATCTCAATTTCACCTCTTACCGTACTGACATCCAGCGGCAGTATGAAGACAATAAGAAAGCAGAGATACCAAGCCAGCAGCGTTCCAATGATTACAAGTCTGTGCTGCTTCTTAAAGTCTCCATATCGGTGAAGGAGGAACAATGCCAGAAAAAAGACGAAAACAATCTCAAGTCCTAAAGCTGCACCACTCATTATTGGATGTTCACGGCCTCCACCCAACGCGATTCACGTGCAGTTCTGGACCATATCTGTTCACTAAAACAGAAACAAAACCCAAAACACAGGAAAGAAAGAAACATGTAACATTAGCACAGGAAACAATCTGGAAATTTTATTAGTAATTAATATATTAATAAACTCTGAAAAACTGTCATTAACTTTGCATTGGCCTGTGAATAAGATGAAATGTCATGTCTTTTTTTTATAACTTACTTTTTAAGATACATCTTTAAAATTTCACAACTAGGCTGAGTGTGCTACCACATACCTTTAGACCTACTAATTTGGGGGCTGGGGGAAAAGGATCATGAGTTAGAGGCCAGCCTGGACTTTATAGCAAAACCCTGTCTCTCTCTACATATATAAATAAAATTTCTTTAAAGAATATACTATAAGTCACACTTGTTCCTAATATTTTAAAAATTAAGAAATTCTTAATACTAATATATGAACAGTTTTAACATATCATTTAAGAATGTTTCTTAATGTTATAAATGCTAGCAGAACATTTAAATTATTTTTAACTTAATAACTTTTTTTACATAAAATATATTTTGGTCATATTGTTTCTCTTCCCCCAACAACTTGCAAATCCTCATCACCTCCCCTATCTAGACAACTTCATGCTCTCTCAAAAGAACATAAAGGAAAAACCAATAATCAAAACAAAATTTAAAATACCTGTAAGATAAAAAGTTAAACAGCACACACAAAACAAACAAACAAACAAAACCACAAAAACATGGAGTCCATTGTGTGTTGACCAACTACTTCCAGTCATGAGGCCTGCCCTGAGGTGTGGTTGATACACTCTTTGACACTACATTGGAGAAAACTGATTTTTCCTTTGCTTGCAGGTGCCAACTGCAAATAGCTTCTTGGTTAGGGTGGGTCTTTGCAGCAGAATATTTTATAGAAGTTAGTTATCCTAGAAAATTAGTTATCAAGTCTATCTTAGCAAGCTAGACATTTAATAAAATAAAGTTTTCTAAGATCATCCTCTGTGAAGAATTTAAGAATTTCTGAAAGTCACCAACAGAAACATTCAACAGTAACTGCTGTGAAGCATTACCCTCCTTTTGTGCTTAGTCAAACTTTCATGACTTAAGGTTTGTTATAATCTGATTTACAGATTACCATTTCCCACTAATCTGTATAAATCTTACTTTCTCTAAAAAAAAAAAAAAAAGCTACTTTTCTATTTTATGTACCAAGAAGCTGCTGCTACTATGACCGCTAATCATTAGTTGTTATTATTATTGTAAAGGGTCTCACATTCTAGATACCACTTGTGTGAAGTTCATATGGAGCCTAGCCTGGCTTCAAACTCACCAATCTGCTACTGTGAGTTACTCCAGTGCGGGGATGACAGGCATGTGCTGTCATAGCTGGTCTCACCAATGGGTATTGGGTAAAGTCATTAGTTGGACTGTTATCATTGTCGTCGTCGTCGCCCTCCTCCTCCTCCTCCTCTTCTTCTGTTTCTTCCAAAGTTTTAAGACACAGTCTTGATATGGAACACAGGCTAGCATCTAACTCATTAAATAGAGCAGACTGGCCTTGATCTATTAACTTACTACTTCTACTTGCTCAGTAATGAGACAATTTTGTTCTGTTTGTTTGAAATAGGGTTTCAGGTAGCCCAGGTTAGTTCTACAATGAATGACCTTGAATACCTCTTGCCTTTACTTCCCAAGTGCTGGGATTGCCAGCATGTGCCACCACACCCAGCTGGAAAATATCTCTAATTGTAAATGTGTAATATAAATATCAGCAAATGATTTTAACTTCTAAAAATAAAAGTTAACTGAAGACATTATGTAATTTATTTTTTACCCTGAATCCAGAGCTTGGTGGTTTGGCTAAGTGAGTTGGCCAATAGCTTCAGAGATTCTCCTGCCTCTGTCCCACTCCCCATCAGAAGGGCAACAGGCATGTGCCACTTCATCCAGATTCTTGACGGGGTTCTGGGAATCTGAACTAAAGTCTTCATGCTTGTGTACCAGCACTTTTCTCACTGAACCATCTTCCTTGCTCCTCTTTGTATGTATTAACTATATCCCTGTACTGCTTTCTGTATCTTGACTCTCTGAAAGCAGAGATCTCTAAGGTAGTATCTGGCAATGGTTTTTTTTTTTTTTTTTTTTTTTTTTTTTAGGTTTTTGAGACAGGGTTTCTCTGTGTAACATCCCTGGCTGTCCTGGAACTCACTCTTTAGACCAGGATGGCCTTGCACTCACAGATACCCACCTGCCTCTGCTGCCTGAGTGCTGGGATTAAAGGCATGCACCACCACGCCTGGCATATTTGAAATATCTGTTGGAATAATAACTGAGTGATTAGAACAATTTTACTGTATTCTCCAGTTCTTACACGATTTTTCTATTACTGATTAATTCAAAAGCAATTTGACCACTCCTGGGCATATAGCCCAAATACGCATCACCAAATCACAAGGACTTATCCTCAACTATGTTCATAGCAGCTTTATTCGTAATAGCCCGAAACTAGAAGATGTCCCTCAATTGAGGAATGGATAAAGAAACTGTGGTACATTTACACAATGGAATACTACTCCGCTATCAGAAACAAGGATACCATGAAATTTGCAGACCAAAATATATTTCTGATTAAAAAAAAAAAAAAGAAAATGTTATTCAGTGTGAGTCTAACATAATTATTACCAGAAAAATCTCTGTATACTCTTATCTACCTATTTAATTCTTTGAAACATTTCAGTGCAATATAAACAATATTATAATAGCACCAAAAAGAGAGTGGATATAAAAGATTATCTTCCAGCCAGGTAATGGTGCACAGCAAAGACAGAGGCAGGAGGATCTCTATCTCTGTATGTTCCAGACCAGCCTGGTCTACAGAGTGAGTTCCAGGAAAGCCAAGGTACACAGAGAAACTCTGTCTCAAATACACCAAGAGAGATTATCCTCCAACTTTGCTATTTATATATTATAGTTCATAAAAGTAATTGTCAACTTAAAAAAAAAAAAACCTGGTTCCATTAAGAATTAAACAGCAATTTGGCAATACATACCAAAAATCCTTAAAGAAAAACAAAGTACCTTAGGGGCAGCTATTCTTTTTTGAATAACTCATTCTCAAGGAAACCAAAATACAAAGCTCAGTGTGGGGGGCACACATTTATAATTCCAGTGCTGAGGAGGAGGGGATGTGGATCCTTGGGGCTTGTTTGCTAGCCAGCTTTGCCTAATCACTAAGCTCCAGGAAGAGACCCTATGTCAAAAATAAGATAGACAGCATCTAGAAACAACAGCAGAGGTTGTTCTCTGCCCTCCACATGCACATACAATCTTGCACACCCACATACACACATGTACACACACAGTTATGTGTGTGCAAACACACACAGACATTCACAAAAGAAACAGCAAAATGGGAATTAAAGATTTATCTACAATGTTCATTTTCGCTATGGTATTACATATGAAAACACAGAACAACTTAAGTGTTTGTAATAAGTAGTTCAGAAAGTCCTGTAGCCTCACCATTGCCAGTTGAGTTTTTGAGAGAAATAGCCAAGGGATTCACACATAACTAATTATGCTAACGAACTAGTCACAAACTATAGGAGGAGGGATCTACACCTGAGTCAAAGGCAATAGCAACACTATTGATGATATCTGAAGATCACAATATTCCCACAACCAAAAGGAAAGAAAGCTATAGAGAGATCACTTCAGAGATAGTAGAAGGGACAGAACAGTCTGAGGGAACACAACAAACACAAGTATAAGGATATACATTTAATAAAACAAAGTGATCATTATATGAAAAAAATGATTTCTACTTTCTTCTTTATGCCTTCTTGAATGTTTTTAAATTTTAGTCATAAATTACAGTATTTTGTAATTATGAATTATTTTAAAGTCACTATTATATGTAAGGTTAAATACACAAAGTTTGTGGTGGGTCTTCAATGTCTAATATTACAACTCTTTTAAGACATGTTTTATTATATCTTGGCAAACCTGGGCTTAAGAGCGTAACTCTGTTTGATAACTGTAATTTTACACAGTGTAAGCTCTTAAACGAGCACCTCGCACCTGTGGCTAGAAAGATCAACTAATACATGAAGCGCTATGAAGGAGTACAGGCACAAGGCAGGTACTGACTACATGCTAGCTGCTGACCTTACAGAACACCTACTTGCTCCAATGGTCTCAAAGCCTGGTTTTATCCTCAATAGTCAGTTTTCCTCAAAAAAGTAGATATAACAAAGGAGGGCAACTGCATTTTACTTCTCAATCTCTGTGGTTCCACAACCCCCAACGTGCATCCTTATCCCTTTGTAAGAAATGAGCCTGGCTCACAAAAATCATTGTTCCCTTGCAAAAAATTACCATTATTTCCTTTAATTTGCAAGGCAGCTGAACAAATCTTCATCTGTTTGCAGGCAAGACACTAGACACAACTCAGAGCCATGTCAAGATGGTGCACACCAATACCGGACAGAAAGAAGATGCCATTCCTTTAGGCAAATAATCAGAATGGTTTGATTATTAAAGAACATTTGTTAAGTTGTAACTACGTGTAACTCTACAAAATATTTCAAGAGCCAAAGGAAAAATGTGCCTTTGGTTGACTTATCATATTCTTCAAATATTAAAATAATAGGTCTAGCAGAGTATTTTCATTTATAAACACTTATATTTATTAATACTTAATAAATATCTATAAAATACCTAAATCTTATAACCTAAACCTATAATCTAAGAAGACCCTAATGTCTAAGAACACTCTAATACCTATCTAAAAACACTTAGCACTATTTCAACTTTCTTAAAAGGATATTAATATTCTTATTGTAGGTCTGTGCAGGATGACTAGGTTTACAGCAGCCCCAGCAGGCAGTCCTTTTCAAAGCTTAGAGTCCGTTTGGCCTAACTCTGCCAGTTCGCTGCCCAATTTATTTCAACCACCAAATTGTGGCCAGTTTATAAAGTCAGTCTGTTCCAACCGCCAAACTGAGGCCAGCTTTTTACAGCGGAGACTCGCCTCCGTGGTCTCGTTGGCCCGGGCAAACCTCACAGCCAAAAGATTCTCGAAGCAACTCCACTTGTCTCACTCACTCACTTTTCCAGTGTCTGGGGCCCCAAGACAGACGCCCTCAAGAAACTCTCTCTCAGCAGCTTTTATGCCATGCCTTTGCCTTGGGCCATCACACCCTAAAGTATATGAATGGTGTACCTTGCTGTTCACTTCTCCAGCGTGATTTCTCAGTCAGTGAGGGCAAGAGGAAGAGGGACACCAAGTTGAATTCTCTGGCTTATATCTCACCTTATCTCTCGATCCATGGCAGTGTCCACGGTCCGCGAGATTTCTTGAGATGTCCAGCAGTCTTGTTGCTTCTCTGGGCAACCAACATCATCTGCGAGGCTTTCCAGGTTTCTTAGCCACTCCCCTTCAACCAACGGGCATATTGTCCGGCCACAACTGAGCTTTGTCCATTTCAGCAGGTTAAAGGAACATCAAGCTCCTCATTATGTGCTGCCAGATGCTAATCTGAACTGCCTACCAATTCACTAACTTCTGCCACAAATAGGTTCAGGGAGAAGATGCTAAATAGTATTTGGAATCATCCTACTTTTCATGGGTTGGCATTAATACCATGTAAAGTTGATTTACTCAAAAATGAAAACTCTGACTTAACTGATCAAATTTTAGTGCCTTACATGTAGTCAGATTATATCCTTCAAAACATCAGGTCCAAAAGCTTTAAATATTTAAAACTCAACTCCATCATTTTCCAATGATCAAGATATTATTAAATACTATTTTCAAATGCATTTATAATCATCTCGCTAAAATTAATGATTCAGGAATACTGGCTTCTATACATGTGTGGCTGATAACGGTTCTACATGCTAAACTCGCTGTGCAAAAAAAATTTACAGGTTTCTTGGCATTTAATTTCTTGAGTTCTTTGTAGATTTTAAATATTAGCCCTCTGTCAGATGTGGGATTGGTGAAGATTTTTTTTCCCAGTCTGTAGGCTGCCGTTTTGTTCAAATGACAGTGTCTTTTGCCTTACAGAAGCTTTTCAGTTTCATGAGGTCTCATTTATTGATTGTTGGTCTCAGATCCTGAGCTGTGGGTGTTCCGTTCAGGAAGTTGTCACCTGTGCCAATGAGTTTGAGGGTTTTTCCCACTTTCTCTTCTAGTAGATTTAGTGTGACTGGCCTTATGTTACGGTCTTTGATCCACTTGGACTTAAGTTTTGTACAAGGTGATAAGTACGGGTCTAATTTCATTCTTTCACAAGTGGACATGCAGTTGGACCAGCACCATTTGTTGAAGATGCTGTCCTTTTTCCATTGTGTGGTTTTGGCTTCTTTGTCAAAAATTAGATGGCCATAGGTGTGTGGGTCCATTTCTGAGTCTTTGATTCCATTGATCTACTGGTCTGTTTCTATGCCAATACCACGCTGTTTTTACTACTATTGCTCTGTAGTACAGCTTGAAATACCTATCCATGAGCATGGGAGATCTTTCCATCTTCTAAAGGCCTCTTCAATTTCTTTCTTCAATCCAATCAAAAAATGGGGGACGGAGCTAAATAGAGAATTCACAAAGGAGGAATCCCTAATGGCCGACAGACACTTGAAGAAATGCTCAGCATCTTTAATCATCAGAGATATGCAACTCAAGATGACTCTGAGATTCCATCTCACACCTGTCAGAATGGCTAAGATCAAAAGCTCAAATGACAGCACATGCTGGCGAGGGTGTGGGGAAAGGGGAACCCTACTCCATTGCTGGTGGGAGTACAGGCTTGTGCAACCACTATGGAGGTCAGTCTGGCGATATCTTAGAAAACTTGGAATAGCTTTGCCTCAGGACCCAGCCATACCACTTCTGGGTATACACCCAAATGACTCCTCACAGAATCATAAGGAAGTTTCCTCATCTATGTTCATAGCAGCCTTATTTGTAATAGCTAGAAACTGGAAACAACCCAGATGTCCCTCAACTGAAGAATGGATTAAAAAACTGTGGTACATCTACACAATGGAATATTACTCAGCTATCAGAAACAATGAAATTATGCAATTTGCAGCCAAATGGAACTAGAGAAGCTCATCCTGAGTGAGCTAACCCAGACTCAGGAGGATGCACATGGCATCTATTCATTTATAGTAGGATTTTAGCTATACAGTACAGAATATCTATACTACAACCAACGCACCAAAGGGAACATGGACATAGACTTTTTATTTTTTTATTTTTTGTTTGTTTGTTTTTTAGTTTTCTCTCCCTGACAATGAGACACTTTTCACTAGTGGTACTGCCTTGTAGGCCCCCAGTGTATGAGGAGGCTCTTGGCCCTCATATGACTTCTGAACTGGGGTGAGGGACTGTTATATAGGGACACTTCACTCCAGAGGAGTGGGATACAAGGGTTAGAGGGTAGAGGGTGGGAGGGCGGGGCTGGGAAAGGGGGACAGAGGACAATATGTTGGAGATGTAACCTGAAGCAACAAATAAATTTATTTAAAAAAATTTTTTTTAATTAAAGGTTAAGATAAGGGTTTGTCTCGCCGCACGCGGGTGCGCTCCGGTGTGTGTCCACCCACCCCCCCGAAGCACAGAGAGGACAGGAGATGGAGCTCAAGCAAAAGAGTATAAGAAAAAGAGCAAGAAACAGAAGCAACTGATGAGAATACAAACAAAATCTGACAAAAAAAAAATTAATCAAATGCCCAAATTCTGTAACCAATTTAAAAAATGCATCAGAATCTAAGGATTCATCAGAGTTGGTTTTAACTTTTTCTTTTATTCAGACCCTTCAGCTGCTCTACCACTGAGCCCCATCCAAGTTGCAATATTAATCTAAGTATTTTTAACTCAGATATGCCGTATAATGAAAGCTAGATAATAGCTCAAGATCCCAAGAACAAAGAATTAAAATGAATAGAACAAGTAAATGACAAATAGTAAAAGATGGCAATTTCCCACTCTAATAAGAAATGTTGTAAATGTAATCATTATTCTCATGGTTAAAGATTTCATGGCTAGAACTGTAGTTAGGACAATAGCATAAGAGACTATTTCACTTTTAAAAATGACAAAAAGTCAGAAAGGATTTTGGCTGTTGTTTTCATCCACCTAAGAAAGGAATTGGCAAACCAGGTGACAATGATTCCAAAGAGTGGCAAGTGGCACAAGCAAATGATTCATCTTTGGCAAGGCTTGAAAGGCTGAAGTTGGCAGCTAGGTCATTGGGTAAGGAGAACACTAAACTTTCAACAAACCCTTGAGGATTTCAGTCATAGGAACTGTAACAATTACTTGCTATCCAGAGATTCGTTTCTTACAAAGTAATGTTTTCACAAAGAAACTTGGAGATTTAGTGCATGTTTAGGATATTACACTGTACATTGTTTGTTTTGTTGAATTAGTGCCTACTAATCTAGTAAGAAAAGACTGTTAGAAGTTTTGCTTCATAAAGGAGAAAATGGCAGAGTGGATAAGGAATTTACCCAACTTCTCACAGCCAGTTTGTAGCAAAACAGATCCAAACTGAGGCATCCTGACCACAGAGGATGGATTTCAAGTTCATGTCTCATCTTCGATCCAGGCAGCCTTTTAAAATCCAATTTGTTTAAATAATTTCTATGGTTCCATTTCAGAAAGAATAAATTAAAAAATATTCTTTATTCTTCAAGTTGTATCAAAACAGAATGCTAAAAATGTCATGTTTAATATAGAATTTAACTTTTTAATTTGTGAGTAATCAGACTAGTTTTTTTTTCTAATTTTCATGGGAGAACAACAAAGCAAAACAGAACAAATAAGAATCTTTTTGTTATTGATCAAATCTGCCCATTACAGATCATTAAATTAAAGAAAACTGAAGATAACCTAAAACCAAGTAAGATAAAGGGATAGTTAAGGAATTTGACAGGCAAATGAAAACATTTCTGCTGTAACTGTTTCCAGCATTTTGTTCCCCTAAGATAAATAACAGAAGGGGAAAAGGAATTTTTAAATCTCTCTATGATACAACATAACCTTTATGCTTAATTGTATCCCTCTGGCTGTATTTGATTTTGAAATATGAGACCAACTAGTACTGAATATATGGCTACATACATATACATGCATACACACATATACCATATATATCATAGTCAGTTATGATGGCTGGCCCTTTCTAGCCTCTCCTGGGTCCTGAAAATATTGATTGTTTTGTAACTATGATGTGTTTTTAGCTGTATAAATGTCACCATTATTGCCTTTTCCAAATATCTCATGTTTCTCAATTCATGTCACTTCACAAAGTATGATTAATTTGAAAATATATGATTCTTTTTTGAAAGATATTCTTTTTTGAAAAAATATGATTCTTTTATCCTGGACTCAGATTAATTCTAATGCTAAAACTATGCTCTGACTTATTAAAATGAAATGCAATGTGTATTGAGTAAGATTAAATAAGATTAATTGGGAAATAAAATGTTTTACGTTAGCAGCAATCACAAGGTGGTCCTCTAAGAGACCAGAGGGCAGTCTCTACATAGCTAATTAACCTGAAATTTTCAATGGACACAACTCCTTTATCAAAAAGAATCATGTGTGCCAATTTAAGACCTTTCACCATAATAAGGAAACAGCTGTGATTAGAAGAAAGCAAAAGAAAAAGTTCCATTATCAAGGCAGAGCAGAGGCTCCTAATTTCAAAGTTTGTTGGCGTTCCTATCCTAAAGAGAACCTTGTGTCAACTAATTTAAACATCCTATGTATTTTCTGGAAACTCTTAGCTAAATTCAGAGCTGAACAAGGTTATATTTTCTGCTTACTACATTTGTTTTTCCTTGAATGAGTTACAATCCTAACAGAAAGGACAAAGTTCAAGAAAAGGCAAATGAATTTTCCAAAGTAAGCAATGGTAACTTTATATAAAATCTCAGAAGCACCGGGAATGATGGCACAGGCTTTTAATACCAGCTCTAGGGAGGCAGAGGCAGGTGGATCTCTGTGAATTTGAGGCCAGCCTGGTCTACAAAATGAGTCCAGGACAGCCAGGGCTGTTACACAGAGAAACCCTGTCTCGAAAATAAATAAATAAAACCACATAAAATCTCAGAAGGCCTCACTTTAACATACTTTCCATAACAGCTGAATAAACTGTGACTACTCATTCTTGTAGTTCTGCTTCATTTTAATTAAAATCAATTTGCAAAGAGATCTTTTTTTACACCAATCTCAGTCACTTTCAGGAACTATGGAAGGGTTCATGAATTCCTTCCTTTATCAAGGAGTAATTGATTCAAGGATTGTGCTAGAAACAAACACACACCTGAGCATGAGGGGTTTAATTCCATTAGAAAACGAATCTTGCCCTCCCCACAAAGAAACACAAGGGTATGTCATCTAACATACTAAACTAATATTCTCATAGTTTTGAAGAAGCTAGCCTGCCTTCTTCTCAACTTTACAGACCTTCATTTTTATTGGACTTGAAATGCATCCCCCTACCCTCTACCCAGTTGCCCTGGAGTCAACATTTTTAGCAGTTTGCACACTTGAAATTAGCATGGTCGTTCTAACCTAATCGCCCCCGATCTCTTCAGAGAGGCATAGTTTTTGGACAGATATTCAAAAAGAGGCTGTGGGTTGAGTCAGAGACCCCGTAACAGCTTCTCAGGGTGGTCTCTCGCTGCAAGCACAGCGTCATTTTTCCTTTCGCATTTGAGAGACCCATCAAGGATACAAGCGCATACACGCGGGAACCACAGCCGGCTCCCGCTGCCCTAAAATTAAAACCACTGCTTCTCCTGGAACTGCGCTTTAGATTAAGAAAGGCTTCCACACGCACTGATCCCCAGTCCAAGCTCGTGGGGTGCGCCTGGTCCTCAAGTCAATTTTACAGGTGAGGTCAGGGCCCAATCCTACCGCCTGCCCACTGCCAGGTGGAGGAAGCAGCCGAAGGGTCGGCTGGCAGTCGTGCCACCTGGCGGGCGACCGAGACCGGGGAGATGAGCCTGGCGGCAGAGGCCGCTCACGATCTGGAGCTTCCCAGTCCCTCTCCGCCAGGCTGGGCCAGAACCCGAGACCCCGACGCGCCTCACGCGCCCCCGCCCCCCCCCCCTTAGGCTCACCGTCGGATCTGGCCAGACAGCGTCTGGAAGGGACTTAGAAGCTTCGCGTCCGCCGCAGCCTCCAGGGGTCAGGGGCCCGCAGTCCCCGAGGCGACCGTGGTGGTGGTCACCCGAAGGCCTGTGGGCTTCGGGGGGGCGGGGAAAGAAAACCCGCTCCCAGTCAATCGGCTGACATTTCCCAGACAGTCGCAGCTCCACCCACTTCCGCTAACCTGTCCTCCGTCTCCAGTCCCGCCCTGCGCCGCGAGGGGTTGTGGGTATCCGGAGGGTTTGTCCAAAATAAGAGTTGGGGAAGTAGGAGTGAGCTAGTCGGACTGCGAGCCAGGCTCGGAACTACAGTTCCCAGCAGGCAACAGGAGGTCAGAAGGCGGCCGCTGGAGAGCGGGATGCAGAACACCGCGCGCGCGTCGGTGATGGAACGTTGTTAGTTCGCGGGTCCGGCTGCTGGGGCCCAGGGGATCACTCAACGTGGCGGGCTGGAGCGCGGAGTCTGGGATCCGGGCAGCTCATCAATTAATGCAAGCATCCAAAACTTCTGAATTTGTGGACGCCATGCACAGGTAAACAGATTGCAAAAAACGGGCAAAGCATGAATGAATCGCTTGAATTCTTTTAGGCCGCGAATATTGCTTCTTGCTAAAATAATCTTGTTACGTGAATGATTGCTTGGTCCCTTTTTTTAAAGAAAGTAGGTGGATGGATGCTTTCGTCCGCACATCAACGTGCCGTTTAATTTGGCTTCCTAATTAGGTTTTCCTTCCACTATTTTGAATCACGGTATGAGTGCAGTCCCCTTTTTTCCCTCCACGGGAAGAAATTATTGAGGCCTTCTGTGTGACCATAAATCCCAGGGCCTTTCTAAGTGAGGTGTGCGTGTGTTTCCGATTTTCTCTTTAATTCTTGGATTTTTTTTCTCGCTGTAGGCACGTTAAAAATGCAGTACTGTTACTTGCTTTGACTTTTCTACACTGCATACTTGACGCTTCTTTCATTCCTACCTTGGAATTATTTAGGGGTGTGCTTTCAAAAGGAATGGGGAATGTGTGCCCTTCTGCAGGAAACACCTTCAGGAGATTCCGGACCAGAGCAGCAACGTCACCACCAGTTTCACGTGGGGATGGGATTCCAGCAAGACTTCTGAACTGCTATCAGGCATGGGTGTCTCTGCCCTTGAGAAGGAGGAGGCCGACAGTGAGAACATCCCGCATGAACTGCTCTCAAACCTCGGCCACCCCCAGAGCCCTCCAAGGAAACGACTAAAGAGCAAAGGGAATGACAAAGACTTTGTGATCATCCGTAGACCTAAGCTCAATCGCGAGAACTTTCCAGGTAAGGTACGACGCTAAGATTCAAGCTATCTAAGAAATGGATCAAACTGGTTTGTTTGAACTAACCTAAAATTGCCTAGTTTCGAAGTGTTGCAGTGAAATGGATTCCAGTTATTGAAGTCTCCGGGAATCGTGGTAGGTCTTTATCTTCTGGTCCACAAGTGACTTGAAACTTTAAACCCACAAGACAGCATTCTTGCCCTTTTCCTTACAAGGCAATCTCCCTGCTCAAAGTCCAGCTCAGCACACTGATAATGGGAACATAACCAGGGGTCTTAGAGGATTCCTTTAGTCTCTGATGCACTGCTTCTACCCAAGTAGCCTTTATATCTTAATCACTTAGGCTATTTGTAGGCACATTAGGAAGGTAAATGTTAATCTGAGTGGAGGAGATTTACTTCCCGGCCCCTCTTGCAAACAGGCTCTCAGAGTGTTGTATTTCCATTGCTGTGGCATTATATTTAAAGTTGTAGAGCCCTAAAACATAGTCTGATTCCTGCTGCCCCTATATCCGACTAGCCATTATGTCTTTTCCCCCTGTGTGGCAAACCTCTCAAGCTTTCATCTCTTCCTGAATTATTGTAATGGACTTATAATTTCATCTTTCTTTTCAGTTCTGACTCCAGGAGGCAGAATGGTTTGATTAAAACTAATCCCTTACTGATGACTCCCATTGGCTGATTTCCCAAGCATTTTTAAATAAGTGCCTTCAAGGTAGATTAAGACTGAAGCTCTTACAGCCTTAGGGTAAATAGAGTGTATTGACCTGAGGCTATGTAAGGGCTTTTTTTTTTCCCCCATAGTCATTTAAAGGAGTGACTCAGCAAGTACTGCTGAGAACACACTATGTGCTTCATAGTATAGTGCTAAGAATACAGCCAGGAGCAAAGTAAACACATCTTAGAGCTTCCATTAGTGAGGAAGTGCTAAAACACAACGAATGTGCTGTTTTATGTAATGTGTAAGGCCATAGTGGCTAAAAATTTAAAAAAAAAATAGATCAAGCTGAGGGAGAATGGAAGTCCTGGAATCAGAAGTAGAAGATAGATTGAAAACTGGGTACTGATTGAAACCCTTAATTGAACTGTAACCTTTTAAGCAAAGGCAAAGAGGGGAGAGAGCAGGAGTATGTGACAAAAATGCCTCTTGGTATAATGAATCTAAGGTGAAGGGAACAGCCATTACAAAATCCTGGAGAAAAGGATGGGCAATATAATAAAAGTAGAGTGGGAATAGACAGAGTAGGGAGAAGTAGGACCAATGGTAGAATAGTTACGATCATACCTCATTGAAAGCCTGCACACACCCATATACTTTTTAGTTTTTTGAGACAGGGTTTCTCTGTTTGGCTCTCCTAGAACTCACTCTGTAGATCAGGCTGACCTCAAACTCAGCCTGCCTCAATTACTGGGATTAAAGGCGTGGGCCAGTTTAAAGGAACACATTGATAAGCTGAGATTGAACTGTAGTAGGTATAGAGAACAGAAGCTCAGAGATTTATTTAGAGATGTGGGAGAATGATAACCAGTAGTCAGCTTCTGGATATATTCTTAATTTAGAGACAATGGAATTAGAGGGGTGTTGAGATTGCCCAAGGAAGAGGTAAACAAAGTCTAAACTGAAATTGGGTGGTGAATGGAAAAATAGATTGAAGGAAATATAAAAGTGAAGTCTTGCAGAGCCATCATAAAGTCTATTCTTAGGGTCTCCCGTCTGGCATTGTCTGCAGATGATTTGATGAGCTATTCAGTTGCTCTCACTTTAAAATACCTGTTTTGTCGTCTGATGTGGTGGTGCTTGCCATCAATCCCAGCACTCATGAGCCAGAAGCAGGCAGATCTCTCTGTGAGTTAGAGGCCAGCCTGGTCTACAGAGTGAGTTCCAGGACTGCTAGGGCTACACAGTGATACTCTAGTCTCAAAAAAAAAAAATCATTTTTGGCTTCTCTAC
Organism: Lophiomys imhausi; assembly: GCA_907164525.1. Lineage (NCBI taxonomy): Eukaryota > Metazoa > Chordata > Mammalia > Rodentia > Muridae > Lophiomys > Lophiomys imhausi. The sequence continues at coordinate 289,988 of CAJQZJ010000182.1, forward strand.
ATTTCTGTAGGAAAGGGAGTCTTCTTCAAGTTGTACCATGTGAGTCCACACTAATACCAGGTGTGGTGGTTTTCATCTGTAGTCCCAGTACTTGGGTTGAGGTCAGGGGATGGGGAATTGCAGGAAAGCATGAGCTTCGCAGCAAGGCTGTCTTAAAATTGGAAACAAAACCGAATAAGTAAAAATGTATGAGATTAACTAGAGGGGCATGGTGGCAGTTCAGACAAATTTGCATTTGAATCCTGATGCTGTCCTTTATCTACCTTGGAAAATTACTTGAACTTTCTGAGCCTTAGTTTCTTTATCTGTGAAATGGGAAGTGTTACTGTGAACAGTGAATAAAACTGTAAAGCTCTTAGTATGATAGTGGCATAAAATCGTTAATTCTGGCACTAGTTTGGGAAGCCAAACTAGTTCTGTTCATAATAATGTTAATCTGACTCTGAACATAGAACTCTTTTTCTTTGATACTTAAATGTGACCTGTTTTTAGCACCTGGATTTTAACACTAAGCAATTGGGTGTTTGACCAACAAAATGTGAGGGATACTTGCTGCTCAGATGAACAGATTTGATTAGCTTGCTCATTGTGCATGAGTTTGGGTATGGAATATGACTGATCTGTGTTCCACTTTCGCTTGTCCACAGCTGGCGGTCAGTAGCCATTTTTGAAGCAAAGCACTGTGAGGACTAGACAGAAGATAAGAGGGGGTTGCTGTCTCCTAGGAGTTTAAAAATGGAGTTGAGGAGGAAGGACAAAATGCACAATATCTCTCACACAGCAATGTGTCTGCCAGAAAGACAGTAGTGTGAGTAGCTCAGACCCTGGAGGGAGGGAGCCCCTTGTGCAAAAGTGACTCATTTCCTACCCTAGTGGATGTGGGCAGTTCTTTTCCGCTTAGCAAAAGTGAAGGTATGGAGAAGAGAGGAACTGAACTGGTCCAATCAATGAGTCCTGCCTGCCTTCCTTCCTTCTTCCCTGCCTTCCTTCCTTCCTCCCTTCCTTCCTTCCTTCCTCCCTTCCTTCTTCCCTTCCTTCCTTCCT
>CAJQZJ010000182.1:291041-310468 GCA_907164525.1 Lophiomys imhausi
CCTTCCTTCCTTCCTTCCTCCCTTCCTTCTTCCCTTCCTTCCTTCCTCCCTTCCTTCCTTCCTTTCTTCCTTCCTTCCTTTTTTTAAAGACCACTCTTGCTGTATGCCTCCAGTTGATCTGGTACTCACTATGTAGTCTTGAAATCTCAGCATTGCTCCTGCCTCAGCCTACTTCCAGTGCTAAGATGACAACTGTGTGGTAATTCACCGGGCTTTTTTTTTTTTTAATAAACTCTCTTCTTAGTCCAGGTTGACCTTGAACTCATGGCGATCCTGTCTTCCCTTTGGCTTCCCAAGTGCTCAGATTGTAGGCAGTGAGCCCAGAAATGAGCCGAGAAAAGTGTATGTCTAAAATGAGAGAGGAAAAACAAAAATCATGACTTTTAGAGTTTATGTGACCTAGGAGTCAGGGAAGGCAATTTATGGATTTGTGCATGCATGGGCTTGCATGAACATTCATTGGTTAATTGCTGTGGATGAGGAGTGGCCTCAAGCTATTCGCTGAGAGACAGCTGCTACAGAAGAATCCCACCAAGCCCCCAGAAGCAGCCATAGGCCTCCAGTGTAGCTAGATTCTCATCTCAGGGAGGTCCACATGCAGTTGTCAGGACAGGTGGCTAATAACTCTGCCAGGATTAGGGCAGGACAGGATACACCTGCTTACACAGAGATCTGGGGACTGGCCCAGGACTTTTTTTGGTTCTTTGCTAAGCAAGCTTTCCCCCATGGGCTGCATTCCAGCCTCACACCTGGCAACTAAATCCCTCTGCATCTGTTTATGTGGGATGATTAAAGTTATATGACCATCCTATAGCAGAGCAGTTCTGGATGGCTCGTGGGGCCAGGGTACAGAAGGAATTGGAAGGAAACAATCCAGAAGTGAAGCCAGCAGCAGAAAGAGAGCAATCACATTTTATTTATGGTCATTAATGCCTGTTCCCTGTCTTTTAAATAGGTGAGAACCATGAAAATTTGGTTGAACTAATGTGTTGATCACCTCCTCCATGGATGTTAAGCCACTTCAAATTCCAGAGCATACAAAGGTTCTCTCTCAGACTGAAACTGCAAAGTTTAGAGGGTATCAGAATCCACAAAGGATCTTGTTCAAAGCACAGAATTCCAGAGATTCTAATCCAAGAGTTTCTTTAGCCTGAGAATCTGTGTTTTAATACCCGACAGCAAACATTTTTCTCTCAATAGTGTTTTAACTAGTAAGAAATATATTTTATATTGCGATGGGGGAATTTGGAACAATAGTTTCATAGAACTATAATTTCTCTTTCCCTAAGGTATCATCTGTTCCATTCTTAAGATAGTAATAATAATAATAATAATAATAATAATAATAATAATAATAATAGTAGGGCTGGCAGGGTGGCCCTACAAATAAAGTAATTTGCCGTTAATCCTGAGCTCCTTCCTCCCTCCCTTGAACCCACAAGGTGGAAGGAGATAGTCAGCTACCACAACCTCCACACCCCATCCTTGCTTACACAAAATAAATGAAAATGTTTTGTTCAAAGCAAAATAACAACAGCAATAATAATATATACTTACTAAATTGATGTATGACCCATCGGTGACTTTAGCCAACACCTCCCAAGTCTGTTTTATAGGAGTCCTTTTGGGGACTCTTCTAGTCATCTTTGTTTATATTTCCTTTCATTCACTCAGCCTAGTTATTTATTTTTTATTTATTTATTCGTTCCTTTTGAGACTAGGTATCCCTATATAGCTAGAACTCACTATTCAGAGCCGGTTGTCTTCACACATTTCCATAGTCTTCCTAGCTCTTCCTGCCAAATGCTCAGATTATGGACATGAACCACCAACCCTAGTATAGCAAATATTTATTAAATCCTATTCTAGGTATTGGGAATATACTAGTAACAATGAACAAAAGGCCTAACTCTCATATCTTGCTTTCTCTTACTTCTTTATTACTTTTCACATCCCACAAGAGTGAGAAAGTCTTTCATAGAAATAAGGGGGGAATGGGACTGAGTGGTACAATAAGTAATTTTGCTGTGCATTATTTTTTTTTTCTGTTTGGCCCACTGCACCCAAGACACAAATATATCAACAACTAGGACGGCCTCATGATTTTTTTGCTATTGTTTTTGGGGAAATGAAGGAATATTCGTGTAGGGTGGCAGAGATCCATTCAGTTAGTTCCCTAGGAGAAAGCACGGAGTATAAAGTACTAACACCATCAAGCCAGTGAGAGTGGCCAAAATGTGAGCCCCTCAAAAAAAGCCAACTTTAAAATAAAGACATTAGTACCAGCGCCTCGGTGCCTTCTCCTGTAATACAATTTGATTATAAAATGCTAAATAGAGAAATAATGTGTTTTCATAAGTTTGTGTATGTGTTGGTTTTTTTTGAGACTGTAGTCCTGCTTTTCCTTGAACCTCTGATTATTCCTGCCTCCTAAGCATTGGAATTATAGGTGTGTACCATAAAGCCCAGCTGAAAAACAATCTTAAAAGTCAAAATTTGGGAGGCTACATATGGCTTATCAGTGAGGTGCACAAACTACTCGTTAAGAAGATCCAAATTGGATTCCATTAGCGGCTCCAGTTCCAGAGGACCAAACACCCCTGGCCCCTGTGGGCACCTGCATTTGTACATACATGCTAGTAAACATGTACATGCATATAATTAAAATTGGTTATCTTTTTCATCAAAATTTGAGATATCATTAGAATCCTTTTGGATATGCCATTTGAATTTTGAGTGTCAGTGATCTTCTGAGAAATAAATAGATCAAATAAGACAAGTTAGCTATACTCCAGAGATCAAGTGCTTCTTAGAACTCCTACACACTCCTTTTCCCAAGGAATGTGAAGGGCATGGGGAGGTGGTCACAGATGAGGAAGCAGTTTTGCATCTGAGGGAGAATTAGTAGCTATGGTGATTAACTATCTTTATATGCCACTGGTAGGAAGCCTTGGTGGTTTTTGCAGAAGCAAGTGGAGAAAAGACCTAGATATTCCCTTCTGTGCTTGCAAACAGACCAGGCAGCCATGTTGTGAAAAATCCAGGGAACACATGGCTGATGTTTTGAGAATTAAATATGGCAAGTAAAATTAGACTAAGCGTATCACAGTCTGGATTTCAGCCACCAGTGCAGCTACTGGAGGCAGCTACTGGAGACAAATCTCTGCCCCATCTGCTGGGACGGCAGCCAATTCCAGGCTCATCGACTTCCACCCAGGGGCCCCAAAACTGGGGTTGTTCTGTATAGTCAACTGAGTGGCATTCTGTGTACCTTGCTCTTTCCTAAGGCTGTGTATGTACTGAACTACAGCTCCTCCCAGGTGGTGGTAAACCCATTGGTACTTTGAAGCATCTCAACATGCTTTGTTGTGGTCATTTATCTTCAGCTTCATCCCTTCCGTGTGCCAGAGGTGTGCCATCGTGCAAGTACACTAACTCATACCTGCAGTGCTCTCTACTCCCATAAACGTCTTTACACTTCTGCCTCCTAAGACCCTGTACTTTCACTTTGAGCTATGGTAATTTAGAAACCCAAGTTTGTCTCTTGTTTCTGCCACCTACCTAATAATTAACGTCACATTTGTGCAATTATTTGGCTTCATTGAGATGTCCTCATACATAAAAATGAGAGCAATAACTTAGTTTTGTTATACTTAGGTTGCTGCAGAGATTACCATTGGTGACTTTAACAACCTAGAGTTTTTAGGGCTTCTAGTAGATGGCAGTTGTAATTGTTATGTTATATATTTACTTAATGGTTCATTTCCCACTGAGGCTATTGGACGTGAGCTGTACCCAGCTCCCAAAACTAGTTCATTAATCAAAAACCACCCACAGTATGTTTGCTACAAGCCAATCTATTATTGTTCAAAATGAGGAAACTGGTCCTGTGAGGCCAACAGTCTTGGTTATATTTAAAATAAAGCCAGCATTCTTCTCTAAGGCCTTAGTTATTCTCACATAAAATATCAATCAGGCAGTTTCTAATATTTAATCTCAAGTTCTGTTCTTAGCATTAGGCTTGTAGTAATAATCGGTTAAAGAAGGTTAGCCAGTCACACTATGAATTAACTGGAATGAAAGGTATGATGTGCTTAGCAAATATTTACCAAATGTCAATTACATGATAACCATTGCACATTGATGGATGTGCAAACCTGGGTGTGGGACTTTGGTAGTGACATGGAAATACTTCTCAGAGCAAGTGTCTTTTAAGCTGAAATGTGAGATTAGCTGTACTACAAAGCTTTCCGTACATTAAACTGTTTTCTTACAAGGCGTTTTTGCCTGGATCTGCTGCCCTTGCATTCAGGATCATGCTACACTTTTCTCCAATGGCATGATCATTTCTTCCTGTTCCTTTTTTCCCCCTGCTTTTTTAGATATTCCTAGTGAAATAGGAAACACCAAATGTGGTCATGTAGTTTTCTTCCCCACCTGGCAATTCTGGGCATGGTTCTCTAATTTCCCTCCCCTAGTCATCTTTAATGGACACTGTTGTTAGCTTGTCCATAGTCCCTCGCAACTCACCTTTTCCTCGGTGCCCAAAGCTTTCTCTTGAACACAGATACAACTGTGCTCAAGGGCTTTCTCTGGGCAGGAGTGCTAAGGAGTTAACATTGAGCCCAGATTTAATGATCTGCAATTGGTGGACTCATACTCCAGCACGCATGCCCTCAGGTGGGACAGCTCAGAGGCAGGTTCCAGATGGTCTCCTGGAACCCATGCAGGTTTAAACCAGTTATCTAGAGCAACAACCTGTCTATTAACAGGCCTTAGCTAGCTGGCCTCCCTCCATTTGGTGTCTGCCTTCCCCACTTTTCCAGTGCTTCCTGTCATTAAGTATTAGATAAACTCCTTGAACTCACACCTTCTGGATCTGCTTCTGGAGATTGTCAGCTCAGATAGAGGGAGATGTGGGGTTTGGGCATGAGTAAATCCCTTGCAGCGTTTGGACAGGCCCTCCTCTGATCTTGGGTTTTTGCCTATTCATGACAATTCAAAGCAGCATTGAAAAGAAAAGGAAAAAAAATCACAGAAGGAAAATGTACTGATTTAGTTAGGAGAGAAGGGGAGTCTGGCCAGGAAAGATTGATTGCCTCTCTATTTTATTATTTAGATTCTTCTACATCACCTCATCTCCATACTGAGCAGCTTTGAAGGCAAATCTGTTTATTCTCACTCCTACAGATAGAAAACAGACCTAGAGAGACTCAATTACTCTGCTTCATAGACTGGGGGCAACATGGCTAGCATTCCAATGAGAGCTGAGTTCTTCCTTGGTATAGTAATTCTCAGATTAACCGGGGAAGTTGAAGGATGGTCTTTGAAGATCATAGTAAAATATCAGCTTCCAGTACTTGGGTGGTGGAGGCAAAAGGATCCAGAATTCAAGCTGGATCGGCCCTCAGCTACATAGTAGATTCAAGGCTAGTGGGGTACATGAGACCCTGTCTCAAACACCTAAAATGGGTACAAGAAGCAAAGGAGAGTGACAAGGACAGTGCTTGATTGAGCAGTGAGGAGCCACTACTTCCCAGAAAACTTCCTTGTTTTCTTCTGCCCCAGGTGCTGCCTAGAGTTTCGGCTAATCCTGTAGCCAAACATGATAGTTGAAATGTCTTCTTTGTCTTTCAGCTTCTAAATAGATCAGGGCTATGCGTAGCTTATCTCTGTGTCCCTAGAACAAACCTTGGGATTAAATTGATTATTCAGTAAATATATGAATGGATTAAATTCTACTTCCAAGTATGTGAAACAAATCAGTTTTTTTCCTTTGCATGGTCTTAGGGACAAGTGAGGCCTAAACAGATGAATAATGAAATCATGTACAGACGTAACCATCATTGATCAGTAGGCTTCCTATAGAAGGGGCCTTTAGTAGTTACTTTATTTTAAATAAATAGCATCCAGGTGCAACCCAGAATGACTTATCCTAAGGATTATAGTAGGCTCCAATGGCTGGAACACATTTCTAAATAAGCAACAGGTTAAAGAATGAGTTGAGCACTCACCGGAAAAGGTTGAGCCTTGTGCTGAGTAGTGTAGACAAAGGCTGAGCATCTGGCTTTGCTAAAGAGTGCAGCTGAAAGACAGGCAGGATTGTCTCGGAAGCCAGTCCAGGAAGACTGCCAGGGCAGCAGCTGCCACATGTGCTGTCCTCAGTGCCGTTCTCCATTGAGGTCTCTTCCCCTGTTCACAGAGCCTGGTTGGCATATGCTCTACGAACTGTAGATCCTGCAAATACAGGTCCCTTTCTACTCTTGGGATGGAAAGGTAGATAGCCTAGAGTTAGATAACTGAAGGTAGCGTTATGGAAGAGCCACCTAGGACCATTTTTCTAAGACAAAGCTGCATGCCCCACTCCAGTCTGCTGTCACCACAGCCATAGTGATCTTCCCAGAACTTAAATGAACATCTTGCAAGCCTATGCTCACAACCATCTAGTAGATCCTTGTTAAATCAAAGCCAGCATCTCTCTCCTTGGTTGTCCCACTCATTGCTTCTCATTACATTTTCAGCCACTATACTTGGCTCTGTTCTTCAAAGCAAACATGCCTGTTGCAGGATCTAGAACACAGATCCTGCACTAACTCCCTTATTTGCCCCAGGAACACCTTCCCCCACCACTGTGTTCAAATATAGTGGATGTGCCTGAGTGAATTTCACTCCCTGGCTGAATTTTTGCATAGCTGGTGTCTTTTTAAATGTACCACATAATATACTTGTTTTGTGTATAATTGTTCATTTCCCTCCATAACACATATGCTTTATGGAGGTAAAGTATTTCATTGGTCTTAATTTTGTCTGCTGATCTTCCCTTAACACCCAAAATGATAATTGGCACTGTGGGTAATAGAGAATCTTGAAATATTTGTTGAGTTAAGAATTGAAAGCCCTCCTTCACAGTCTGGTGCCTTCCCAGGTGAGCCATGAGGCCAGTCTGGTCTACCAAGTGAGTCCAGGACAGCCAAGGGTTGTTACACAGAGAAACCCTGTCTCAAAAGACCAAAAAAGGAAAAAAGAAAGAAAAGTCGGGCTATGGTGGTGCACGCCCTTAATCCCATCCAGCCCTTGGGAGGCAGGGGCAGGTGGATCTGTGTGGGTTTGAGGTCAGCCTGGTCTACAGCGTGAGTTCCAAAACAGCCAAGGATACACAGAGAAACCCTGTCTCAAAAAGCTAAAAAACAAACAGGCAAAAGCACCAAAAAAAAAAAAATCCTTCCAGAATTGCATTTTAGGTCCATGGACTGGGACGAACTTTCTGTACTCCAAGAGAGGGAAAGGGTCATTTGCCCAAGTCTACAGAAGATCTTCCTTTGTGGCTTCAGCTATCACAATATATTGGTCGGCTTAATCAGTATGTTCCTGCCAGTGGTTAGCCAGCTGGTGCCAAGGGGGAACAACACTAGGAAACATGTTCTTGTTTCTTGGGTCTCACTGATGAGAAAGTGGGATGCTCACAGCAAGGTGTGTGCCTTAGTTACTTTTGGTTCTAAATGGTTAATTTGGGCTATGGTTGCAGGGGAAAGGAGTCCATAATGGCAGGGATAGCAGGGAGTCCTGACAGCAAGCTGCAGCCATGGCAGCAGGAAAGGCTTAAAGCTCACGTCTTGAAACTCTAAGAGGCTCAGAGAGTCTCTGGAAGTTTGCAAGAGGTAGTTCCGCCCCTCCTGAGTATTTTCACCTTTGTGGCCATATAAGTAGGGGAGGGAAAGCCCACCTCAATGATGTACTTCCTCCAGCAAAGTCACGCCTCCTAAACCTACTCAAACAACACCACTACCTTGGAACCAAGTATTTAAATGTCTAAGACTATCTCGTTCGAACCACCATCGTATGTAAGTCAGTATATGGCACAGAAGAATAAACTGTGAGGGTGAAGAACTCAGTTTGGTTGAAACTCTCTTGATGCTAAGTGAAGTGTGCTTGGTAAGTGCTTGTGTGAGAGACCCCATGACTTTGACAAGATTCAAAGATGGAAACCCTGGTTTGCCTCCTTGCAGGTGTTTCCTGGGACTCACTTCCAGATGAGCTGCTCCTTGGGATCTTTTCCTGCCTGTGCCTCCCTGAGCTGCTGAGAGTCTCTGGAGTTTGCAAGAGGTGGTACCGCCTCTCGTGAGTACTTTCACTTTTTGGGGCACAATCCAGGGGAAGGAAGGAAGGAGGTTATGTGCTCGCTCATTTGTTTCTGGTGAAGCCAATACCCACCCCATAGAACATAGCCGCCCTGAGCAAATTACACACCTTTTGACTACTATTAGAAATCACTGCCATCATTTCACAGTCAGAGGGAAGAGTGTCCTGTAGGTCTATTCTTGCTCCATTTTTGACAGCCTCTTTGCCCTGTGTTCAGCTTTGCACTTGTTAGCTAGGTCCAAATGGTGTACTATGAGCAAGGGAGGTCCAGAGAGTGGCAAGACAGTCAGTCCAGTCCTGGGGACCAGGCTGGGAGCACAAGGGAGAGGTACAAGTCTCTGACCTTGGACAGAGTGTGAACCCAGCCTCTTCTACGTACACAAGTTACTTGTCATTTTGAGCCTGGATATACTGGATGTAAGATGGCCATAATTGCACCTCCATCACGGGTTAGTCGTAGGATAAAATGAAACATGCCGATACATTACCTGAATCGTAGGCATGCTGAGCGAGGGCCATTTGAGATAATCCTAGCTGGTTCTTGGCTGTACTTTGTGAAGGGTGTGAACTGGGAAGGCGTTGTTGTTCTCTGGTATGCTGTGGATTATATCCTGTACCTCAGATATGTGAGGCAAGAGCTTTTAGCACTGTGCTGCATACACTCCCAGCCCCAAGCCAGGGTAGTTTTCCTAGCAGATGGAAAGGTTTGCACAGCACTGCCTACATTTCACCATCCCTACCCAAGGGACTTTTTCCCCCACAAGATGTGCATTTGTTCACACCACACACACACAAACTATTAAATTTTGTAAAAGTTTGCCCATATTTAAGGTATGCAATTTACATGATATTTTGCTATGGGTGTAGATCACTAAATAAATAGCTACTGTGCACAAGCAAATTAAGATATCCATTATCTTACATAGTTTTTTTTTCAATGGGTGTGAGTGTGACTAAAGCACCTAAAATATACTCTTTTAGCAAAAATTCCCTAATCCAGAACAATATTACTAATCCTCAGATAATGCATTAGCTCCCAAGACTTGTGTATTCTGTGTATCTTTGGCTTTTTATTCTGTGTATCTCTGCATCTTCCCTTTGGTCCACCAATCACCTCCACTGTGGTAGAATAATGATTTTTCAGGCCACATAGCCTGAAAAAACAAGTTTGTATTGTTCTAGTTTATGAGTTGAAGAAATTACAAGGTCTAGAGCAATAGTTGTGAAGTGAACCTTAAAATGAGACTAAGGCCGGGTGTGGTGGCGCACGCCTTTAATCCCAGCACTTGGGAGGCAGAGGCATGCGAATCACTGTGAGTTCAAGGCCAGCCTGGTCTACAAAGTGATTCCAGGACAGCCAGAGCTGTTACACAGAGAAACCCTGTCTCGAAAAACAAAAAACAAAAAAAAATGAAACTAAGGTCTTGTTAGCTCCCCAGCCTTACCCGTTACTAGTCACATTTGACTTAGGGTTGTGGTGGCTGCTGAACTCATCTTCCCTTTCCACAATGACAATGTTATTTGGGGCCAAATGAATGCTTTGAGACTTGTCCTGGGTTGTTCTAGAATAACCAGAACCAATAACCAGTAAGCTAGCTGTTGTTTACTTCTTTTGAGAGACATTGAGATCTGAGATAATCAGACAATCATCTGCTGAAGTAGATTTCAGTGTGGACAAGAGAAAGCTACAAAGCATGCCACTTTCTTAAGAATATCAGATATATAGTCTCCCTTTTTAATAGTCAATCAAATACTAGCAAAGTTCTTATAGCAAAATTATTTCAAAACTGGCTAATGGAGTGTTTGTTTCAAAGATGTTTAAAAGAGAAAATTCTAGTGAACTAGAACATTTAGAATGTTCCCTCGTGTGCTTATACTTCATGTTTTCTTTTGCTTTCTTAATTGAAGTCAACTGTGAATATTAAAACTCCTATTGTAGGGGCTGAAGAGATGGCTCAGCAGTTAAGTGCACTTGTTGCTCTCCCAGTGGATATCAGCAGCTCACAACCACCTGTACCTCCAACTGGCCATGAAGGACACACACACACACAGAGAGACATACACACGTAAATAAAAGTAAAGGTTTAGAAAGAAACACTGAAGCTCAATCTGTTTTGGGAATGTATGTATGAATGTACGTATGTTAGAAACTTCATATAATCTAGTATTTCCCTTTTTTTCCTTTAACATTAATATAAATATGTACACATATTTCTGCACGTGAATGTGGAACACCTGATCTGTGACTTTTTCCTGGATGTGTGAATGTGTGATGATGTAATGTTTCTCATAAAGTAATATCAACTTCCTTCATTTATACTGTCATGAAACTTGGTAATTATGACAACCAGTCAAAACTTAACAGAAATGGAAAGCAGGATAGTTTAGTAAGTTTAGAACCTACTCACCAAGTAATAAGCATTTTTAAGTGACTTTTAAACATGTCATATTATACTTCATGATAGGATCTTATTCTGTTTCCAGGTCATTAGCTGTTCTGGTTTTAGCCAGATTTAGAAATCCAGATTGAAAATAGAGAAAAAATAAGGTGGAAGCTTACTGGTACTATCATCAGAGAATGTTTATAATCGCATAGTGAGCTTGGAAACAAAAGCTCTTCAGATTTGCTTTAAGGAGATCCAGTAGCCATGTCTTCCATGGTGGTAGTGACTTAAGGACTCCTGGGGTCCCCAGAATTCACTGTGGTCAACTTACCAAATCAAGCACCCTATGTTTTAGGCTTGATGAGTCTCTCTGGCAGTCCCTCGACCTCGCAGGTAAAAATCTACACCCAGATGTCACAGTTCGCTTGCTCTCTCGAGGAGTGATCGCCTTCCGCTGCCCACGGTCATTTATGGAGCAACCACTGGGTGAAAGTTTCAGGTAAAAAAGAAATGACTGAACATTGAATTGGAAACAGCTGACACTCCTAGTTTTCTTTGTGGAGATTTAAACCTGTGACCAGCTGTCTGTAGTGTGGGCTGTGAGTTGCATATTTGCCATGGCCTCTGACTTGAAGCACGGCATGGGTTTAAGAGCCACTGCTGGGCTTCTCCTATCCTAGTGTTGAGATGTTCACTTAGGACTTGTGAGGATGTGGCTCAGTGTTAGAGTAGCATATGCAAGACCTTGGGTTCATCCCATTCTCCAAAAGGAAAACAGTGCTCATTTAGCATCCAGGAGGAGTGCTCAGTAGGTGGGGTTGTGAATCCCACAGGCCAGAGCTATACCACGTCCACATCAGAGAATGAAAGTTAGCTACTTCCGTACCCACGGCCCAGCCATAACAAAGTGGGGTTGGGGGGGGGGCTATTCCCATACTTGGATCATGGGCTTTCTATCTGTCCTATCAAGGACAGATTTGCAACCTAAAAAAAAAAACAAAGCCTCGTGTTTTGTTTTGAAAAGAAAAAAAATTCTTCTGTGGTGCTGCAAATTATGGAGTACTAAGGTTTCTGGTAATCCAAGAAGAATAACTAGATTTGGAAAAGAAAAGCAAGCTAAAGACAGGAGAGCATTTCTCCATTCTAGTACCTTCCCCTTCTTTCCAATATCCATTTCCTCCCACTGTGATTCCTCCTCACCATTTCCTGTGTTCACTCCAGGATTGTCCTCCTCCTTCTCCACGTGCTGTTCTCAGACAAGCTGTGTCCTGTGCACCCAGATTTCTGCTCAGGATTCTCAAACCTTTACATTAGCCTGGTCCTCTTTGCAATTCTTACTTCTAATTACCTAAAAGCTTCCACACCTGAACTTCTTCTGAGTACTTCAGTATTAGCATATCTAAAAGTAAACATGGCCTCCCATTAAAACTGGTTCCTTCACTGTCCTTCTCTTAGTAAACAGTGCTACTCAGCCAGCCACTCATCCCTGACCAGCAGCCAGGAATCGTCACAGGCTTACCCTACTCCCTGGGCACATGGTCCTGGCTCATTCACGTGACATCCACCTTTTAATTTTCTGACTGGGACCCTGTTGGCAGCCACATCTATAACTTGGCAAATCTTGGATTTTAAAAATGAATGCAGATGGGAATTAGCTAGAAGCAATTTGTTTTCTAGCCAGATCTATATTTGGTGTTTAAAATGTGTATTTAGTCTTGTTTGTGATTGGCTGTTCATGTGGGTACAGGAAGGGGTCAGGCTGGATCTTAATGTGCTTGTGAGAGTCACCTGACAGGACCTCTTCTCTGTCCTCTGTGTTCAGCTCTTTTCGGGTGCAGCACATGGACCTGTCAAACTCAGTTATAAATGTGTCAAACCTCCATGGGATTCTGTCTGAGTGCTCCAAGCTGCAGAATCTAAGCCTGGAAGGCCTTCAGCTTTCGGATCCCATTGTCAAGTGAGTGGCACCCGAAGCATGTCATAATCACGGCTGCTGTATATGACAGTGGGTCTTGTATATGACTGCAGTGTCCTTATATATATATGTCCAGAGCTGTCCAGGATATTCAGACAGTGGACGTTAGGATGCTAACTGTATGCTAGACCCTACTCTAGGTATGAGAAATGAAAGGCCTAACAGTATGTGCTCTGTACCTCATTCCTGAGCGAGACATAATTCCGGTGCAGAGTGTTTGTTCAATGCACTCGTGGTTATGTGGCAACATAGAGGGAGGTCTAATTGACTTTAAGGAGGGCAGACTTCTCAGAGTAGTGGCTTGTATGTGGACTGGCCATCTAACACTATTCAGGTAACAGATCTCCAAAGTGCTAGGACACTGGAAGCAGCCTCAGTGAAGCTGCTGCTATTCCTGAACTCCTAAGTAGCTGGTGGTTGCTGGAGCATGAGACTCAGGGAGATAAGGAGAATCATGGCTACATTACAGTGGCCTTCTGAGGAGCCTCTGGTAGTTTTCAAAGAGGCCATGAAGTGTGAGCATCACGGTTCTGAAAGCCGAAGGACCATGTCACATTGAAATATATTTGATTAATTTGCTAGTGAGACACAACAAAGTAAGCCCCTGCACTATTCAGATGACATGTAATGAGGACTGATGTAAAGAATGGAACAAGAATGGTGGCGGACGCTAAGCTACGTGTAATGCTTATAGCAAGCAGGAAGCTCTCGTCCTTTCCTGTTTTTGAAAACTGCAGCACAGAAAGACTGGGTCACTTGTTCAGGTTCACACAGTTAATCAAATCAAGATTGAGCCCCAGAACAGTGGCCCATCATCACCGAGGTGATGACAATCCTAATGCAAACGATACATTCGTTGATGTTGCTTGTGCATTTGCACTGCCAGTATTTCGCAAACCCTTCTCTACATTACATCCTTTAACCTTGTTTCTAGCCCCACCAACATGCTCTTGCCAGTTTGCAGATGAGCAGCTGAAGCAAATCACTCATCTGTGTCGGGGATAGCGAAATGACTCACGAGCTTGTGTGCCTACTTATAATTATACTCACCCACACACGCACACAAACACAAGGGCTCACCATTGATGCAATTCATCCTTCTGGTATTTTCACTCTTCTCTAGTACTCTTGCACAGAATCAAAACTTGGTGCGACTCAACCTTTGTGGGTGCTCTGGATTTTCGGAATCTGCAGTGGCGACTCTGCTTAGCAGCTGTTCCAGGTAGGAAAGAAAGGCACAAGCTGTCTCAGTGGAGCATGTATCGGATGCAGTTATGCCTCGTGTCTGGGTGTCTGCATGGACTTGTGGCTGGTGCCACATTCCTGACTTGTGCAGTGGAGTATCTTTGCCACCCAGACTTTCAGGCTAAACTCGAAGTCCATTTGTAAGAGGGGTACTTGGGTAGTGGTCCCTTCTCGCTGTTACTGTTAAAAGGAAGTGGAGGAATGTGTTTGGCAGTGTGGTTGATTTATATCTAACTAAGCCATATTTAATTTGGGTGGTCCCGTTTACATCTTTCTCTAATAATGTCGATACATGCACTGCCAAGTGCGAGGAGACATGGTGTACAGAATGCACAATACCATGTGTATGTGTTCTTCGTTTTAACTATCTCTTTGTCTTCCTGGTACACCATTTGTATCTGTGTCTCCTTAGCAATCTGTCAGAGGCACATCACCTTTCGATCAGCATTATGATGCAGACAGAACATACAGCACTGCATTCAGTCAGCAGAGATGCAAAGGGAAGGAGGAGGCATTGACTTTCAAACTCATTGGCTCTCCTAGCAGGGACAACTGGGTGTGATGGAGCTTTGTAGTATCTTTGTCTCTTCTACCAGGAGTCAATCTGTGTGGGTTTTATGAAGCATTTGAGTTGATACCTGTCAGTGCTTTTTTTGAAAACAACCTAGCTGGTTTGAGAAGGAAACATACAGGCTACGGTGTTCAACCTGCACTTCCAGAAGGAGGGGTATTTGCTAGGGCCTTTGCTTGGATCACCTGTTAACTGACAGGGTGTAGGTGTTTAGAGGAGAGGGGCAGTTTCAAAGGAACAACACACAACAGTTAGTCTATGCAGGAAGTGGTAAAGAATCTGGTTTTATATTTTGTGTGTGGAGCTTAAGTCCTCCCATCCCTCTGGTGGGTTCATGCTTGCTGCCCTTCCTTCCTTCCTGCAGACTGGATGAACTGAACCTCTCCTGGTGCTTTGACTTCACTGAGAAGCATGTGCAGGCGGCTGTGGCACATTTGCCAGACAGCATCACCCAGCTCAACCTCAGTGGCTACCGAAAGAACCTCCAGAAAACAGGTAGAGCTTCTAGACCAGGGCCGCTGAAGCTTTAACAGTAATAGATTTGCTTTCTACCAGGCCTGTGACATTTCTGCCACCTTCTTGTCTCTCTTAGTCCAGTGCCTCCAGCAGAGGAATTACTCATCCAGAGAGTTAGGTGAAGGTCAATAGCTTCTGAACTGGAATCAAGCTGTGAGACCAGGACCTAGATGCAGAGTCTTTTAAAGCAACGTGTGTGTGTGTGTGTGTGTGTGTGTGTGTGTGTGTGTGTGTGTGCTCGCGCGCGCGCGCCAGAGGTCAACATTATTAGGTGACCAACCTCCTTTGTAGTTCTGTTTTAAACTTTTTTAAAAAGATTTTTTTAATTTATTTTTTATTTCTTCAAGTTACATCTCAATCACAAAACCCTTCCTACTCCCCCATCCAGTCCCACCCTCCCACCCTCTTCCCTCTCAACCCCCCATCTTTTTCCTTTTTTTATGTTTTTTTTTGTTTTTTAGTTTAAGGTGTATCTTCCCCTCCCCCCCAACAGCTCCCCCTTTCAGTCCAACAAATGGGTCTTTCTCTCATAACAATAAATACAATACAAAACAACAAAAATAAATAGGCCACAATTATGAGAGTTATATGGCTTAGCATACATTCTCAATGTCCAGTCCATATGTATTTGGCAACTGACTTTAACATTCTACTATCTAACCATCTCCATGAGTTTAAAGTTCTATATACAACTCAGCTTCCATCCTAACTTGCATCATACTTTTAAGAACATCTTCTTAGATCCGGAACACCCTCTTGATTCCTAAACAACTCAAAATTTAACTATGAGACTCTAACTATCTAGTCTTCAACCACATCAAAGACCTGAGAGGGATAAATATATCTGATTATACAGGAAGTACAAGGCCAGCAGCTCCAAAACTAAGAAATGACATACCAGTGGCTGCCTGGACAGTTCCCATTTTCTCTCCATACATTACAGCATCAATCTTCAGCCGTTTGGCCCCGTTTCTTTGATAGACATTGATTGTAGAGCAGGAATTATGAAGGACTTACCTACCCTGTCTTGGCAGAGCTAGGCTGTCGACTTACCTGCTTCCAAGTTTTGTCCTGTTTGGACAGCATTCTGTCTACAGTTGAAGCAAGGGACTTTTCTTCCCAAGGGATAGGCTTGCCACTAATTCAACCATCTCCAATTGGAGTTTCTTCGATGCTCATCTTCTACTTGGAGTAGAATAAAGGATGCTATCAGGAGCTGACATGTCTCGATATCAAAAAAATCTTAAGTTAAGAAAACATCTTTGAATGCCATATTCTGAAGATCTCTTGAGGTTTTTGAAGACCACCTATCTATCTCCTTATATTTGGATAAGCAAATATTGCTTATCTCTTAGCAACTTGATTTCTTTTTAGATTAGAAAATAACTGTGATAGACTGTCATAGTACTTAACAAAATGACAAGCTTGAATGACTATTAGTTTGCATTTCTTAATTATCCTAAACAGTTTATGACAGTTGGTAGCAAAAGGCCGAAACTTCACATTTAATTTTTAAGCCTTACCTAGGTTAAAAGCATTTACCTTATTTTGTATCAATATACAAAGATCAATACCAGTGTGGCCAAATATAATCTTAATTTTGTATCAATATACAAAGATCAATACCAATGTAGCCCAATACAATCTTAATTTTGCATCAATATACAAAGATCAATACCAGTTTAGCCAAATATAATATTAATTTTGTATCAGTATACAAAGGTATAAGGGCATATTCAATAATCTGTCCTTTTTTTCTTGATCTTTCCTATATTAGGTTTATGTCCCATTTTTTTCTCAAGTCTGTTCACCCCTACATAGGAGAGAAAGAAGGATACAGAAAGAAAAAAGAGCGAAGTCTCTGGGTCTAACCTCCAAAATCTATATAAAAAGACCATTTAGCAGCTTTAATCTCTTCCGCTAAATAACAAGATTATCTGCAACCCATCAAATTACCAAAGAGGAGAAAAACACCCTCCCCACCTTCTGGAGATGGGACATCGCTCTATTAAAATGACTTCCTGCTGATTTGGGATGTAGTAAACCTGTTTGGGACCCAAATAAGAATGGAAAAATGGTTAAAAATATTGATAGAATCATTTGATGTTCAGTCCTTTTGTGCTCAGCTATTTAAATGTCCTCAGAAGTTTGTAGACGGAAGCTGAACTTCAGGGCTTTACTGAAGTTCTGGCTGGAACAGTCTGTGGAGCTGAACAATCTTAGCGATTTTGAGTTGTTACTGTTGTAGACTTTTGAGGAAATAGCTATTGAGGAAGTCTGCAAGGCTGGATCGTCTGGGCTACTTGTCTTCTTTAATGTCTGATCTGTTTTCTTCTGAGGTTTCAGTTGTCCCTGAATTCCTTGGATGGATGCTTTTAATCTCCTGGAAAGATAAGAACAGAGCCCTGCCCTAATCCTAACTCTGGGACACCTCCTTTTTTGGGGGAAGGGGGGCAGGTAATAGTTTTCTTGGAGCAAATTTGGTTTTTTTGACAATATAAAAGTATTATCTTTCTATTTGTGTTAAAAAAGAAATTATTTTGATATTTTGGAAGTAAATATACCTTTAAGTGTATATATTTTGAGAGCTCAAAGGACAATTCACTTTGAATTTCAGCATGCCTTTTGTGAGTAGCTTTTAAACTTAAATCCTTCCAAATCCTATGTGCCTGTCTCTGCATTCTAAGTATTGGGATCAAAGACATGTGGTTCCCAACTAATGGGATTAAAGATATGCTCCACCGCCCCTGGATCGAAGTTTTTCTCTATTTAGAGCTTGCTTTGTGTCAGTCTGACCTTGAGCTCTGAGATCTGCCGGTTTCTGTCTCTAGTGTGTGTGCTGGGATTAAGGGTGTATCCTTCTCAAATGATGGGATTAAGGGTGTGCATCATCACCACCCTGTTCCTTGTAATTTTAGAATTTATAAGACAACTCTATAGTGATCCTCCTGTCTCTGCTGGAGTTAAAGGCATTGGCTAACACCACACATTCATGTATTTTACCTTAGCTCCAATTTTTTTTTTTTAACTCTTGGAGGTTTAGAAAACCAGGTTGAACTGTAGTAACCTTTAATTTATTTCCAGTATTTTAAACCTGTTACTTGCTTTTTAATGCCAAACCATGAAAATATCATTTATATCTACAAAAAAACTTTTAAGCTGCTATCAAGTTTGTGTAAGCTATGTGGCCACCTGCAGTCTAACATTCTAATCTGAAATTAAGGCCATTTTCCTTTCGTGCCAGTAAGGCAAGTATACCTTTGGTAAATTATAGTTTGCAAATGTTATATTATATTTTTATTACCATGTTTATCTTTCTCAAACTGCGTCAGCTCACTTAGGATGATCTTTTCTAGCTCCATCCATTTGGTTTCGAATTGCATGATTTCTTCATTTCTGATAGCTGTGTAGTATTCCATTGTGTAAATGTACCACAGTTTTTTTATCCATTCTTCAGTTGAAGGACATCTGGGTTGCTTCCAGTTTCTGGCTATTACAAATAAGCTGCTATGAACATTGTTGAAGCAATGTCCTTGTGATTTCGTTTCAAATCTTTGGGATATATGCCCAAGAGGGGTATAGCTGAGTCTTGAGGTAGAATCATTCCCAATTTTCTAAGATATCTCCAGATTGATTTCCAAAGTGGTTGCACAAGTTTGCATTCCCAACAGCAATGGGGGAGTGTTTCTCTTTCTCCATATCCTCACCAGCATGTGCTATCATTTGAGTTTTTGATCTTAGCTATTCTGACAAGTGTAGGATGGAATCTCAGAGTTGTTTTAAATGGCATTTCCCTGATGACCAAAGATGTTGAACATTTCCTCAAATGCCTCTCAGCCTTTAGAGATTCCTCTTCTGTGAATTCTCAGTTTAGCTCTATACCCCATTTATTGATGGGGTTATTTGATGGTGTTTAATTTCTTCAGTTCCTTATATATTTTGGATATTAGCCCTCTGTCAGATGTTGTGTTGGTGAACATCCTTTCCCAGTCTGCAGGCTGCCGTTTTGTTCTAAGGACAGTGTCCTTTGCCTTACAGAAGCTTTTCAATTTCATAAGGTCCCATTTATTGATTGTTTGCTTTAGTGCCTGAGCTATTGGTGTTCTGTTCAGGAAGTTGCTACCAGTGCCAATGAATTCCAGGCTTTTCCCCACTTTCTCTTCTATTAATGTTAGTGTGTCCGGATTTATGTTGAGGTCTTTGATCCACTTGGACTTGAGTTTTTGTACAGCGTGTTAAGTATGGATCTATTTGCATTCTTCTACATGTTGTCATCCAGTTAGACCAGCACCATTTATTGAAGATGCTTTCCTTTTTCCATTGTATGTTTTTGGCTTCTTTATCAAAAATTAAGTGACCGTAGGTGTGTGAGTTTATTTTTGGGTCTTCAATTCAGTTCCATTGGTCAACTGGTCTGTTTCTATACCAGTACCATGCTGTTTTTATTACTATTGCCCTGTAGTACAGCTTGAAATCTGGGATGGTGATACCTCCAGATGTTCTGTTATTGTACATGATTGATCTAGCTATTCTGGGTCTTTTGTTATTCCATATGTGTAACCGAACTTTTAAATTATTATTTAACACTTATTTATTA
>CAJQZJ010000182.1:315468-343552 GCA_907164525.1 Lophiomys imhausi
TTCACTAAATCTAACTTATATTAACCTATCAGCCCCTTCACATATGAAGTTGAGAATTGTTTTTTCCAGATCTGAAAAGAACTGAGTTGGTATTTGGATAGAAATCTCATTGAATTTGTATATTGCTTTTGGTAAGATGGCCATTTTTATTATGTTGATCCTACCTATCCATGAGCAAGGGAGATCTTTCCATCTTCTGTTATCTTCTTCAGTTTGTTTCTTCAGGGACTTGAAGTTCTTATCATACAGGTCTTTCACTTGCTTGGTTAGAGTTCCCCACAGGTATGTTATATTATTTGTGGCTATTGTGAAGGGTACTGATTCCCTTATTTCTTTCTCAGCCCATTTATCTTTTGTGTAAAGAAGGGCTACTGATTTTTTTGAACTGATTTTGTATCCAGACACCTTGCTGAAGGAGTTTATCAGCTGTAGGAGTTCTCTGGTGGAATTTTGGGGGTCACTTATGTATACTATCATATCATCTGCAAATAGGGATGGTTTGACTTCTTCCTCTCCAATTTGTATCCCCTTGATCTCCTTTAGTTGTCTTATTGCTCTAGCTAAAACTTCAAGTACTAAGTTGAAGAGATATGGAGAGAGTGGGCAGCCTTGCCTTGTCCCTGATTTTAGAGGAAATGCTTTAAGTTTCTTTCCATTTAGTTTGATGTTGGCTATTGGGTTGTTGTAAATTGCCTTTATTATGTTTAAGTATGGTCCTTGTATGGCTGATCTCTAAGACTTTTAACATGAAGGGGTGCTGTATTTTGTCAAAAGCTTTTTCAGCATGGTTTTCTTTCAATTTGTTTATGTGGTGGATTACATTGATGGATTTTCTAATGTTGAACCACCCTGCATCCCTGGGATGAAGCCTACTTGATCATGGTATATGATACTTTTGATGTGATCTTGGATCCGGTTTGCAAGTATTTTATTAAGTATCTTTGCATACATGTTCATTAGGGAAACTAGTCTGAAATTTTCTTTCTCCATTGGGTTTTTGTGAGGTTTAGGTATCAGGGTAACTGTGGCCTCATAGAATGTGTTTGGCAGTATTCCTTCTGTTTCTATGTTGTGGAAGAGTTTGAAGAATATTGGTGTTAGCTCTTCCTTGAATGTCTGGTAGAATTATGTGCTGAAACCATCTGGCCCTGGGCTCTTTTTGGTTGGAAGATTTCTAATGACTTCTATTTCCTTAAGTGTTGTAAGACTGTTTAATTTGTTTACCTGATCTTGATCTAACCTTGGTAGGTGGAATCTATCAAACAAATTGTCCATTTCATTTAGATTTTCCAATTTTGTGGAGTACAAGTTTTTGAAGTAGGACCTAACGATTCTTTGGATTTCCTCAATGTCTGTTATTTCCCCCTTTTTATTTCTGGTTTTGTTGATTTGGGTATTTTCCCTCTGCCTTTTAGTTAGGTTAGCTAAGGGCTTGTCTATTTTGTTGATTTTCTCAAAGAACCAACTCTTGGTTTTGTCGATTCTTTGTATTGTTCTTTTTGTTTCTAAGTTGATTTCAGCCCTGAGTTTGATAATTTCCTCGCGTCTGCTCCTCTTGGGAGTGTTTGCTTCTCTTTGTTCTAGCTCTTTCAGGTGTGCTTTTAGGTGGCTAGTATGAGAACTCTCCAGTTTCTTTTTGAAGGCACTTAGTGCTATAAACTTTCCTCTTAGCACTGCTTTCAATGTGTCCCATAAGTTTGGGTATGTTGTGCCTTCATTTTCATTGAATTCTAAGAAGACTTTAATTTTTTATTTTCCCTGACCCAGAGGTCATTGAGTAGAGAGTTGTTCAGTTTCCATGTTTTTGTAGGCTCTCTGTTCTTTTGTTATTGTTGAAGTGTAGCTTTATTCCATGATGGTCTGATATGTTACAAGGGCTAATTTCAATTTTCCTGTATCTGTTGAGGCTTGCTTTGTGACTGAGTATATGGTCGATTTTGGAGAAGGTTCCGTGAGGTGCCAAGAAGAAAGTGTATTCTTTTGTTTTGGGGTGAAATGTTCTGTAGATATGCTAGGTCCATTTGATTCATGACATCTGTGAGGTTCATTATTTCTCTGTTTGGTTTCTGCATCGTTGATCTGTCCAGTGGTGAGAGTGGTGTGTTGAAGTCTCCCACTATTAATGTGTGAGGTTCAGTGTGGGATTTTAGCTTCAGTAGTGTTTAATGAATGTGGGTGGTCTTACATTTGGCGCACAGATGTTCAGTATTGAAATTTCATCTTGGTGGATTTTTTCCTTTGATGAGTATATAGTGTCCTTCCCCATCTCTTTTGATTAATGTTGGTTGAAAGTCCAATTTGTTGCATACTAGAATTGCTACTCCAGCTTTTTTCTTGGGTCCATTTGCTTGGTATTTCTTTTTCCAGCCCTTTACTTGGAGATAATGTCTATCTTTTTTGCTGAGGTATGTTTCTTGTAAGCAGCAGAATGTGGGATTCTGTTTTCACATCCATTCAGCTAGCCTGTGCCTTTATTGGGGAATTGAATCCATTGATGTTGAGAGATATTAATAACCAGTGATTGTTACTTCCTGCCATCTTGAGATTGGTGGAAATAGTGTGTGAGTGAGCTTCTCTTCTTTTGGTTTTGCTGCAGGCATGTTATTTGCTTCCTTGCTTTCTTGTGTGTAGTTAACCTCTTTAAGTTGAAGTTTTCCTTCCAACATCTTCTGTAGATCTGGATTTGTGCATAGATATTGTTTGAATTTAGCTTTGTCATGGAATATCTTGTTTTCTTCATCTATGTTGATTGACAGTTTTGCAGGGAATAGTAGTCTGGCCTGGCATTTGTGGTTTTTTAGGGTCTGCAAGATGTCTGTCCAAGCCCTTCTGGCTTTTAGCATCTCTGAAGAAAAGTCAGGTGTGATTCTGATAGGTTTGCCATTATATGTTACTTGACCCTTTTCTCTAGCAGCTTTTAAAATTCTTTCTTTGTTCTATACATTTAGTGTTTTGATTATTATGTGGTGGGAAGATTTTCTTTTCTGGTCTAATCTATTTGGAGTTCTGTAAGCTTCTTGTACAGTTACAGGCATCTCTTTTTAGATTTGGGAAGTTCTCTTCAATGATTTTGTTGAAGATATTTTCTGGTCCATGGAGCTGGGAATCTTTTTTCTTCTATTCCTATTATTCTGAGATTTCGTCTTTTCATTGTGTTCTTGATTTCCTGAAGGTTTTGTGTCAGGACTTTTTTAGATTTGACATTTTCTTTGACAGATGTATCAATTTCTTCAATTTTATCCTCAGTGCCTGAGATTCTTTCTTCCATCTCTTGTATTCTGTTGGTGATGTTACTGTCTGTAGTTCCTATTCTTTTCTTAAGGTTTTCCAGTTCTGTGGATGTCTCGGATTGGATTTTCTTCTTTGCTTCAAATTCCCTTTTCAGATCTTCCATCCTTTAAGTGCTTTATTCATTTCCATCACCTCTTTTGCAGTATTTTGATGTTGCTCTCTGAGATATTTTCCTCCCTTAGGCCTTCTATTATTAATATAAGCATAGGATTAAGGTCATTTTCCTTTGTTTCAATCGTGTTAGGATATCCAGAGTTATCTGTAGCATTATTGCTAGAATCTGGAGACATGCTGTTGTTTTGGTTTTTTTTTTTTCTTTTTTAACATGTTCTTGCGCTGACCTTTTGTCATCTGATTGGCCCTGGTGTTGTCTGTTTGTTTCTTTTGTCAGTTGACCTTGGTGCTCAGGAAAACTCCCTGCCCCAGGGGTTGGGTGGTCCTGAGATCCTGGTGTTTACCTCCAGATGGTGGGCAGGTTCCCGGAGAGTGGCTGCCACTCTACTCCCCTCAACTGGTTGTGACCCAATTGGACCAATATAGAGGGGATTGCAGTAGGGAGGGGGCTATCCTCTGAGGACCTGGGAGCTGGCAGGTCTCCTCAGAAAGGCAAATAGAGCTGTGATTGAACCTGTGTTCTCCTCTCACTGACACAGTTGTTCTGGTTCAGCAGCTAGGCTGACCATGTAGGCAGGGAGCTCCACCCAAGATGGGTGCCAGCCTCAGTGTGCCTTGCTGACTGCTTCAAATGCTTGGGTGCTAGGGTGAGTGACCCGCCCCAGTATTTGTGGAGAACGCACAGTCACTAGCTCTGTTTGCAGTGAGTCTTGGCTCCTAATTGCTTTGGTGTGACTGGGCTGGGGGGTGGGGGGGGAATTTAACTTACCTTTGCTCTTATGGTCCGGCTGTTTTTCCCTCTTGGGTGTATAGGTCTGAGTGCAGGCTGGATCAAGATTTTTTTTTAAATGTACGGGCCTTTTGTCTCCCATGTATCCCACATGTATGCAGTGCCTTCAGAGGCCAGAAGGGTGCACTAGACCTTCTGGAACTGGAGTTGCAGACTGCTTGTTGCCCTGTGATTTCTGGGAACCAAACTCCTGTCCTTTGCGAGAGCAACAGTGCTCTTAACCATTGATCCATCTCTCCAGCCCTTCTACCTTATTTTTTTGAGACAGGGTCTCTCACTGACCCTGGAGCTCAATGATTTTGCTAAACTGACTGGCAAGCAATGCCAAGGGATCCTCCTGCATCTACTTGCCTATTCCCTAGGTTACAGGTGAATACTTAGTTGGTTTTTTGTTGTTGTTGTTTTGTTTTGTTTTTTACATAGATGCTACAGATCAAACATCTCAAGTCCTTGTACTTACAGATAAGTACTTTACTGACTGAGCCAATTCCCCAGCCCTAGAACTACTTTCAGTAAACAAAATTAACTGTGCAGAACCCCGATGTGAAAGTAGGTAAATGCAATAAAGTCAGCCCTCAGTATCCATGGGACCTGCATGCAGATTCAACCAATAACAGATCAAAAATATGCAGGAAAAAAATCGCATGTGTATTGAACATTTAATAACTGTTCTTGGCATGAGTTGCTCATGAGTTGAGAGTAACCACTACTCACACAGCATTTACATCATATTCAGTGTTATAAGTAAGCAGACAAGATGGGCATAGTGACTTGAGTGTCCTTGGATTTGAGCATCCAAATGGGATTGTGGGATACAAAGGGATGAGTGTGAGAAGTGGCTTTGAACTAGGAGCAATCTTGGCCTGCAAAGGGACATTTTGGTTGTCTCAGCACAGGGGTACCGCTGCCACCTAGTGGTGAGAGCCAGAAATGCTGCTGAACATAGCACAAAAAAGTTAACTTAGGAGTCATCCAGCCCAAAATGTCAGTCATGGTAAGGCTTTCTTGGTTTTTTATTTGTTTGGTTTGGTTTGGTTTTTTGGGTTTTTTTAAACAGCTTTATAGCTCAGTCTCCAGCTAATATTCAATCTGCGCTGCATAAAGTCAAATTAATTTAGGTGCTCCAATCAACCCTGACTGGTGTCTTGAGCATGTTGTTAGGATACCTGGGTATAAGGTAGTTTGCTTATTGAAGCTTTCATTATGCTTAAAAAGCTGTGAACCAAACATCTTGAAATGCTTTTTAACTTTTAGGTAGTATTTGGAAACTACTTCTCTGGGGCTTAACAATAAGGTAGATCTGTCAGACTAATATAAGTGGTCTCCCTGAGTGGCCAGAGATTTAAGTCCATTCCCTGTATAAGGACTCCCATTTGAACAACCACCATTGCAGGTACCTGTCTTCAGACAAAGAGGCAGAGTGGAGACCTGTAAAAGCTGCAGCCATGCCATTCCTACGCAATACTCTTCCCTATGCAATATGTCACCATTTTCCCTTTAAACACTTTAAATTCTAATTATAGAATTATATGGCTATTCTCAGAAATCAAGATAATGTAAAGACACACAAAGCACAACAGAGCTGTGGTGAGCACACTTCCTAAATGATAGGGATGGAGTTGAAAATACAAGGACAAGCGTAAAGCAGAGTGGACGGGAAGAATGTGGCAGAAAGCGACTACCCTTGTGTAGAATGGTCGGAGAGGACCTCTGATCGCATGAGAGACACATACATGGGAGCTTGTAGAAGAACGTTTGGGAACTAGATGTAATGGTCAAAGAGAGGGCCCCCTTATTTAAAGGAGAGAGAAATACATAGAGGTTTACGGGAGAACATTCTGGAACAAAGGCCTTTGCTATGGGAGCTATTGGAAGAGAAGGCAGCGAGGGTGAAGCCACCAACAGAGAAGGTAAGGAGCCGCGGACAGGCTGAGCACAGCACTGCCATGGCCTAACCTACCTTGTAAACTGCTCACTCTGGTGTCACATTCAGAAAAGGCCATGCAGGGAGTATGGAGAGGGAGGACAGTTGGGAGATTAGGGTGGTGCTAAGGAACAGTCCCATCTGGGCACAGTTGGGAAGCTGGCATAACAGGGTCTGGTGACAGACTGGGTATGGAAAGTGAGTGAAACTGTCAAGTGTGATTCCCAAGGTTTGGGCCTAAGTCACTGGATCAGTGGGGTTTCCGGGCAGGTACTGCAGCAGGAAGGAGTTTAGGAAAGGGACAGATTTAGGGCCGGAAGTAGACTGTTTTAGACATAAATTTAGATGACCACCACACAGCCAAATCAGTATGTTAAGAAGGTATTTGAAAATACAAAACTAATGCAGGGGGAAACGTGGCTACAGATACAGCTATGAGAGTGAACACTCAAACATTTAAGTAGACTTTGTTTTAAATAAGTTAACATTTTAAAATTTGTTTTCTGCTTACAAAGTACTTCAGTTCATGTCACTCTCTTGCAAATTCTGCCAACTGTCTAATATCCGTACTCTCACTAGCGGCAATGAAGTTTGGAATATTTCCTTCAAATCTCTCCTTTTCTCTATGAGTTTGTGTGTGTTGACCAGATTAAGATCACGGTGCACTATGTATCTGTGTATTTTGTTTTTTCATCCAAAACAGTTCCTGGCATTTATTTTACATTTATATATTTTAAAAGTGGAAGGTCTAGGGAGAGTGCCACAACAAATGTATGGCGATCAGAGACCTTGCTGGATGGAGTCTGTTTCTCCTTCCACGCTGTGGGTTCCAGGAATGACCAAACTTGTCAGGCCGGACAGCAGGAGCGTCTCCTCTGGGCACCTACCTAGTATTTCCTTTTCCATCCTTGTTTCTGTTTTACAAATACCTCTTTATGCTCTTGACTTATTGTTTATCCTTTTCCTACATAAGACTATTAATCTGTTTAGCTTATGTTGAGCAGACACCATTTTCTGGTCCTTCTCTATGTGCCTAACATGGAAGAATTTTGTTATGTTTTGAGATAAGGATGTCACTGTCCAGCCCTGGCTGGCCTAGATCTGGCTATACACCCAACTGGTCTACAGTTTATGGCAGTTCTTCAGCCTCTGCTTCCCTGGTACTAAAATTACAGGTGTGTGTAACCATGACTAATATAAGTGGTAAATTTTTAAGATTTTTTTAATAGGTTATGTGGTTTTTCGTTATGTTAGAGAACTCCTTAACCCAAGATTCCACAAATAATTCCTTGTAAGTTGCATTTAAATCTTAAATACAATGGAATTTACTAGGTTGTAATTTGAATTGGAAACTCATTTTTACAGTTCTGGTACAACAGTTTTTTAATAAGTAGTTCATAATTTCTCCCCCTCAGTGAATTGAGGAGACATCTTGGTAGAATATCATTTGCCTTTATGTATTAGCATTTAGTTTTGATGGGGTTGTTGGGGGTTTTTTGGTTGTTGCTGTCATGAATTGGGATTTCCAGTCAGTTACTATTGCTACATAAACAGTTGTTATCCAGGGGTTTTACACATCTATTTTAACATTTACAGTAGGTTCTCGGGTGCTATTCCAAATTTCCTTGACAGGAACCTTTCTATGTGAAGACAGTAGTTTTGCCTTTGTAATGTCAAACTTCTGCCTTGCCACAAATGTCCAGCATGATGTTGAACAGCAAAAGCAAATGCCCTTTTCTCCTTCACCACAAATGTCCAGTGTGATGTTGAAGAACAGCAGCAAAAGCAAATGCCCTTTTCTCCTTCCTTGTTTAACAGTAATAGTGACCATCACATCTGTTTGTTTTTCCTAGATCTTTGTACCTTAATTAAACGATGCCCCAACCTTGTCCGCCTCGACTTAAGGTACTGTTTGTTTTAGATCAAAATTTAGAGTGTGTTAGTTGGTGGGAAATGGAGCAAGGATCTAAGGAAGGGATTAAGCAGTGGTACTCTCAATCAGTGCCTGCTTTTGAATCTTCTTCCTCTCTGTTACAGTGACAGCAAAGGGATTAAGCAGAGGAACTCTCAATCGGTGCCTGCTTTGAGGCTTTCTCCCTCTCTGTTACAGTGACTCTCAATCGGTGCCTGCTTTGAGTCTTTCTCTCTCTGTTACAGTGACAGCATCATGCTAAAGAATGACTGCTTTCCAGAATTTTTTCAACTCAGCTACCTCCAACACCTCTCACTCAGCCGCTGCTATGATATAATACCTGAAACTCTACTGTAAGTATGTTTTGTGTTAATGCTGCTAGATTGCAGGGACCAACAGTCGGTAGTAAAATGCATCCTTACTAATAGATGTTCTCAATATGAACATTAATGTTACTATGCCACAAAATGTCTAAGAAGGAATATCCAAATAGTTCACAGAATGTTTGCTTAAATGTCCAGTAATCTTGAATTGACTGAGCTCATTAACACATTATTCCACTGTCTGCATTACGGAGTTAGCATGCTGTCCTAGTATGTGAAGGATTTACGCCAGGAAGCTTTTACCCCTAGGGCACTGTCACTGAGCATGGAAAGTAAGGCCACCCAGTGTGAGTGGGATAGATTGTTTCAAATGCTTCCCTATCTTCTTAAAGCTTGAGTCTGGGCTTACAGGGAAGCTCTTTATCTAGTGATGAGTGTCTCAGTCAAGGAAGGTGAAGAGTTGGCACATTTGTATGAGAATCTGATGCTATCTGAACTGAGTGTAAATTCTGTATGTCCATGACAGTTAAGAATCTTATCCAGGCATTGCTTAGTTCATCCAGAGGGCTAGAATGAGTCTTCCTTATACCAAATATAAATGCAGAGCAGTTTCACTGGGAACTACAAGAGGTCAGTACCTTGTACTTGGTCAGATGCCTTTCTCTTTGCTGCAGCAGGTCATATGGCTCGTAAGGGACTGATGTACTATTTCTCTTGTTATCAGAATGTCAGTAATAATTCTTCTACCTAAAAATGAATTTTAAAGGAAAATGTTCCTCAAATAAATGGATTACCTCATACAGTTTTAGTAATGAGTGATCTGTAGAGTTCAGTAGAATGGGAAAGTATGGTAATTATGTGACTGGATTAATCAGTTTAACTAATGTCATGAACTTTAGCTAGTATCCTGTTTGGGAAAAAGCACTACCTAAAAAAAGATGGTTTTACTTGTGTATCTCTCAGATATTGCAGCTCAAATTCACATACATGGAACTGATAAACATCCCTACTTGTATTTTGTAGCACTCAGAATCCCTATGACCTAGTGTCAACAGAAAAAGATTTCGTTTTCTCTGTCAGCCATTCTTGCCAGCTGGGCAGCTCCCTGGAAAAGGAGATTAGTCTTTTTTGGTTTCTTTTCTCAAGCGAATCTGAATCTTGGATTTGTTCCTTCACTGTGAAAAAAAGCTAAGCAGTACTTAAATGCTTGCTTTCCCTCTAGCAAGGCAAGGGGAAGGCTGTGAGCCCTCACATTGTAATTGTTTGTATCAAGTGGCCTCATGGTTGTCCCCCTGTGGATCAATGACCAGCTTGAGGTTCAACTTTAGGCGTGAACCTCTGCATAAGTATTACTTGTCAAAATCCGATCTGCAATAAATAAGACCATCAGGGGCTTTAGTTCCCAGCAGAGCAGCAGATTAGAATGATAACAAGAGAATGCTGTCCTTGAACATTAGTGTGGTTCTCTGAGCACCATGTAAATACTAGTGCTTATGCTGAAGATCCTTTAAGATGAATTCATTGCTGTCATACCTACGATTAGTCATTCTGGCAACTAATGCATATAAAGTTCTTAATAGAAATCCCAGTGTGCCTCAAGGACACTATTCACACAACAGCCAGCCCTCTGCACAGAAAAATAGCTGATGTCTTATGTCAAAGGTGGGAAAGTAATGAGAGTCTTTGATAGTATTCTAAAATATCTCAAAAACCTTGTAGTTCCCCACCCCTGCAGACCCTGCTAGACTAACTTTTTCCTTAATTGGTCTTATCGCCCACTGAATTTTCTTACAGGTATTTCCTTCTCATTCCATGATAAACCCAAGTTGCAGAGAAAACTGATTTGAAATTAAGAGTTAAAAATTCATTACCTAAGGCATTTTAGGTTATGCAAAGGGAAACAGGACCATGTAGATGAGGTAGGGAGCAAACCTCGAGGTTTCTACATGTCTTTGTTACTGATTTTGAAATCAGATCTCCTTATCCCCAGGATGGCTTATGATCCAGCCTCAGCCTCTTCTATGATGAATGCCTTTTTATTAAACTTGAACTAAGAGCCCTAAAAGACATTATCTTATCATCTTACACAAATAAAAAGAACAGCTAGTAAATGGTTCCCTTTTCTCTTCCACTGCAGTGTCAAATGTGTGTGACTTTGTTTTTCAGTGCTGTGGCCAGTGCACAGAAGAGGCAATGAGGTTTTGTTGTTGGATCTTGGCCTGCCTTGTGCAGGTCCTTCTCACATGTAACGCCAGGAGCACCATATGACAGCCTTCCTCACTAACTTCCTCCCAGTGCTTCTGCATGGGTACTTCCTCCTCTCCCATCTGCTATCACTTCTTCTTCCTCCCACCTAGTTTCTTCTTTTAAATATTATCCTTTGCACATGACTCACAGCTTGGCTGCCTGGATATCCCAGAACCTGAATTCTCCCGAGTATGACCCTGTTCTCAGACGCTCAGATTTCACATAGCGGTTGTGCTAGAGACTGCTGTCATCTTTACTGGTGATGGATGTAACCTCTCTACAGTGCACAGCCTTTCTTTACAGTTGCTTCTACATTCCAGAAGTTAAAGATGTGATGTGTTCCTCTTGACCTTTTCTTTTTGATCTCTTATGATCTCCTGCCCCATATAAGCAAACACATTTAGTTTTAGATAGGGCTTTTATTTGCCAATTACTCTGCATCTTATATCCCACAACATGCACTAAACATTGTAATGCTTACCTGTAGCATTCATATTAGAGGGGTGATAGCTCCCCATTACCCATGGGGCCCATTCACAGATGAGCATCAGATCTCTCTGGACTCTGTAATCATTTGGGGGCATCAGTGGTTCTGGGGCAGGTGAGTGGCATGAACTGAGCCTTCAGGAGGATGTCTTGGACGCTGTATGGAATATGCTGGAAGGCTGAGACTTTGGCAGCCAAGTGACAATACCAACCTGCTTTGTTTGAATAAGAATTGACTGTGACAACATAAAAGTCATGGTGGTGCTCACTGATCTCCAGGGGGTTTTGCTGAACTTCCAAAATAAATGTTCCCCTTCCTGAGACTTTGCACTGTGTCCCAACCTGGAGCAAACACAGATCAGAGAGATGGGACTGGGCACACAGACCTTTGGTAAAAAGAATCAGTACCCAAAACCAGAAAATGTTTTCTTTGGGAAAACGGGTCACTTTGTGTGACCTCCAGCTCTTATTGACACGGCTAGCTGTATGTCACACCTACCATGAAATGCAAACAACAGGTCTGTCCTATCAGTAACAGGGAGAGGAAGTCATTGTGTGCTACAAACTGGTACCCTATTGTTCCCTGTGTAGCCTTATAAAGCCATGTAAATTTTTACATGGTGGGTTTTGGTACAGTAAGGACTTGTTTATTTGGTGAACTATTGCTAGGAAGCCATCAATGCTACTGGTGTCTTCTGTTGAGAGCACAGTTCGAGTGAAGGTCATGTCCAGATTCCTAAGTTGCATGTGTCTTGGGGTGATTCCAATTAACATCCCAGTGAAACATTACTTTTACCATTTCTTGCCTACCAGCTCACATCACAGTAAGCCTTCCAGATATCTGTGAGGATGGAGAAAGGAGACAAATTCAGTTCAATCAATAATAATAAGCTTCATGGTTCCACAGGAGCCACATGAGTGAAACACAGGCTTGTTTCCTAAACCCACGTTGGTCAGGTTGTTGTGTTTCCCAGCTTTCATTTCCTTAAATCACTTACTATAAATTATGTTTTTAGGCTGCATTTTGTAGACTGATAGAAATTATAAACAGTGGGCTATAATAACTTATTGTGGGGCTTTTGGGGGTCCTGCTTGGGGTTTAACAATAAAGATGCCAAAGATATCTATAGCATGAGGCTGTTGGCCTTTTTGCTCTGTGAGTCTCTCAGCTAGCCATCTAAATTAACCTGGCCTCTGCCACTGCATCCCTACCATGTAGTTCTCTCTGCTTCACCTCCCTGCTCTGTTCTGGTCTCTTCTGTTTCCTTCCTCTTCCTTCTGCCCAGTTGACCTGCTCAGCTCCAGCTACCAGCTCTTTGTTCTGCAAGAAGCTGTATTCCTTACTCATCCAGTCTGAATCAACCAGCAGCAAGAGGTGTAATGCTGGCTTTTGGCCAGACTGAGGGCTATATGACCTCCACAGCAGCTTGACTTTTCTTTTTGGGCAGGTGACAAACATTTACATATCCTGCTAGGCCTGTGCCAGGGGAACAGCAATTAACAATTGAGAATACAGGGACACACCTTCATAGCCACTTGGTTATCCCAACAATAACTAGTGTGACAACATTACACATCCTGACATTTTCTCTTCCTTTCCAGTGAACTTGGAGAAATTTCCACATTAAAAACACTACAAGTTTTTGGAATCGTGCCCGACGGTACCCTTCAGCTGTTACGAGAAGCCCTTCCTCACCTGCAGATTAACTGTGCCTACTTCACCACCATCGCAAGGCCAACCATGGACAACAAAAAGAACCCGGAGATTTGGGGTATCAGGTGCCGACTGACTCTGCAAAAGCCCAGTTGTGTATGAGGTGCTCGCTGCAGAGTGCTGACTCCTCTTCCTTTGGAACGAGGAACACACAGCAGATCCAGTTGCTGGAGACCTTGGTTGCCTTGCCTGTTGGTTCTACCTTAGCCTTCATTCCACATGCATGTTAGGGAACCATTTGCAAGGGAGACTATCGAGTGTTACTTTTTCAAAAACATAGAGACATTTCTGTCATGCTATGCCCTCAAAGCCTAAGTGTTGTCTTTGGAAATTTTAGGTGAGCCTATTATTTCAAAATAGCTTTGTAAAGCAAAATTTGAGCCAGCTCTTCCAAGTGCCCTTCTGATTAAGTCTATTTAGAATCAAGTTTTAAAAATTACACCTGGCTAACAATTTTCATGATGTTGGTCATGACATTTTCTTCTATTTAATTATTCAGTATTTTATAAAACTTGATTTTGAAGAACAATAAGCTATATATATATGGTGAGGTGGATGCATAGCAGTAGAGGCTGCTAGCGTCTGAGGCAGTCTCTTCTGGGAATTAACACATTTCAACTTTGTGTGCAGGAATGCGGAATGAGGTTAGTTCAATAGAGACAGTCCTGCAAATTGTACTCTAAGCTCTAAGTGAGAAACAGAGAGACACACAGCCGGAAGGATAGAATTGGTGCAGGGTTTGATGCCCTAAAACGCCATTTTCTAAAAACCAGGTTAATATGAAGTATCCTTTAATGTTTTTAGGTACTATGCTATGTTCCCAGAAGTTAGGTGAGGAAATATAATTGTGCTTTTTTTTAACTTTATAATCAATTTATTACGTTATGTGGGTTGTTTAGCTTTTTAAAATTACTGGCTTTGTTTTAGAGATGTGCTATTCTAATCAGCATTCTTGAGAAGTCCGATAGACTTCTGAGCTGGTCTTGTTTGCCATTCCTTCCTTTAGCCCTGCAGCTATTTTTAACCTCACTCTGAAATCAAGGACTTGAAATTCTCTGAAGTGGTCTTTCACATTGCTTGAAACTGCCAATTAGGTTGCTGGACCTAAAGCTCCTTAGGTAGAACTGAGCTCTCGCCTCCAGAGACGCACTGGAGAAGCAGGCACGTGTGCAGCTTCGGACCACGTGGTGCGTCGTGCACTTCACCTAAGGTTTTAGGACTCGCTGGGAATTAAACCTTTTCATAACAGACGCACTTTTTTAG
This sequence comes from Lophiomys imhausi, assembly GCA_907164525.1. Classification (NCBI taxonomy): domain Eukaryota; kingdom Metazoa; phylum Chordata; class Mammalia; order Rodentia; family Muridae; genus Lophiomys; species Lophiomys imhausi. Next base: position 329,533 of record CAJQZJ010000182.1, read on the forward strand.
CACTTGATAAGCAGAAGCAAAAAGATCAAATTGTGTTTCTTAGAAAATGAAAATTGAGGCAGTTACCTCTTTAGAGTATGACAGAGCCACAATCCATTTCTTTTAACTTTTTCATCAAAACTTTTACTGTTACAAAATATGAAGTGCCTTCCTCTGTGCAGACATAAAGAACAGTTTTAAGTGTCACACAGGAATGATTATGCTTCGATTCCCTAGTAGTTAAAAAAGTGCTTACTACTACTTGAAACTATTGTTTACAGATTAGTGATGGGCCAATGGTGGGCTCTGGCTGGACTCACCTCCAGGTGCCCTCAGACATACACCTGTTCTTCCTTACTCAAGTCCTCCAGCTGTGAGCTATTTTGCCAACATATCACAGTAATCTGTATTTTTGTATGTGATTTCTACTTTTATAGACTCATTTTAAAATAAAGTGCATTTTTATAAAACGACTACTTAAGCTGCTTTGTATCCTTTTTTCTGTGGTCATTAACTTTAGAAAGCAGCAGTTCAGGTTGCCATTTGGGTAAGATAAAATAAGATTTCAGCCAGATGTGCTGTCTGCTTGTGCTTGTGGTCAAAATGAGTTCATGACGCATCTGAAAGTGTGAAATGCAGGCCTGTCAACCAGATGCACTGGATCAGTTTACATTGTATATTTCCATGGTTTAGACAGTGTGAATAGCTTATGCCAGAGTTTCCATTTGAACTTTTTCATTCAAATCCCAGGCTGGTGGTTCTAAATCACCCAGATGTACTGTTTTGTTTTGTTTTGTTTTGTTTAACAGTACCATTATATTTCTATTTTTTTTAAATGATGGAAAATATAGAGTATATACATGGAGTTTCATCATCCAGTTTCAACAGTCTTTAGCTCCTGGGCAGACTCATTACTCTGATCTTATCCGTTCCCTCATGTAAAGGTAACTTAAAAACAGAACTCAGACTTGTAATTCCATAAATACCTCAGTACACAAAAAGAACGATTTGGCATTAATAGTAAGCACTGAAGGTCAGGATGGGGTTGCAGAGCTGTCTCCCAGGGGTTACCTTGTGTGGTGTTGCACTTGTTTTGTTTTTGAAACAAGACCTTATGTATCTCACGCTAGCTTCAAGATGGCTATGTTGTCTCAGCTGGCCTTGAACTCAGGGTCCTCTATCTGCAAGGTGTGATTACAGGCTTGTGCCACCTTTCCCATGTTTTGATCAGTCTCCTTAATGGTCCACATGTTGCATTCAATGATTCTCTTAAAAGTTCAGCTTTGGCTTTTCTTTCATCCCTGGAAATTTATATACAGAGGACAGATCATGTATCTGTATTCCACAGTCTGGGTTTTAATGTCATCCTTGAAAAAAACTACTTAACACGCTAAGCTGCCCCAGCCAGACTAGTCATTTTCATGAGCTGGCAATTGGATCTAGCACTAAAAAGTTAGGGGTGACTTCTGCCCAACAGGAGACATTTGGTAAGGTTAGAAGTTGTTTTCGCCATCAGGCTCCAGTTTCTGTGATAAACTTTAAATGTGTGTGTGTGTGTGTGTGTGTGTGTGTGTGTGTGTGTGTGTGTGTGTTAATGTTATCCCTAGGATGTTTTCAGTACCCTTAAGTATAAGGATATAAAGAAATGCACGCAGTGGCAAGAGCTCCTAGTGATTTAAGTTCTGAATTTATATGGTTATTTTCATAACTTAGCAATGTGTCCTTTTAAATGCTTTTTCTCATTCTGTTTGTGTGTGAATGTGTATAGTGTATGTGCACATGTATGTGGATTCCTCAGGACAACAGGTGTCCTGCTTTATCATTCTTTACCTAACTCTTGAGACAGTCTGTCACTGAACCCGTGCCTAGACTAGCAGCCTGCGAGCTCCAGCAAGTCTTTCGCTGCCACAACACCTGTCACCAGGTGCTACAGTTACTATAATGTGGGCAAAGTGTGACCACAGCCACCTATTTAGGAAGATGCTAGGGGTTTGAACTCGGTTCTTCCTGTCTGTGCAGCAAGCGGTCTTAAATGCAGATCCATCTCTATAATCCCTGTACCCTTAATTTTTTGTTTGACACTTTAACAGCTCAAGTGAATATTTTATAATTACTTGTGTTATTCTACTTACATAAAAATGAAATTGTTTTGTACATGAAAGCTACACATTCAGGAATATAAAAACACAATGGAACATGAAAAATACTCAGCTAAGTTATATGAAAAATGCATTTTTCCCTCTGAATAAACACATTATCATTCTATCAAGTAATGGCAATGGACCAAGACTACATACAGTGCACGGATTAATCTCTGCGGAGATAAAGACTTGGAACGTGGTATTCGGGGAAATCTTGGGTTTTATATAGTGATCTAAGAATTTAGTAAAAAAGAAACAAAGTAAAAAGAACAGACAATGATTTAATTTTATTTGTATACAGTGGTCATTAAAGGTTAACTCATTCAAAAAGACATTTTTGATATTCCAGCATCCTTTGTCATTTATCTATTACAAATAAATCCCTGCCTGCCACAGAGCACAAGTTAGACTGCAGGCAGAGCATAGTAACTGTAATACCTTTCCAAATGTAGCTTATAAACAATTCCACACAGCTAGTTACCAGTTAATAGTACATATTATAGACCTGTGGTAAATCACAGACAACCAGATTTCATAGCTATAATAAGGACGAGAGTGGCATTTTTTTTCTAACAAAGTATTTTAAGCATTTTAGGGGAATTTATAGTATGGAATTTAATTTTCATATAAAGTGGTATCTTAAATGTATCATTTTTTTAAAAAGGTAAACTACAAATTAGACTTGGCTCAGCAAAAACACTTATTTCCTTCTGCAGATACTCAAGGAAAGTATTCTAGATAAACAGCAAAATCTAGACAGATCTAGATCGTACATCAACACTCATCTTTTAATTTTTAAGAGCAGCATGGTGACTTTGGCGAAGCTAAGAGCATGTCACGCAACCTCGCTTTCAGTGTTTGCTTCTGAGCTCACTAGGCTTGAGTTCCACAGTCTATTTCAATGTCTAGCCACAACTTCATTATACAACATAATGGGATAGATGGCACAGAATGAGTCTTCAATAAATACTTTGTCAATGAAAAAACAATTTCACCAACAAGTAAAAAATATACAACTCTGAATAAATGGTATGAGAATACCATTTCATTATTTAGCAATGGGAGCTTTTTGTGAAAACCAGTTACATTTAAGGAGATCAAGAATTAAATGAAAAGTTTCCTCTAAAAATGAAGTGGTTTTCATACTGGAAGAAGGAGAAGCTCTGATGTTTTATCCTACAAAACTACTGTTTAAAATTTGGAATACAGTAAGTGAAAACCACAATACCAAAGTAAGGCAATTCCAAAACTATGTCTTGGGTATTTGCTAAAGACTCCATTCTCCTGCTGACAATCCTAATATTAAATGAACAGTCTTATTTTTTTTTAAACATTTTACTGAGCTGTTAACATACTCATTGGTCATCCTTCTAATCCTTGCTTTCATCATAGAGATTCAAAAACAGGAAAGGGAGGGGCTGTTGGACTCAAGTTATTAAAAAAAAATTTGTCTGAACAACAATTGCTATAGAAAAATTGATACATTTACAAGGCATCATGATGTGTCCCAATGGATCCATTTCTTCTAGCATTGTTAGCATTAGCCAAAACAAGTCAGAATTCATCTACAAGTAACTTTAAAAATGATTCCACTTTTTAAAATCAATAGTGATTTCATTATTGTTTTCTAGAATTAGAAAATCCTTAGTATATATAAAACACATTTACCAGCTTCAGTCAGGACAACATCAGGGTTTATCAAAGTTCTCCATCATTAAAATTTTTAAAAATCTTTACTTTTGGGTACTATAAAAATAATGCACTAATCAAATGATACATGTGGCCAATTCCACAAGATTAGGAAGAAAAAACACTTGTACAGTTAAATTTCAGATCCTAAATACTTAATACTTTATTTAGCCTGCCTAAGTATCAATACTCTTGGTAACTGTAAATAATAGAGAAAGGTCACCAACATAATTCTAATCCATTTAGTCCCTCCATTTCTCACATGGTGAACAGCTTTTGTCTTATCAGAATGAAGCACAAGAGCACATGGACCCCACTTTGTCACTAGTGGCAGCCAGTCAGTAAGAACCAAAATAAGGTCCGTCTATGGCTGGTCTGTATCTGCAGGAAAAAAAAAAAAATGTTCCTAGTATTCAAATCTGCTATTCTGAGAAAGTCCTTCACTGTTCTAGAATCACAGTTCGAAGCTCATCTTCTTTATTGATCATCATTGAAGCAATTGCTCCGTCGTTAAACTCAAAAGATGTTCCTCCATCCACAACCATGCAGGCATCCCAACAGCGAGACCGAACACAAACTCTAAGCAGAGGGGAACAGCTCATCAGGTGTCAAGCACTCTTAAACCAAAGTAAACTGATGAACATAGCTAGCCATCTATTTGCCCTTGATTTTAAGAGTTCAGTTGCTCTCTGATTTGACAATCAATGACTGTAAACAGTATCAACATGATCAACATCTCAAGTTTAAAATTCAAGGTAGAACATTCACTTCAGTGTTTATTGTGGGGAAAAAAAATTAGACTCTGTAGAGTTTCATGGGACTTGTGAGTTATTTCCATTACAGGATTTTCTGAGCTTTCTCATGTCCAAGTTTTTTAAGGATTATGTAAGTTGAGAAGAGGTATAGAACCTTCTCCCGGCTACTATTTCTGCCCTCTCTTCTCACGTGTACCCACTATCTATCTATCGCTGGAGCTAACATCTGTTCTTGAACTTTATTTCAGTCATGCTGGTTTGGAGATGTTTTCCTTCCCCAAATGAATATAGTTAAGCACTTCTTAGATGTTTATTAAATATGCCTTTGTGATATACCAAACACTTTTGGCTTTTTATTTTTTTAATGCACTTTACTGATTTGCTAAAATTTTTATATGTAGGCTGAGTAGCCCTTAACCAAAACGCTTAAAAGTAGAAATTCATATATATATTGAGGTTTCTGGTCATGAAACCCCAATCTAAACAAAACTTGTACACTGTACATTCTCTGTAAACACACCCTCAAGTAACTTAACTTCAAAGTACACTCTGAAGCTCATTTGCATTTTGATTGTGAGCACATGAAGTAAGACACAGAATTCCGCTTGTGACGCTGAATCCATGCTCACAAAGTTATGGCTTCTGGAGCAGTAATTTCACATACTGTTGTCAAATGCCTCGAGACAGACCAATTATCTTTTGCAGCTATCTTTATACCATTCTCTTTTGTTTCAGTAATTGGATATTTCTTGATGTTCTTAATCCTGCTGTAGTGCAACTTACCAACCTTCTGTTCTTCAAGTGCATTCCATGGTTTGTTTATGGTTACCTGTCAGGAAGCCTTCTCCTATTTTTACTAGTTAACATTCTAACAAAAGACATTTAAATAAAATAAATCCACACAAATGAGTTTAGATTTACAAATCTAAGTTAACTCTTAGTTGAATAAAGCAGAGGCTACAATGTTTATTCCTAAGGGAAGGAAAAATACATTTGTCTGGAAAGGAAATGACTTTTGTTTGTTTCCGTGGGTTTTTTGGGTTTTTGTTTTGTTTTGTTTTCTTTTTTTAAATGTATTACTGGGATGGACAAAGTGACTGAGGATGCTTACTTTGAGGAGAAACACCGCTGACGGCTGCTTGAGAAAACTCTGTTTGCTATTGGCTCTCGAATACTGAAAAGTATTTTTGGTTCTTCTGGACTGTAGAGCAATGATTCATTGTATTCATTTGTTACTATAAGGGAAAAAGAGTAGGTTTAATAAAGGATGGTCACATCTGAGAAGCACATGACAAACAGCTGCTTCCAGTTTAAAGCATGTACGCAAGGGCTGTCTGAGAGCCTGTCTCTTGGGAACTCATCACATACTACCATAAAAAGCCTTAGAAATAAATGATATTGAGTTCAATTATTAACCCACAATAGAAGAAATAGGTACAACTGGAGGAAAGAACAGAAACAAATACTACAAAGCTAATAATTAAGCAGTAAGACAAACTCAAAATTGAAACTTGAGTTGTCAAGTTCCCTCAAGTATCACAGCAGAGTCAATGGTAATAGAAAAATGTAGTCTCAAACCATGAAAGGCACCAAACTTTCTCCAATGAGACTGCTGTATCTCAAGGTATTTTTAGAAACTTTTAGGACACATTTTCTATCTAACAAAGAAGCACTAGAGGTTTGGCAAGCAGAACATAAATCCGTTAAAGACAACTATACAAGCCAGGCATGGCGGCACATGTCTACCTACAGTTCCAGCTACTTGAAGGCAGAAGGATGACGTAAGCAAAAAAGTAATTCGAGGCTAGATTGCTCTCTCTTCAAAAAAAAAAAAAAAGACAGCCAGACAAGGAAGTGAAAAGTGAAAGTTTAGCTGAGTACCACATTAAAAATAAAAACAAAAAACAGTAAGACTGTCTCATAATATGCCTTATTTGTGGAACTACTGTTAGAATTTTGTATGTTCCTTAAGTTGCAATGAGGTTATTATCTCAATCAATCCATCATAATTTGAAATTACTTTAAGTTGAAAATGTACTTCGTACTCACAGCCCACTAAGCCTCATGGCAGCACAGAATACCACAGAGGTCTGTGTGCTGTTTGCCTTCTTCCCTTGTGGCTGACAGGGCGCTACAGCCCCATGCCTAGCCCAGGGCCCCAAGAGTTACTCCATAGCAACACTAGCTGGGAAAAGATCAATATTTAAGCTACATAGCTTCTGCTAAAAGTATCATTTTTTAAAAATCTTTGTTAAGGTTGAAAAACCATAGTGGGTTCTTTAAAAAAAAAAAAAATCTAACTTAGCACAGAAAGTAAAATAGAAAATGTGCTAGCTAGGAAACGAACTTCAAAAGTTCTAGAAATGTCTGTGACAGCAACTGCCTCTGACCTTCTAGGTTCTGTAGAGAGCTCAATCTTCAAAGAAGTGTTCACTCAGTAAAGCCTTTACACGTTATTAAACAAAAGTCTATCCCTGTATTCTGGGTGCACTTCAATAGAAATTATACAAATTTCAGCTGTATTATGTTTACTGTGTTGAGGTTGGCACTTGATATGACATTAGCACATATTTATATATAACACTGTACCTAAGGCACAAACAAGGCAGTTATCTGATTCATGTATGCACTGAGGAGTGATCAAACCAGACACTCAGAACACCCATCACCATCCATCTGTATTTAGCGCTCATGATGTTTAAGCTAAGTGGTAGAACTAGAAATTGCAGGTTCCAATTTCTCTGTCCTTGATACCAATGTAGTGCTAATGCTAACTGACAAGCTATGAATAAAATCTTTTAAGTCTCACTCTGAAAATAAGCAGAATCAATCTGATAGTACTGATACCAGAAAAGCAGGATCATGACTATGCTCATAGGTAAAGATGTTTGCCATCAAACCTAATGACTTGAGTACATCCCCAGGAGGCAGCCATCCTCCTGCCTCCAAACGGTACAAAGAATCATCTCCCATAAGTTCTTACCTCCACAAGCACCACACCTATATATATAAATAAAAATGTAACTTTAAAACTTTTTCTTAGAAGTCCTGCTTTAAGTTGCCTTTTTAGCAACATTTAACAAGACAGTGTTATAACATCTAATTAAGCAGATGCTAGGAATACTGTTCTTTCTCAAAACTGACAGAGATAAGCTACCTGTACAATGTGCTACCAACCTTTTTCTACCAATTCTTTGTTCAGCGGGAGAGTCAGATTTCCTTGTCGTCTTGCTATTGACAGAGGAAAGATGGAAAAAGTTTCAGTTAATATTGTACATCACACAAAGCAAATACATATCATGTACATTACATAGGACACGATAACTCTGTAGTAGCTGTTTTAGTACTCACCAATATTTAAAACATCTTCCACAGCCTGAGCTGCAACCCTGTTAATATTAAATGACCTAGAAAAAAAGCAGGCACATAATTCTTGTTTTCATCCTAAAAGTGCACTAAAAATGGGAAATGCATGATATACTTAACATATAAAGAATTCTTAAAGTAAGACAACTACAAATTAGTTGGTAAAACAAATATAAAAATATATATATATATATTGGTGTGGGTATAAGAGGAAAAGTACCCTCATACCTGATAGGAATGCAGAAGTTGCAACTGGAAAGCAATTAAACACTGCAAAGATTTGAAATTAACCTGTTCCTCAATTCTACAAAGAATCCTAAGTTGATAAACTTGGTGAGAATTCAAGTTTATGCCTACACATTTCCATACATAATGAAGACTGGAAGCTGTCTTAAGAAGCTAACTACTGCCAGTCTGCAGGGTACAAACATGTATCATATTAACCAGGATGGTTGAGAAGGGACAACACACTTGCTAAGCTCTATAATCCTGATGTCCCACTCCTGTGCAAAAATATCAGGATATCCAAAGATGAGCTTTCTTCGAACACTTTTCTGCCCACACACGGTTAGATTTTCCCATCTTGGTCCCCCTCACTACGTAACCATGTCACTAAGCACTGTGGAAGGGAATGTGAGAGAACAGCATCCTCAAGCCTGGCTGCCCAGCCCCCCCACGGGAACAATATGCATGGTCTTCCTTCTTCTGCAGCTCAATATGGCAACCTCAGACACCATGTCAGAAAACAGCAGAGCCCCAGAATGGCAGGAGCCTTTCTCCCTGCAAAGAAACTAAAGGAGAGCCACCTGCCAATTAGGAATGCCCACATTGGACTTTATGAGAGCAAGAAATAAGCTTTCGATGTATTAAACCACTACAATTGGGGTTTTTCTATTATAGCTGCTTGCTCACCCTGAGTCACACATCTCCACACATTTCATATTCAAAACAAAAACTGAGGTCAGATAAACTTTTCTTCTCACTCATGAATCATAGGACAAGATCAAGAAATAGTATCTAAATTTCTCCTTTCATATGGCAAAGCTACAAGCTCTCCTAACTCCCCAACCTGTACTGCGATTACGATATTATTCCCTCTCTTACAGAGAACACTGTGGAAGAAAAAGGGAAGATTCCCAGGAACTAGTCCTAATTCTCACTTTCGATTTCAACAGACATGCTCACTATTTTCAGTTGAAAAGACATTTCCATGATCAACGAAAGCTGTTTACTGCCGCACCCGCACCCCTAGTTTAACTTACGAGATGGTTAAAAACTAATGTAGCATATCAGCTGATACATATTTTACAGTTATTTATTAATTTGGGGGGTGGTGAAGGGTGGGAAGTGCACATACTGCCAAGTGCATAGAAGTCACAGAGCAACTTGTGGGAGTTGGTTCTCTTCTTCCTCCACGTGAGCCCTGGGGACTGAGCTCAGCTGTGGACTGCTTGGTGGTGAGAGCCTTTACCAGTGGAGCCATGCTGCCAGCCTGGTTCCTGAACAAAATGAAATTATGTCCGAAAACTACTGCAGAATAGTAAGGAAGAGTTAACTAAGATCGTGCATATAGAAAATGATACAGGGTGTGGATTCATCACTGACTGAGTTAATTGGGACTCAGAACACGAGTCCCCTTTGTCTGTTTCATAAGTTGAAATGTTCTGTAATAGAAAGCTTTAAAAATTCATGCTGAAAAAGTAGCAAACAAACTCTGCAATACACAAGCTCAACTGAAAACTGACCTTTGATAGGGGACATTTTATATCTTCTTTGTGAGGCAGACTCTCACTACGTAGCCCCCATGGACTTCAAACTACCACCCCTTTGCCTCAGCCTCTCAAGGCATGACACCGCATACAGCTAGGGTCACAGTTTAACAAACGCTGTGTGTGCTGGTTTTGAGAGTATCCATTTATCGGAGAAAGACCTGAATAAATATGTGCTACGCATTATATACCCTGCTACACACAAAAATTGAACAGGAGGAAAACAAAAACACTGGTTACCTTCTCAAATCCCTCAAAATGCCCAAATTCATTGGGTACCATCAGTATGTTAGACTAATAACACACAGGTGCTAAGCCAGAACTACGAGAAGGTGCTGAAGGACAAAAGGGATCCATTCTCTGTGTTTATCGAAGAAACGAAGGCTAATGACGATTTCCTACAGAGATCAGCATTTGAAGACTGGATGGTTTCACCAGCGCATGGAAGTGGTATATTCAGAAATCCAAAGCAGGAAGGAGATGAATTGAACAAAGACAAAAGGCTAAAGGAGAGCAAGGTGTGTGCTGAGAATTACAAGCAGTCTGGGGTGTCTCCAGAAGGCTGATGGGTAGACTGAACTCCAGAAGGGTTCAGGCAGGGATAGAGAGAGCAGGACGGCCATAGCTACATTTTACCCGGGTGCTCATGTCAGACTAAGCAGTATGTACACGGCGCCAGCCAAGGGTTAAAGCAGAGAATGGACACTTTCTACACACGTTTAGAAATAACACACTGCACTTTACAACGATTACTCTGTTGAGAGTGTTTAGCTGCCAGCCAGAAGAAAACGCAGCCAGGCACAAAAAACATTTACCAAAAACCACAGGGCCCAGACCAAAGTAACAACAACAGAAGTTGAGAGAGTTGGCAAAGACTTGGGAAGGGCAAAGAACAGGATTGGTTTGTGTAGAGGGGAGAGCAAAGGATAGCAAGAAGGAAAGAATGAGATGTTAGAAAGTAGTGTTTGTCCGCTAGAGACAGAGACTGGGTAAACATAGATGGACGTAAACGATGTGTGGGGCACAGAAAAAAAAAAAAACCCGAATAAGATCAGCTTTGAATGTGCTGAACAACAAAGCACTGTCCCTACAGATGAGAGGATTCAGACGCACCCATGTAAGATATGAAGCAAATCTTGCCACTTCAAAGAGTTCACACACCTAGACAGGCACCGTCCCAAAATACTCACCAGGCCTTTGATCCTGTTCCAGTACACAAATTGAGCCCCGAACTCTTCTGCTTTTCCCATGGGCCATCATCAACTGAAATCTCATAGTAGGAAGCCCTATGAATTGAAAACAGAAAACTGTTTGCTGAGCTGTGTGAGGTCTTCGAAGTTCATGAAATCTACGTAACTCAACTTGACCCAAACATATCTGACTTAGCAGGCACAGACAACACTGTGCTAATATCAGTGCTGATTAAGTGAAAAAATTAGGAGGAAAAAACTGTTTGCTTATGTGCATACCTTTCTGATCTAGACATCCCCTTCTATCAAAACATTCGTGTTTCAGACAGGGCTTGTACATTTTTGTATCAGTGTTCTGCTCTTATAGAACCTAACATACAGTGTTTCCTTTCAGAATTCAAACAATCAATTTCTTCCTTAGGTGGGTCTCATTCCTGGTGCCGATTCCCTGACATAACACCATCTATACCTAATTCTTTGTAAGCCTAACACTTATGTAAGTCATATGCTCGCACACCATTTTAAATGGCAGTGTGCCAACAGATAAGACCGTAAAGAAAATTCTCAACCAATTCTATGCCAGCAGACAAAACTAAAAATAAAACCAAAATATAATCTTGAACAACTGACATGTTTTAGGATATTCTGTAAATATGAACTCAAATGAGTTTTTTGACACCAGCAAACATAACACTATTCTTTGAACACCAAGTGGATGCCAGAAATAACTTCTGAATTACATAAAAGTCCACTGTGTAAATTGTCTCTTAAAATAACAGTGTCACTGACAAACACTAGACTACTTCTTCAGCAAATTAAGAAGTAAAGGCTTGGTAAAATACAGGTTTTTCAAACTGTTATTAAACGTGCCTGCAAACATTAACACTATAGTCATTTATGTCTCATTCTAACTCCTTCAACACCTTCACCAGGCTCCTAATGAGTATAATGTGATGTGCCTTCTTTTCGTTGTTTCTTTTATTACTGTTCATCATAAAGAACAACAGGCCTAATATTCGCCTTTACCCTACTTCACAGGTCAGGGGCTTCTTCCTTGAAAGCACATTAGAAGCCTATTACGCACAGACAAACCAGCCAAATTCCCAGCCATGTCTGCTGCGGTGCTAGAATGAAGCAGAAACGAGGAGTGAGAGTGGAGAGGATCAGAAGTGAATGGGAAAAAAATTACAGCCAGGTGAGAGATGCTGAGCCCGAAACGATGAGCAGATTTAGTGTCATTCTACATGCAGGTTTATTGGGATTAGTTAATTCGTAGAATTTTTGTTTGGAGGAAATTATTTTTAAGGCAGCAATAAAACTCACAGTCCCTTTAGATTGGGTATATTTCTTCTTAAATTGTCCACTGCTACAGCCCAACAAAAAGGCATTCTAGGTTAGAACAGACAGAAAAGAAAAAACATGGGCTTTGAAATGTTCTTCAGTCTAAGAACGCTGAAAGTGCAGCAAGAGAAACATTGCTGCACTTTATATTTTCCAAGCAAAGCGTGCAAGGTTCTGGAGCACAGTAAAGCCTCACCATGGGGTCTGCGATCAGGATAACGGACTCAACTAACAGTTTTGCTTCTAAATAATTACGTGGCCTATGCAAATTATCTGACCCCTCTGGATCTCACTGCTCTTGCTGAGAAACACAACTACCTTCCTCTTGGGGCTGCTATGAGCACTAAATAGTAGAACATAATACACACAGATAGACAGACAGCAGACACTTAATGTGTTCATGTTCTTCTGGCCTAAGGGTCTAGTCGCAGAGTCTTTAAAAATAAGCCCTCAAGCCTCCATAATAGTTACGCCATGCTCAACCTCGGCAAAAGTGAACCACTACTTGTTTATGTTACTAAGGATCTAGAGAGAGACATCAAAGAACAAAATCCAGCAGCAGCAGACACAACTGTGACATTTCGGTGACTCCCAGTCTCCCTCCTGTCCTACAGTGAACACAAAGTAAGCAGCCCTAGCAGGCAGCAGCCCTTCTGCAGCTGGCTGGCCAAACCTTCTCTACAAAACACAGAGGAAAGCCAGCCACAAATGGCTTCCCCTAGCAACACGGACTCACAAATCTTTCTGACTTAATGATGCTCTCTGGTGTCTGTCTTCTCCTTTCCTCCTCTCTTCTATACATCACAGAATCTATGATCACCTCCATATTATGTGAAATTTGACCTGCAGCACGAAACAAAACTTTCCAAATGGATAGATCATGTGTCTTCCTATGTTAAAATCCATTTTACACTTAAGTATTTTATAAATTTCCTGTATTTTATTTCTTGAAACAATATTCTAAAATTTTAAAAACATGTTTGTAACAATCCCCCAAAACTACCACTAACTACCTTTTTAGTATATATCTTTGTATCCTTAGTGACTTACACATGGTATGTAACAGGCACACAATATTTTTATTGAATAAACATTATATAAAATAAAATAACCACAATAATTCAAAAGGATTGTTCAAATAACTCTGCCTCATTAATCATCACCATTTTAATATAAACTGGATTTATGATAAAGCTATTTACTTAGTATTTGCTGGAATATGGATGCCACTTTTAGTTATGGCAAACTTCTCTCATCATAAATTCCTTATGAAAGGATATGATCTGCAATAAGGAGAATTAGCAATGATTCATAAATTATAACTAGGGTTCCAATGACACAGCTCTCGAAGAGTTGCGTGGTTCTGGCAGCAACATGGTAAGACCTGAATTCAGCACCAGGCTCTGCACCTCATTTATACAATCTACAAAAAGGGGAAGCTAAACATAAAAGCTCAGCAGTGGGACTGAATTCACTTCATGGTGGTCATTTTTACAGGGAGTAACTGCCTTTAAAGGTTGGAAAAAAGGGTTGGTATTTCAAAGCTGTTATATTAGGTCTCAAAATAACACATTTATCAGTAATAAAGTATATACTAAATTTTTACATTAATTTTTGCTAACAATGGCAACATCTATTTGTGTGTGTGTGTGTGTGTGTGTGTGTGTGTGTGTGTGTGTGTGTATGTACCTGCACTACTGGGAATTAAACCTAGAGATTTACTAGGTTTTTCTTCTATTCTTGTATTACTTCTACAAGCTAGGTTGTAGAAACTACCAAACCCCACATTC
>CAJQZJ010000182.1:345624-356935 GCA_907164525.1 Lophiomys imhausi
AGTCAACACTGATCAAGTCCATCCCAGTTTACGGCAGGCGGCCTTCAGGATCTAGTTATCCTTGCCAGCCATTATGATACCCTTCACGTTTCATTTCATCGCACCAGAGGTGGGCTATACGCCAACAGATACAACACAAATTCCCTGATCTATCTTGCTGTGTCTGTTTGTCTCTCTCAGCTCACTCACTGTGAGGTAAGGCTGGAACTGAAGCCCTCTGCTACAACCTCGTGAGAAGCAGGAAGCGAATTCTCCAGTCCCAGTCCTATCTTCAAGTACTGTTGTTCCGCTTGAGAGCTCAAGTGTTATGTCCTGAGGTTCCTAAACCAGAACTAACCAGTTAAGATGTTCCTGGATTGTGAGCTTCACATCCTGTGAGATTATAAATATGTATGCCTATGATGCTAGAGATTGGAGTAATTCATTACCCGGCAATAGAGATCTAACTTACGTTAGATGCTGAAAGCACTAATAAGCCACACCATCTCCAACACGACCAGTGCCTTCTGACCTGCTTATTACATAAGTCTGCACACATGCTTATTACATAAGTCTGCACACATGCTTATTACATAAGTCTGCACACATGCTTATTACATAAGTCTGCACACATGCTTATTACATCGAATAGAGTATTTTTCTTATTTCTTCTGTATTTTAACCTCCTAAGGGGAACTAACTATTCTCTCACCTATAAAAGGTTCCTGTGACAATACCAAGAGTTCTTTGAGCACTTGGTATTTGTCTGCTTTGTCAGCTCAACAGAAAGAACCAGACATGCTAAGTCCTAGGAATACAGGAACACAACACCACATCTGGCCAGAGAGTCATATTCAGAATATTTTGTGTTTAACTAAATTTCATTGTATTCAGTTAAACTTTGATATTACCCCATTTAGGACATACCCACAATCTTATACTGGTCAGTCTGACAAATGTACAATGTTAAAAATGTATTGTATGGATTATTTTTCCTTAAATAAATAATTATTAATGGAACTTTTTAGATCTTCTCCATGGATTCTCCACAAATGTTTAGCTAACAGCAGATATTCAACAAATATTATTAGTAAATACAAACTCTTACCATCCATGTAGTTTTCTTCTTTTATACAGACTTAACTTTATACTTTAGTTTCTACTTTCTGTTCCATATCAGAATGGTTTTTTTGGATTTTGTTTTGTTTTGGAGACAGGATATAGTGGTTTGAATATGTGTGGACCCCATAGATTCATGTGCTTGAATGTGTGGCCCATAGGCAGTGGCACTATTGGGAGGTGTGGCCTTGTTGGAGGAAGTTTGTCATTGTGGGGAGTCTTTGAGGTCTCCTGTGTTCAAGCAATGCCTAGTGTGGCTCACAGTCTCCTGCTGCCTTTGGATCAAATGCAAAACTCTCAGCTCCTTCCCCAGCACCATGTCTGCCTGTATGCTGCCATGCTTCCTGCCATGATGATAATGGACTGAACCTCTGAAACTATAAGGGAAGCCCAACGAAATGTTGCCCTTTCTAAGACTTGCCGTGGTCATGGTGTCTCTTCATAGCAACAGCAACCCTAAGACACAGGGTCTCTCTTTTATATACCTCTAGCTATACTAAGATTCACTTTGTAGAAGACCAGGTTGGCCTCCAACTCACAGAGATCCAACTGCCTCTGCCTCCCAATTATTTGCAAATAATAATTACTAACTGATATAATTAAAACTTGAGAACAGCCTAGGCAAGAATGGATCATACTTCATAAGGCAAAAATGTCACTGATTTAAAGTTACATCATTTAAGTTCAAAGACATAAAGGAGTTCTCTCTAGTCTTGTTCTAAATTAAAAAGCTAAATCATCAAATATACTTATAATCTCAAATATATTCTTGTATTTAAACAACCAAATGCAAGCTTTCTAAGCGGTGTTTCCTGCTAACATGAAGAGAACTTAAGTTAGACATCAAATTACACACCTTGAAATGGCTCTCAGTATCCTTAGAAATACATCTATTAAAAATAAATCCTAACAAAAACCCCTCTACAATAGACCCAACACATACTAACTACCAGGCTGTCAATCCTAACAGTGACGTAATAACTGCAGTGATATCAGCATCTGACGCTGCTGCTGACAAACCTGAGACAATCCTGATTCCAGATCCTTTACACATACGCAGAGCAGCACCAGTGCCCCCACCCCTCTCTGGAAAGCCCACCCACACTCTGCTCATACACACTGGGTTTGGGAATTTACTATCACTACTTACATGAAAGGTTTCGAGTTCTTTCAATTCAGATTATTGCCTAAACATTTTGAGACATTTTCTTGGATTACTTTTCAGTCTTTTTGTTTCTTTCCCAGCACTAACATTAGTCAGATGTTCATCTGGACACTGAACCCCAACTCAATAAGTGAGAATAACTCTCTTCTAGGTACAATTTCTGTATAGCTTTTTACATCTCTAGAGATGTAACTATTGACAAAAAAAAAAAAATGTTGATTCACCATCTTTTGAAGATACTGATGTTTTTCAAGGTGTGGTGTGTTTGCTAGCGTGTATGTATCACTGATGCACATGAGCAGGTGTGTGCAAGTACACATGCATACATGGAGACATGCATGCAGAGGCCCCAAGGTGGACAGTCCAGTTTCTCCCTTGGTCTCTCCACTTTGCTGGTTGAGACAAGATCTCTCAATAGAAGCCATAGCTCACTGATCCCAGACAGTCTGGCTTGTAAGCTTGAGCCAGGAATTCCATCTCTGCCTTCAAGTGCTGGCAGGGTGTCACACCTGCCCAGCTTTTAAATGGATTCTGGGGATCCAAGCTCCATTCTTCACAGTTGAACATAAATGCTTCATCCACAGGGCCATGTCCTCAGTACAGGTGTAGCTTCTTTTAGAGAAGGATAAAATAAAGTTTCTAGCTACAATTATTAAATCTTACGAAATAACTACTAAAGATTTTCAAAACTAGGAATAGCAATTCATATATATATATATATATATATATATACATATATATGTAATATATATTATACATATAATACATGTTATATAATATATATAATACCTCTATTATATAATATATATATATATAAAATACCTCAAAAGATTTATAAAAGCAAATGGCTATTTTAAGGAAAGAGTCTTTCCAGCATGACACAAACTCAGAAAGGGAGGGAGCATGGGGGAGGGGAGAGGGAGGGATTGGGAGGAGAGGAGGGAGGGGAAGCTCTGATCAGGATGCAAAGTAAATTAATTAATTAATTAATGGGGAAAAAAGAAACATGCTAGTATGAAGCTATTGACCACTGTGGCATGGCAGAAAGAGGGTGTGGTGTGGGGGCTAAGAAGCTATTCCTGAAGTTTACCTAGAGATATTTCAAAGAGAAGAAAAGTATCTTTTTATAACAGTCCATGAATATTTCTTTGGAAATTTTTTTACCATGAATGTTTTATAGATACTGAAAATGATTAAAAAAATGACAAAATAAAAATTCATTATTAAAGCAAAACTGAATATTCACTTTAACCCTCATAAGAAGTTACAAATTTCCACCTGCCAGGGTTCTCCTTAATCTGCTTCCCACAGAAATCTCAAAGCTCAAATGCAAATTTCCACCTGCCAGGATTCTCCTTAATCTGCTTCCAGCAGAAATCTCAAAGCTCACATGCAAATTTTTCCAACAACAAAGGTTTTAATCAGCTACTGCAGTAAATGCAGTTCAAGGCATAGAGAGAGAGCTAAGCACACACTTAAATACAACACACAGTTATTAGATTCTCCCACAGATCAGCTCACTCAATCTCTACTGCTTCCTTTTTGACTGGTCAAAGGCCAAAACATGTCCTAGTGTACATAGCCAGTTCCAGGACAGCCAGACTTACACAGTGAGGCCCGCCCAAAAAGAGAAAAAAGAAAATAGCAGCTAATTATTTCATGAATAAATTATAGTAAAAGCACCTAAAGCCCACAGGTCTCCTAAGTGTCAACTTTCCTGCTGGGTATTTAATAATTCGTCTCTAATCCACTAGTTTCAAACTGTCCTAGAGATAGTTCATCTTGAAACATGTTCTACTTCTTTAAATTCTAATTATAACAACGACAGCAAAAAGTATTTCCTTAAGATTTATTAGTGGCACTAAAACCAGAGTAAATGTAAATTATTCCTTCAAAAATTAGAAATTAAATAATGCCCATTCAAGACTAACGTCCAGTCCACCTACTTTCATCATCAACTCTTTCAATGTTAAAGGCTTGGCTGTGCTGATTCAAACTCAGCTGTTGTTCATGAAGGTCCACAGGAGTAGGGTTTATGCCAGTTCCTTCCAGGTATAACCTAATACGCTGCCTCCATAACCACCTGAAAGTGAAGAAAAGGAAGTTACAGAAAATCAAATACACCGAAGTGAGGATTAGACATTATAATAGTCCCAGCAAATTGAAAAATGTGTATGAGAAGCTAATTACAGGTTGCGCATATATGGTGGTATACATGTCTTTAATATCAGGCCCTGCAGAGGCAAAGGCAGGCAAAACTCTGAGTTTGAGGCCAGCCTAGTATACATAGCTAGTTCCAGGACAGCCAGACTTACAGTGAGGCCTGCCAAAAAATGGAAAAAAAGAAAAATACTAGCTAATTATTTCATAAATAAATTTATAGCACAAACACCTAAAGTCCAGAGGTCTCTATTGAAAAGAGTGTGTGGATGTTTACCTGTTTACAGTTGTTGGCAATGTCTAATAAGCTTATATAAAACCTACAAGATAATCTGAATTAAAAATATTAATAACCATTAAATCCCTAAGAGCTAGACATAGGCATGTGTTTGCATAGCAAAATCTATCACAGAAGGCAAACAGTACCCTGTTAAGATGAATGTATTAGATGAAAAGTCCTCCAAAATTTCAAAATGGTGATTGTTTTTGAACAGTAACAGAAAAAGATTGAAAAAATGGCAAATGTGAGCTATTTACAACATATAAAGACATAAATGATAATCTGGTAAAAGTGGGTGCTGAGAATTCAAAACTTGGGTCCCTGTGCTTTCACAGCAAGCACACCCACCATCCATGTCTCCAACTCTGAGAAGTAGTTTTTGAAAATCCCATCCCACTGCTTAAACACTTCACAGATAAGACAGACACTAGGAACTGCAGCCTGATTGGGTTAAATATACAATCCTCCACTCGTTACTGATAAAAGTACAAACGTAAAATTGAAGGTTCAGTTTTATCAAACAGCTTGATCTATGTGTCTTTAGCAAATGCTAAGAACACGTATTAAGACTTTTAAAAGCAGGGTAACACAACTCTCACTGAAGGAGTAAAATCTTCATTTCAAATTATAAGTCAAGTAACATCTGTCACATTTTCCGCACTTTGTTCTAACTGACTAAGCGAAGGTAAGAAAGATCTGTGACCGGCTCCTTGCATCTCTTATGGCTACTTTTGTTAACTATGAAGCCTCGAGTTTTCTGCTTGTCCTCTTTTTGAGCAGCAGCAGCACATATTTATTAAAGAATCAAATAAAATAAGAAATTCCTACCTGAACTCACCACGAGAGAACTTCTGTAAGGCTTCGGGAAAAGAACGAGTGTATCGCACAGGCAGACATAAATGGCCTTCAGACCTGTGACATAAAGGGACATTCAGGTGGTACAACGAGAATAGGTAGGGGAGGAAATTTCGGAGCATCACTAAACTACAAAATCAGAGACCAACTGTTCTAAAGTTCAATGCTGTATGTCATTTCTGTCATAAATTGTCTCTACTTTCAATAACAAAAGGCTATTATTAATTATAGTCCACAACTTATATAAAACAGAATTACACCTATGCTTCCACACTACGATGAAACTAAAAGTAACAACAAAATTCTGTTGCCAATCATCCGGTCACCTCACCAGTGGTAGAGCCTTTTACCTCTAAGTTACTTAACTATTAACTTCAGGTGAGTCACACTAGGATTGTCTCCTTATTTCTAAAATTGGGATCAACCACCAACCATGCCAGGTTATTCTCAAGAATCAAACTGTGAAATGTGTGAAATCACACTGACAGTATTCTGAACCACCTCAGAAAACCCTAAGACAAAAGAGCTGAGAAAGCTTATCCCCACGTAACCTTTCACTTACTGAAGAAATATGTAAAGAAGAACTTCAAGAGATCCACAGACTGATGTGGAAAACAAATTAGAATGAGTATTCGCAAAGCTGGAGCACCGGCTCTGTGGTTAAGAGTGTCAACTGCTCTTGTAAAGGGCATGAGTTCAGTTCCCAGCACGCATGCCAGATGGCTCACAACCACATGCAATTCCAGTTCCAGGGGACCTGATACCTTCTTCTGATTTGGATGGCGTGAATTCACATGAGTATATCCCAGACACACATACACATGTACATAATTAAAAATAAAATCTGTGAAACAAAAATTAACAATTACAAAGTGGTAAGATTAAGATTCCTTTTTAAGTTGCTACAGGACAAGTGACAGTGACATATGACTCCTAATGATACCCAGAAAATGTCACTATCATAATTCCTAGTCTGGAAGGAATGGCTGAGTAGACCCGGCAAAACAAAGTCTTGATATAATAAACTGTAAAATGTAAATCAATGAGTAGAGAAAACAGTTTTTGCAAAGTATAGCTAATAAATTTCTCCATCTACATGGGTCAATAACAAATAGGACCTCGTTTTTTAAATTTTGGGGGTTTTGTTGGGTTTTTTGTTTTGTTTTGTTTTCTTGTCCCCTTTGAGATGAAGTGTCACAGACACTTACAACTAGAAGAAAGGAGAAAATGCCTCATTAGGTCAAGCGCAAGGCTAAACTACGTTCCGCGGAACGTCTGGTACACTCAGACGTCAGCTCAGTCTGCAGGTATCTGCAGGCCTGACTTAGGCCACTAGATCCATTTCAAAGATTGCTTAGTGCCAGCTACAGGAAGGAGGGCCCAGCTTCTCTGATGGAAGCCTCTCTTCACACTGCGACTACAGTGATCTCAGTGTTACGGTGGCTGACCAGTTGATGAGCAATCCAACACACGAGCTGTCACCAGTGTCACTGAGAAGACGGCTTGGAATATTCAGTGTCACACCAGTTCACTGGCCTCACTGGCCAGCCCTGACTGAAAATGGAGGCAGGATCAGAGCCACCACACGTGGGCATGTTAGGATGCTGCTAGAGGCTGACTCCCATGGCACTCAAAGGCTAACCATTTACCAGGCTCAGTAGAGCACGTGAGGGAGACAGAAGAAACCCAATGAATGATAGTTTTAATTCAGATGAATCCATGGGGGTGAGCCATCTTAAAGCGGATGTTCCTCCCAAATGAAGTCCTCAATGCCTGCATCCCCAGATGCCTTCTTTGACCTCACGACAAGGTAGAAATACAGGTTCCCTTTTCCTCTATTTTCTATTTAGAATAAGAGATTTTAGAAGCTCTTCGTTCTGTGTTCTTGTCTCCATAGGTAGATCTAAGGCCTCACAGTTTGTTCACAATCTGGCAAGTTTATGACTTAAAGCCAGCTTTTTTTTTTTTTTAAGGAAATACAGTTCAACCATAAAATCACTTAGCAACCTCGTATCTTAATGCTATAAAAATAGGCTGCTATTACGAACTTCTAAAACCCACATACATCAACACTAAAGAGAACCAAAGGTTCCTTACTGAACTAATGATCTCACTTACTTAAAAGAGAACATTAATTCAGTTAGGCTGAAGTCCTAGACCTGCTCCTAAGATCTTTTAATCCCATCCATTATTCAGAAGTTTCCTGACTAGTATGTATAAAACTATGCTAATGTTAGAGAAATCACGACACAAGGTCCTATACTCAAAAGAATTAACAGTGTAACAGAGAGAAGAGGAAGCTATTAGCTGAGCGCTTTCTGTGCAGGCAGTTTCAGAGGCTGACAGGGGCAATGAAGGCTGCCTCAGTAAGAACCACAGCAGGACAGTTTTACCCTCTATCTTGAAGGAATGGCCACAGGGAAGCTTAACAGAAGCATGAGCACACTCTTGGCAGAAGACCAAAGAAGCATGCAATAGCACGGGCCTTCTGGAGAATGTTCTCGCTCCTCTAAATCATCCACTACCGCCTGTGTCAAAAAAGGCCTCTGGCCAGGGCCAAAGCTTCCTGGCGTGAGTCTTCAACCACAGTGTGAACAAATGATCACTGACATGGCTAGAGTTCACACTGAGCCTTTTTTAGAAAGAGTCTAGGCTGCTCCTAAGAATTTAAAGTCACATATGCATTTCTCAACTGAAGAACGTATGTGCCTGTGAATGTATGAGGCTACATGCAACTAGAAGAGCAGAGAAGCAGCAGATGGCCAAGGATCGTCTACGCCAGCTAAGGGATTTGCAATGCATCCTCAAGATCATAGGGGAATGGTAGATTTTAATTAGGGAGTAACTATAATCAGACTTGCACTTTAGAAAAAGACCATGAGCTGTGTTACAGCTTGTGTAAAATGGCCTCCACGGGCTTCAATGTCTGAACGCTTGGTCTCTGAAATATTTTCACCGACAGCCTATGAAGCTGAGCTGTATTTTGTGGCAGTGAAAACAGGAAAACATGAACTGGACATGGCAGGTTCTGGACAAGGCCCAAGAACCATCAAGATGGTCTATCTGGCATGGATGGGCGGGGTTCAAGCACTGTGGAGAGCTGAAGGCTTCTGGGAAAAGCGGAGTCAGTTTTCTATTAGCGTGTAGCCCCTGGTGAGCCAGCCTCACTCCAGTAGATAGCCCTATACCCAGAAGGGTATGGACAGCACAGATTGAATTAAGTAAGTTATTTTTTTTAAAGTCGAGAAAATGTTGAAAGCATGGGGAGGTGAAGGTGGGTCTGGAGGAGTGAAGGTGAATGTGATAAAAATTCACAGTAGGGTCAAAGTTATGCTTCCTAGAATTTATTACCAGTTTGACGTGGGAATAAGGAAGATGTCACAACTTCATCACAGGCTTCCATTTATCAAGAAAGAAGAAGAGAAAAGCAGTGATCATTTGTAGACAAGTTGGCGTTTTTAATACATCCGACGAAAAGCCAGTTTGCTAGAATAGCATGAGAAAAGAAGAAATGTAACAGGAGATTAGGGGATTCAGAGAAGGTGACCACCTGAGGACCTTGTCCTGAGAGGAAGGATGTAAGAGCTAAAACTAAAAACATCCAAGGAAAGGCAGAGCGAGGTGGCCATGCTAATCACATTTAGGAATCAGACTTACTTGGGAGGAACAGGGCATGGCTGTAAGGATTTGAGACACAGTACGAAACATCAGGACTGCAGCGGGTGCACTTAGGATGAGAAAGCAGAAGGCGTTCTAGACAACGAAGGATCCAAAATATAATCCGTGCAAAGAGCACTACAGAACAGTGACCAAAAGTAAGTTCCTTTAAAAGAAACAGATGCAAATAAGAAATCACAGAGGTAGGAAGTAGAGAACCTTACACATGCCGATAGAATAAGGGAGAGCTACGCTTAAACCCCCAAAGCAAGAAAGACAGAAACTACAGTGTCTGCCAGGTTCAGGATGTCACTGGTCTCAAACAGTGTCAGTGAACTGGCTGAGGGCAAATCCAGAAAAGGGTCAAAGGTCTAGAAATGAGAACACAAGCTTTGTTTGGGGCTCAAGCAAAGAAAAAGAGACAGTAACGGAGATGCAGAGTGGCAACAAAGGGCAAAACAGTCTTGGAAGAGCACAGTCCTGAGTGAGACTACAGGCTGAGAGACATAGTCCCCTGAGACAACTCAGAGGAACGGGTGACAGGTCCCCACCTTCACTTCCTGTGAACGTGGGGAGGATGAGAGAAGAGGATGCAGACGTACACAGTCGAGCAGACCCTCCTGATGGTACAAAGGGGAATAAAGAGGAGAGTGGGAGAGAAGGTTGTGGGCAAGTCCAAACAAAGATCCCATGAGCATTAGGACGAAGTTGGAAGGGCTAGCAAGCAATCCCAAGTTTCTAAGATTTTTTTTTTCTGGATGACTTTTTTCCAACATAATAAAGGAATAGAAAGGATGACAGGCTCATCTAGAATTGAGCCGAAAGATAATGATTTTAAAACATTTAAAGAGCCATCAAATAAATAAATAAAATGAAGAAAATAGAGGCAACCTGAGCACCAAATACTGAAGGGCAGATCTATGGGGAAGAGGAGATAAGACAGCTACTAAGATAAGAGTGTATGTTCCAAGAAATGAGGTTACGGAGGTGGGAAACTCCACATGAATTTTATCATGTCCAGTTCTGGCCATGGCTCTAAATGACTGGAATAAAGAAAAGAGTAAATGTCATTAAAGCTGGGAAAGAAAAACAAATGTTTTCAGACAAATGAAACCAATGCAGAAACTCCCTCCAGGCCAGGTCACTGCAAAAGAGAAGTGTAAAGAACAGATACACGTCAGGCTCCCCAGGGTCTCAGCAATCACTTGCTCAACTGGACAATTTTTTTTTTTTTTTTTTTTTGCTAAATTGTTTTTGGAACATGTTCTGATGTTCATGGCAGCCAGGAGCAAATGTGCTGGCACTTTAACATCATGTACTACAGTAAAACCCTTGAAGCAACAGAGCCCCACAGCACACTACAAAGAAAAGACAAAGAACAGCTTCAAAAGCTTAAGATTCATTAAATAACTAGAAACACACAAAACAAAGTGGAAACGTCTGAACATAGAATATCTTTTTTTGCATGTAGAATATTTTTAAAAGTAACCCTACAAAGCAGACATAAAATAAACAGGTTCTCGCTTACCTTTCCGGGTCAGTGTTGACCCCAATGACAGGTTTAAGTCTGTCCAAAACTTTACTCGCTGCCAGGAGCATCGTGCCATCACCTAATACACAGTGGAGACACAACCAGTCTTGTCAGAATAAAGCAGCTCTACAGCAATTAGAAAACTAGTAGTTTTCTTTTACAATCATACCCGCCCAGCTGACTGCCTCCACCTATGCCTGTGGTACTGAGTCCTCCTGGGTACTGTGTGGTGACTGCTGTACTGTGTGGTGACTGCTGTACTGTGTTGTGTCTGCTGTACTGTGTTGTGACTGCTGTACTGTGTTGTGACTGTTGTACTGTGTTGTGACTGCTGTGCTGTGTTGTGACTGCTGTGCTGTGTTGTGACTGCTGTGCTGTGTTGTGTCTGCTGTACTGTGTTGTGTCTGTTGTACTGTGTGGTGACTGCTGTACTGTGTGGTGACTGCTGTGCTGTGTGGTGACTGCTGTACTGTGTGGTGCCTGCTGTGCTGTGTGGTGACTGCTGTACTGTGTGGTGACTGCTGTACTGTGTTGTGTCTGCTGTACTGTGTTGTGACTGTTGTAC